>JALDQB020000112.1:0-156824 GCA_024416835.2 Perccottus glenii
CATCCTCTGCCACTGGTCAGGGTGAGCCAACCACCTCCCCCGCTACACAGGCCTCTTCTGGAATGGTCTCGACCCTTCAAGATGAGCCAACCACCTCCTCCGCTACACATGTCTCCACAAATATCTGATATTGAGGATGAAGACCTCTTTGACTCTACTTCTCCCCAGCATAAGCTTTCAGGTGTGTATATCGTGTGTGTGTATAATAAAATATAACTGTTTGTGCAGAACTTTGTTTGTTATTTTTGTGTGTGTGTGTGGTGGTGGGGGGGTGGGGGGGGTATTTCAATGTAGAACCGCCACTGCCACAGAGTCACACCAACACACAGAAACACACTGCCTCTTTAATGTGTTATGAACACACTGTACTCAATTGTATTCTCCTTTAAATTATACCCCCTGCTCGATTAGTAAACATTAGATTAGATTAGATTAGATTCAACTTTATTGTCATTACACAAGTACAGGTACAAGGCAACAAAATGCAGTTTAGGTCTAACCAGAAGTGCAATAGCAGTAAAGTGCAGGATATATACAATGGTTGCGTACGTGCAGGATATGGAGATGTACAGGATTTACAGGTAATATGTACAATGAATATAAATATACAGATGGTTATTACTATAAAGGTGAGTGTGTGCCATAAATATAATTACAGGTGTCTCTTTTCTATAAACAGCATTTACAGGTGAATATGTACTCTAAATGTAATGTAATACACACGTCGCCACACACATACACACACTCACTCACATACACACACACATACACACAACCATACACACATACACACATACACACATACACACACAACCATACACACATACACGCAGGGGAATTAAACCGGGAGAGCTGTACACACAGACACTCACATACACACATACACACACAACCATACACACACACATACACACACAAACATACACACATACACCCAGGGGAATTAGACCGGGAGAGCTATACACACACTCACTCACACACAACGCAGACAGCGTTTCCTCTGGATGTTTTCGATGGCAGGAAGTGGAGTCCCTGTGATGCGTTGGGCAGTTTTCACCACCCGCTGCAATGCCTTGCGCTCGCGACAGAGCAGCACCCATACCACACTGTGACACAGTTCGTCAGGATGCTTTCTATCGCGCAGCGGTAGAAGTTCACCAGGATGGCCGAGGAGAGCTGGTTCTTCCTCAGTGTCCTCAGGAAGAAGAGGCGCTGGTGAGCCTTCTTGACCAGGCTGGAGGTGTTGGTTGTCCAGGTCATGTCAGCCGAGATGTGGGTCCCCAGGAACTTGAAGCTGGAGACACGCTCAACGCGTCCATTCCATTGATGTGGATGGTGTCGTGTGTGCCTCTAGACTCTTTCCTGAAGTCCACGATGAGCTCCTTCGTTTGGTGGTGTTGAGGAGCAGGTTATTTTCGTTGCACCATGTGGACAGGTGCTGGATCTCTTCCTGTAGGCAGTCTCATCGTTGTTGCTGATGAGACCAATCACTGTAGTGTCGCCTGCAAACTTGACGATGGCGTTGGATCCAAACACAGGCTTGCAGTCAGAGGTGAAGAGGAGTAGAGAAATGGGCTTAGCACACAGCCCTGTGGTACACCAGTGTTAAGTGTGATGGATGTGGAGCAGGTGGATCCAGATCGGACATTCTGGGGTCTGTTGGTCAGGAAGTCCAGAATCCAGTTGCAGAGTGAGGTATTGATGCCCAAGTCTTCAAGTTTGGCTATTAACTTGGTCGGGATGATAGTGTTGAATGCTGAGCTGAAGTCAACAAACAGCATACGTGCATAAGAGTTCTTATTGTCCAGGTGGGTGAGCACAGAGTGCAGTGCCATAGCAACTGCATCCTCTGTGCTCCTATTGCTGCGGTAAGCAAACTGATGCGGGTCCAATGTGGGTGGTATGGAGTCTTTTAGGTGTTCCAGGATCAGCCGCTCAAAGCACTTCATGATGATGGGTGTGAGTGCTACAGGGCAGTAGTTGTTGGGGCACCTTGGACTAGAGTGTTTTGGCACTGGCACAATGGAAGTGCATTTGAAGCATGTTGGTACAGCTGCTTGGGCAAGAGACAGGTTGAAAATGTCTGTAAAACCCCAGTGAGCTGCTCCGCACATGCCCTGAGAACACGACCAGGGATGTTGTCTGGTCCAGCAGCCTTGTGTGTGCTGATCCGGCTCAGTGCCTTGCAGACATCAGTGGATGAGAGTGTTAGTGGAGGGTGGTCGACTGAGGGTTTGAGCTTGGTTGCAGTTTCTCTGTTGTCTCTTTCAAAGCGAGCATAAAAGTCATTTAGCTCATTCAGGAAGTTGACATCAGTGGCTGCAGGAGTGGAGTGGGTGGGTTTGTAGTCACTGATGGCCTGGATGCCCTGCCACATGCGTCGAGGTCAGAGTTGGAGAAGTGTCCTCTATCTTCAGCTTGTAGCAGTGCTTGGCCTTTTTGATGCCCCTCTTCAGGTTTGCTCTGGATGTGCTGTAGGCTTGTCTATCTCCTGATCTGAAGGCAGTATTGCGTGTCTTCAACAGGAGTCGCACTTCCTGATTCATCCATGGCTTCTGATTTGGGTATGTGGTGATCTGTTTCTGGGTTGTAACACTGTCAATGGTGGTATTAATATAATCCAATACAGAGGAGGTGTAGCAGTCAATGTCTGTGTGAGCACCACTGGTGGCTTGGGAAGCAAACATACTCCAGTCTGTGTGTAGAAACTTTTCCTGGAGTGTGAAATCTACCCCGCAGGCCACACCTTGATGGTCTTCACTGATGGCTTCACACGGTTGATGAGGGGTGTATATTTGGGAGTGAGGAACAGAGATATGTGATCTGATTGTCCCAGGTGGGGAGGGTGTCGCCACGTAAGCTCCAGCCATGTTTGTGTAGACATGATCTAGGGTTTTGTTCCTCTGGTGTGACAGGAAACATTCTGATGAAATTTGGGTAGCACAGTCTTTAAGTTAGAGTGATTAAAATCACCCGCAACAATAAACGCTGCTTCGGGTGAATAGTCTGTTGTTTACTGATGGCTGCATAAAGTTCTTTCATTCAAGATTCAAGATTCAAAGATTCAAAGTGTTTATTGTCATGTGTACAGACAGAAAGCATGTTTCCCTATACAATGAAATTCTTACTTTGCCGTCCACAGTAAAATGTCACACAATTAAGTAAAATAAAAAAATAAGACAAATATACAAGTAATAATAATGGAAGTATACCAAAAATACAAATATACAAAAAGTGTAAAGTGTAGTAAGGTGAGGTAGTGCAGTTGTGATGGTGTAAAGTGACGTGTAAAGTAAAGTGACGTGTAAAGTAAAGTGACGGTGTAAAGTAAAGTGAGGTAGTGCAGTAGGTAAACAATTGTTCATGTAATGTGATTGTGATTGTAGACTCCTATCTGCTGTTTAGGAGTCTTATGGCAGAGGGAAAGAATGAGTTCTTCATTCTGAAGTCACATTTCACACTTCTGTACCTCCGTCCTGAGGGTAGAAGTGTGAACAGACCATGTTGTGGGTGGGAGGGGTCTTTGAGGATGGAAGCAGCTCTTCTGTGGACTCTGCGGTGGTAGATGCTCTGCAGAGAGGGCAGTGGAGTCCTGGTGATCTTCTCGCAGTCTTCACCACTCTCTGCAGGCGTTATGTCCATGACAGAAGTGCTGCCGCACACAGTGATGCAGCTGGTCAGGACACTCTCAATGGTGCAGCTGTAGAAGTTGCTGAGGATCATCTTGGGCGACATGCCAAACTTCCTCAGCCTCCTCAGAAAATACAGCCGCTGTTGAGCCTTCTTGACCAGCTGTGTGATGTGAGGCATAGCACATAGCAAGCTTGGCATCAGCGTCCGGGGGAATATAAGCTGCAGTTATAATGGTGGAGGTGAACTCCCGCGGCAGATAGAACGGTCTACATTTAACCATGAGAAACTCTAGGTTAGCTGAACAATGGCTCCCAACAACAGCGGAGTTTGTGCACCAAGCTTTGTTAATGTAAATACACAATCCGCCTCCCCTTGTCTTACCGGATCCATCTGTTGTTCTGTCCGCGCGGAGCATGTGATGTCCCGTGAGCTCAATAGCAGAGTCTGGTATTCCACTATTTAACCACGTCTCCGTGAAGATAAGGACGTTACAGTTCAGAAGTCTTTTGCTGTGTGTCATGTTGAGTCGAATCTCATCCATTTTGTTCACTAGCGATCGTACATTGGCGAGGAAGATACTGGGTAAAGAGAGCCGGGGAGGTGTTAGCTTTAGCCTAGCTCTGAGTCCTCCACGTCTCCCCCTTCTCTGTTTACGTTCTCGACGCCGCCTGCGAGCACTTCCGCCCGGCCGGGAAGAATGAGCTGGCCTGGTGATTTCAGGAGGGAGTCGAAGGTTGTCCATAAAACCGTCGGAAAATTGCAAACCAATATCCAAAAGCTCATTCCGGGTGTACGATGTAAAGGCACAACTGTTCTGCACAAACAGACCCGAGATAAGCAAGAGTAATACTGCAAAATTGCAGAAACTGGAGAGAACCCGAGCCTCGCGATGTACTCGCGCCGCCATCTTGGATCGACTAATCAAACATTTATTGAATATATCAGTTTTTATTTTAACTAGGTCTTTATTTTCTGAGGTCTGTATAATGTCTATCTAAATGACTATTGTAGTCCCCAGACTTCAGAACAGTAATTAATACACGGTAGGAGGAGTGAACAATATAAAATGGAGAGAGCTTTTGATTTAGTACCTGTCTTTTTGCCATTTTATTTTACAAATATTATCTTTTGTAGTCTCCTACTAACATTCTTCATCCTGAAGGTTCAAAGTAAAGTAGAAGACAGAGGTGATGGATTATAGAGCATTAGCAGCGGTATTCAGAGGTGTTAGCTAAGGAGAAGAAATAAATCTTACTGTGAAAACACTCCAAACGACATCAGGCAAACTGTAATGTTGATTTTAATTTACATAGAGCTTAAGAAAAGGTTTCAATAATTGTTGAAACTTCTTCTTGAATGTGTCCACAGAGAACTTTAGAGAACCTCCACAGACATACAGCACATAGAGATAGAAAATACAGATGAGAGCAGCATAATATACAAATAAAGGTTCCAGTGACAGCCGTGTGGAAGAAATACTTGTTGTTCATCCTGACACTTTACCCAGTAGAGGAGGGACACAGGCAGGGGTAAACATAGTAAGCATGGACGCACTAGTAAAAGCAGCAATAGTGATAAAAGTGATGGCTGTGTGCTGTGCTTTGCAATGAGAGGTCCCACACTCTAAAAGAAATACAAACTATACCATTTGGATGAATAAGAACAGATAGCTTCTGCAACCAAACACCTACAGTACATGTGTATATTTCCCATATCTATTTACATACATTTGACTAGTTATGGTATATTAGAAGTTGTAGTTATATTGTAATTTACTAATTTTGCTTAATGTTATTAATCATTTATTTTCAGAAAAATTATAGTCTGTATGTACAGTAAATAACAACGCTAATATATAATGCCATGGTATGCAAATTAGATGCATAAAATGATTTTACTCATATACTTTGGGTCATACCTGACATTTTTCTAGTTTAGAGTAGGACTCTATCTCTTATCATTATCAAACCACAGCCTTTTGGTACAATACCTTTTCCTAATGTGGCACTCTCTTTAGTGTAGACTTATAAGTGCTGATGGAGAAAAGCAGGAAGACAACAGCAAACTGTAGGGCTTTCATTTTGAGTCTCTTCTTGAACTGGTAAGAGACTGGAGATGAGGTGCTAATTTTTTTCATTCACCCAAATGTTAGCCTTAGGAATCTGAATATTAGTACTCACCTGCTGATTCTTGCTCCTGATGTGCACACTCCCCTCCACCTGTTCTTTTATAAGCAGGTTTTATATTTACCATTGGTTGACTCATAGTTGTTAGTTTCACTTTCATTTTAAAGATTTGAATGTTTTTGTGAGTTGGCCGGTTGTTGGCCCACTGAACTCTGGGATTTCTCATCTCACTGAAATACCCTCTTCTCTAGTTTTTGTAGTGAAATTAAAACTCCAACAAATACTTAGGAGATTAGGCCAATCGCAAAATCATCTGTGTCCACACCTTTCCTGTGCTGCGGCTATTTAGAAAATATAGATGTAGACATCAATCATAAGACGTTATTTTATCAAAATGAGTAGCTAAACTACTAAAACATAACACATGGAGAAAGGAGTGGAACACAATGAACATATGTCAGGTTTAAAAATAAATAAGACACACACTGTTTTTTTATTCACAGATATTGTTACAATAATTTTAATGGTTATACTTTTCAAGCGGAGTAGGAATAAGTAGCAAGGTAAGGAATGACACACAGAAAATACATCAGAACAAGCAACAAAATTGTAACGTGACAGCATAAACACTAATGAAGGTGAGTGTCAGTATTTGTGCCACACTTTCTGATGTGTCCGTCAGTTGCAGAGGTCAGTCGAGCAGGTGAAGACCTGGGAATATGGTGAGGCATTTAAGATAAAAGCATCCGAAGCCTTCATGCATCTCTTAAAATATGAAAATATGGAAAGATCTGTAAAAGGGAGAAAAAGGTTAAACTGTTTATGTAAACCCTATTTGTCAAGCTTGTGTTTATTTGTGTCTCCTGTCACTCACTTGGAACGGAAGTGGTTGCTGTAGCACAGACCTCCTCTTGTCTCTGGCAGGTTTCCACTGTGTTGAAGCAGCGTCCTCCTCCAGATGAAGGGATACAATGGTTGCACCTCAGAGCCTCCACTAAAACATAACACCAATGTCATCTGGTTGTACAACAACCACAGTTGACCAAAGTGCTGTACAGAACAATAAAATTAAATAAAAATAGATACATACATATGTACCATTTATAACCACAGAATAAAAACATTCAAGTAACAAATTGAATCAAGTAAATAAGGTCGACATCTTACTGGGTATCAAAAGCCAAAGAGAAAAGATGAGTTTTAAGAATGGTTTTAAAATAAGATAAAGAAGAAGAAGAGGCCTGCTTAACATGCAAAGGCAGATCATTCCAAAGTTTAGGGGCAGACACAGCAAAGGCACGGTCCCCTCTGAGCGTACGCTTAGTTTTTGGCACAGTCAGGAGCAGCTGATCATCTGATCTGAGAGAGATGGGTTTATAAGAGTGTAGAAGCTCAGAGAGGTATGGCGGAGCAAGACCATTAAGGGATTTAAAAACAAATAACAGAATTTTAAAATGGATCCTAAATTGAATAGGCAGCCAGTGTAATGAAGCGACAATAGGGGAAATGTGCTCATGTTTACGTGAGCCCGTTAAAAGACGTGCTGCTGCATTTTGTATCATCTGGAGACGGGTGATAGAGGACCCACTGACCCCCACATATAGTGAATTACAGTAATTCAGCCGTATAGTTACAAAGGCGTGGATTACAGTTTCAAAATGTTGTCTTGACAAAATTGGCTTTATTTTGGCCAGCTGCCTTAAATGAAAAAAGCTTGATTTGACAACAGCTTTGATCTGACTGTCAAATTTAAGCTCAGGGTCCACTTTAACTCCTAAGTTTGAAATAATAGGTTTAATATAGGGAGCTAAGGAGTCCAAATCTACAGGTGGGGTCCCAGTGGTGCCTCCAAAACCATCACTTGTTTTTTTATCATTAAGATTTAAAAGTTCAGAGCCATCCAGGCCTTTATGTCGTCGAGACAATTGAGTAGTTGTCCGACAGAGTTATAATTCTTCTTTTTAAGAGGTACATAAATCTGACCAAATGGAAGCAAATACAGAGAGAAAAGTAGAGGGCCGAGGACTGAGCCCTGTGGAACACCACACAAGAGAGGACTAGAGGAGGATACGGAGTCACCAAAACTAACACAAAAGTTCGATCCGCTAAGTATTTCCTAAACCACTCCAGTGCTTATACCACTGATGCCTACCCACTGCCTTAAACGTGAAATCAATATTTCATGATCCACTGTGTCAAATGCAGCAGTTAGATCTAAAAGCACAAGGATAACACAGTCACCAGAGTCAGTAGCTAAAAAGATATCATTAAAAACTCTTAAAAGAGCAGTTTCGTGCTGTGCATGGTCTTAAAACCGGACTGAAACCTCAAGAATATTATGTTCTTCCAAAAGGACAATAATTGACTGTACACAATCTTCTCCAAAATTTTTGAAAGGAAAGGCAATTTGGAAATAGGATCCAGAACAGGTTTTTTAATCAGAGGTTGAACTACTGCATGTTTTAAAATTTCAGGAACCACACCCGAGGTCAGACTATTTATAACTGTAACAACATATGGTCCTACAGTGGGGAAAACCTCCTTAAATAGTCGAGGGTGGACAGCATCATTTGGAGAACCCGAGGGCTTCAAATGACCAACAACCTCCTCTAAAGAGGAAAAAGTCACTGGCTCAAAATGATCAAGGACAACCGAGCAGGGGACAAAAATTGAAGGGTCTGAAGCTGAAGGTACAATTTGGGACCTAATCGACGTGACCTTATCAATAAAAATACAAAGGAACTTTTCACACATAACAGAGGATGCTTCCATACAAGCATTCTGCTGGGCATTTAAAAGTGAGTCAATGGTGTTAAACAAAACACGAGGCTCAGATATTTATATTTGCTAAAATAATATCTGAGAAATGTTTATCTTTCACAGTTTCCTGGTAATGACGCCAGCAATCCTTTAACATTTGGAGAGACACCTGCAGTTTGTCCTTCTTCCACTTGCGCTCAGCTCTACGGCACTCGTCTGGCAGCATGAGTCATGTCATTTAACCAGGGCTCAGATTTAGTTTTAGGCTGCCTGGATTTAAATGGAGCCACAGTGTCTAAAACAGTTTGGCAGGTTGAGTGGAACCAAGAGCAAAGGTCATCTGTATGCTATACAGACTCGGGAATGATGGAGTTCTGACTAAACGCAACCGAGAACTGAACAGCAGTGGAAGGGTTAATCATGCGACAGCGTCGTGTAGTAGCGCGAGGTTTAACTGTAGAACAGGCAAGAACAGTCTCAAATAATACAGGCATATGGTCAGAAAACACTGCGTCACATATCTCTAGATTAAGAACAGGCAAACCATATGATAAAACAAGATCAAGTGTGTGTCCATGTTCTTGTGTGGGTCCAGACACAGATTGCACAAGATTAAAAGAATCAATGAGGTTTAAAACCCTTTGCCATTGGCTTATCAGGACAACACACATGAACATTAAAATCCCCAACAAAAAGAACACGATCATAACATCAGCAATATGTCACTTTTTCAAACAAAATGCATAAATATATAAATATAACTGTTCATAGAACAAGTGATCTATTTTAAATAAAATAACTGGTCTATTTATGTTAAGGTAATGGCTCAGTAATATACAAGGACACAAGAAATAGTTAATTCAAAGTTCTCAAAATGTTTGTCACCTAAGTAGTTTAGATTTGTAAATTAGTGACTGCTTGACAGAAAGTTAGCCCTTTTAAAGGATATCAGTTACCTATCTACTTGATATTTGGTACAATACTTTTTTATTGTTGTGGACCTTAGTCGAAGTCGCTATAGTGTAGACTTACAAGTGCTGATGGAGAAAACCAGGAGGATAACAGCAAACTGCAAGCCTTTCATTCTGAGTCTCTTCTTGAAGTGGTAAGTGAAAACTGGAAGAGAATAAAGATGAGGTGCTACTTACATACACACAAATGTTAGCCATAGAAATCTTAGTATTAGTACTCACCTGCTGGTTCTTGCTCTTGATGTGTATAGCTCCAGTCCACCAAATATTTTATAAGCAGGTTTATTTACTCTAGTATGGGTTGACACAGTGGAAGTTCCACTTTTAGTTCAGATGGGTATTACGCAACAATTTGTGAATTGGCCAGTTGCACAATGGCAAGTAAAGACAGAGGGAACACAACATTCCAGATGCACTGAACTCTGGCATAGACACTGGGATTTTCCACTCACTGCTTTGTTCATAATAAAAGTCTTCATAAACAAAATGTTTTTAAGTTTGCTTTAAAGTTTCTCAATTTTACACATGCAGCTAAGGCCTAGTCAAGATACATAGACAAGTAGATGCTTACACTTAGAGGCCAATACTAACATATAGACAGGTGCGCAGAGGGTTTATCTACTTCTAAATGGTCCTTTCACACTGGACATGTAACGGAAAAGCGAAGCGAAAAAGCAAATCCACTTGCGTTCATGGAGTGCTCCTTGGATGTAAAGTTCTTTGTTTAGTGAAGGGATCAGACTCATTAATAATGCGAGAAACAGTGTACTGAGGCACTTGAAAAGGTAACTCTTAAAAAGCCTTTATTAACACATGGCTATTTTAATGAAAGGCCAAACCATCTGGGCAAACTCAAGATAGCTTTTTAAACCTGTGTTCAGGGATCACAAGTTCAAAGTGGGCTGGCTAAAGATTAGCTGTTCTTTTAGCTTGTTTGTGCTCTGCTAGTCTGGTTTTCAATTTGCATTTTGTTCTGCCTTCATTAAATGTAAAATAAAACATGTTGACATTATCTCTGCAAAGTTTGGAACTGATAATGTGAAGCAGAATAAAACTACAAAGGTTTTAGTACAGACAGATCAAGCGAGAGTGCAAAAAGGACCATTTTGGCACAATTTGGCACAGTGTGTTCCATTTGAATTTAGTCAAGTAAAAACTATATATTTCATATTTATATCATTAATGGTGTTCCGTACATCCAAATAAAAGTGTTTTTGGCATCTTTGAAAAAAAAAATGTTTTTATATTATTACTGTATAATTTTCTTTTTTTTTTTTTTTTATAACCTTTTTATATAACCATGATAGTCCCACTGAGACTCTTTTGCAGGAGTCCTGCCCCATGTGTGACGGTGGTATATATTGATATTTCCCAGACCAATAATAACTACACAAAGCAAATGAATTTTGAATTCAAGTAGAACCTTTAGTGAAACAAGCATTTTTTTATAACACACAAAAAAAGCATTTTTTTTATAAACACACACAGAAAAAAACTATTTACATTATTTACAAAGTCATGCTGTTCTCTTATTGTCTAGTATGCCACAACCTGAAACAGTTCTTTTTGAGGTGAAGCAGAGGGGCACATTACATTTTGTGCAATACACCCTGTCTTCACCTTGGGATTCCAACATCAAGACACCTTCTGCAGTGCTTCCTGGTACCTTCAACATAAAATTCAGGCATACAAATGGTGGAGGAGATGAGGTGGAGGGAGGTGGGTTGGTGGGAGGTGGGTTGGCTGCTGAGGCTTCAGAAAACTGCAGCATCTCCTGGGCCAACTGCTCCTGAAGATTTTATGTGTCATGGCCTTTGTTTGTTGGGGGTCCTGTCCTAGCTTACAAAGCTCCTTGTGTAATAGATAGCTGTTTACAACTGCAATGTCCACAAAGTGATAAAAGTCTTGTACCACTTTGTGGTCTTGTGATGGACACTATAAAATCCAATTAGTGCATCAGAAAGATATACACCTCCCATGTGTTTGTTATAATCCACAATAGGGTCTGCAACAGGTATGGATTTATTTTTCCACACCCCAGTCTCCTTCACCTTCCTCTGAACCGTTTGTCCACTGTATGCCTGATGCAGTGTGGAGCACATCGTGACTTCCCTAGTGTCCATCCATTTCACAAACAACAGCTTGTCATCTCTAATCCAACGTATGTCTCCCCTCTCAGTCTTTTTGGGCAGATCGTTGGTTTTAGTTTGTGGGAAGCCAATACGATTTTTTCTAATAGTCCCACAAGCACTTATGTTCATTTTTAATAAATCCCTGAAGAGAACCGGGCTTGTATAGAAATTGTCTGTGAATAATGTAAAGCCGGTACCAAGGACATGAACATTCAAAAGGTCCATTACAGATGTGTAACTGAGACCATGGATTTGGGGGGATTCTTGCTTTCCCGTGTAAACAAAAAGTTACAGGTGTAACCAATTGACGAATCCATAAGAACAAAAGTTTATAACCCCATTTTATGGGCTTGTCCTTCATGTACTGCTTCATACTAATTCTTGCTTTACTGGCCACCATGCATTCGTCAATGGATACATTTTTATATGGCAGGAAGTATGCTTGGCAGGCATGAATGATGTCAGTGTACAAGGGTTTTATCTTGAAGAGTCTGTCATACTCAGCAGTGTTTTTTTTTTCTTTCGTTTTCTTCATCTTCAATTGGATTGCTCATATGAAGTGACCACAGAATAGCCTCAAACCGGTCATGTGACATCTTTTCACCGGGGAAGGGGAAGTTGTAGGGCCATTTCTTTCTCCAGTAGTCTGACCTGTTGTGGACAGTCACTAGGCCGGTGAAAATGATAATGGACAAAAATGTGGAAAAGTCCTTTACTGTTAGGACATTCCACCTGAACATCATACCAGCTGCTTTTCTTTTGTCAGCATTGGCATTGGTGTTTTCAATAATTGTTCTGACAACAAAAAAGCTGGAACAGGCTGAGGGGAGACCATGTTTTAGAGGTGTCAATGGTGGGTCTGGGGGTCCTGGCTGGTATAAATCTGAAAGGGTTTGGTTTTATGTCCTCCTTCTCACTCTGTGTAGACAGAGTTTTTTTTCCAGGCTTCTTTTTAGATGGAAAAGTACCACCTGGAGATTTTCGTTTTCTTTTGTTCCCTTTCGAGGGAACTCAACACTGCGTCGTGAAACGACACTTTGGGAACGCCTCAGCGTGACGGCCCTGAAGCATGAATGAAACTTAGACCAATCTTGATTGGTACCACGTCACAGCGTAGTGAGTGCCGGCCTACCCGGAAGTATAAAGGACGCCGCATCACGCACACGCCAGCCCTTCGCTCTTCAGCAAATGCCCTGGGTGTGAACGAGACTTGTTGAGAAACTTTTGAATGAAAAGTATGGCAGAACAGTTTAAGAAGTGTCTGTACCCCTGCCCTCGTTACATTACGGGTAGGGACACGCACTCGTGGTGTCTGATCTGCTTGGGAGCACAGCACGCTTGGTCAGTCTCGAGGGAGCTGGCTGTGTGCACTGAGGGCAGGGTGCTGTGCTCCCGCCTGGCCGTGTTTGACCGGGCGGCCAGGCTCGCGTTCCTCGTGGTTCAGGTCCCGTTGCCACCGAGGCGGCGCGGGCTGATTGTGGGGATCGCAGCTGGGACTGTTTGATGCGATTGGCACAGCTGAGGCTGTTCTCCGTCCTTCATCAGACAGCTCGGATTCATTCCTCCCTGTGCAGGAGCCCGCGAGGCGCTTCTCCGGCAGGAGGGGGTCTGATGCTTGAGCTGTCCACGCCTGAGGACGTGGACGTTGCTCAGCATTGAAAGAGGTGTGCGTGCCCCTGCCCTCGTTACCGGGTAGGGACACGCACCGTGGTGTCTGATCTGCTTGGGAGCACAGCACGCTTGGTCAGCTCTCGTGGGAGCTGGCTGCGTACTGAGAGGCAGATCAAAGGCGTTCCCGTGGTTCAGGTCCCGTGGCCGCCGAGGCGCGCGGGCTGAGATCGTGGGGATCGCAGCTGGAGCTGCTTGATGCGATTGGGCCAGCTGAGGCTGTTTCCCAATCATCTTCAGACAGCTATGATGCCATTCCCACCTGTGCAGGAGCCCGCGAGGCGGCTCCTCCGGCACGGGGAGAGGATCCAATGCTAGAGCTGTCCACATCTGAGGATGTGGACTTGCTCAGCGTTGAGGCGGGTGACATGGAGGCTCACTGGTCACCTAGTGTGTCCGCGTATGAGGAGCTCATAGAGGTTGTGACTCGTCGGTGGCCAGATTAGATATTAGCTGGCCACCAGAACGGCAGGAAGCGACAGTAAATAGAAATAAACTGGATGAGCGCTTCCTGCAACACAGAGTTCGGCCCAAACAGCGGGGTTTGCCATCTTTTTCCGGACTTGCACAACGAGTTGTGTAAGTCCTAGAATAATCACACTCTTCCCGCATTTCTCCCCATGCAGGAGCCCGCGAAGCGGCTTCTCCTGCGCGAAGGGAGGGGGCGATGCTTGAGTGGCTTACGTCTGAGGATATGGACTTGCTCAGCATTTACAGAGGTGTGTACGGGCCTCGTTATATCAGCCGAGGCGGCATTCGTCACCTCACGTGCCCGCTTATGAGGAGCCCGTTGCCGCTGTGACTCGTGCGAGTAAAAGAGGGCCAGGTTTAACATTATCTGGCCGTCAAAAGGGCAGCGAGCTACAGTAAATAAAAGTGGCTTTTCCTGCAGCGCAGATCACGAACTGAGCATTAGAGCTTACACCACGGGTTGTGTGGCCTGTTCCATGACCTGCGCAACGAGTTGTGTGGGTCATGGGGCAGGCCACATTTCTCGCCAATGAGATTGGGACTGCGGAGCCATTTTCTCAATCATCATGGGGAAGCTCTGTGGCCCTTCCTTCCAGGGCGGGGAGCCCAATAGGTGGCTGCTCCTGCACAGAGAGGGGGTCCGAGGCTTGAGCGGTCTGCATCTGAGGATGTGGATGTCCTCAGCAATGCGGCGCACTCATTAAAACCTCGGCGCTGCCCACCGGGCCGTGTGGAGTTACATCGACCGTGGTGGGCGGGCAGCAGCGCTGCATACCACGGCAGTGTATTGCGGGCACGCCAGGCCGACCTGTTAAAGGACTCGGAGGAGACACATCTGTGGATGTGGCTGAGAGAGTCCCCTCCGGGGAGAGGCGGCTGAGGCCGTTTTTCTCTGCAGAGCCCCTTGGACACCGGTGTAGTAAGTCCGCCGTCTATGACGCTTCGGGCCACAACGGTTTTCCAGCATACGAGCTGCCTCACAGCCCACCCGGGGTTTTGGGCGGCAGCAACGCTATCGCGCATCGAGGATCGTGTGAGACTTATCCCTGCCGTGCAGCGGTTTCAGGGGCGACAACGGTCTTGAAGCAGACCAGATAGGCCTCGAGAGGCTGAGGTCTGTGGCGCGGGACCGCAGTGGTTCCGGAACGGGCTCGGGTTATGGAACAGGAAGTACACTCCCTGCGGGAAAAGGAGGCCATAGATCGGTTTTCCTCCGCCAGAAGTGGAGTTGGGTTTCTACAGCCGGTACTTTATAGTTCCAAAAAGGGACGGAGGTATGCGTCCAATTTTAGATCTTAGGTATTTGAACCGGTCTCTGAGGAGGCTCAGGTTCGAGATGAAAGTAACTAATAATACCTATTACCGTGAATTAAATTCGGTCCGAGGACTGGTTTGTCACGATGGATCTGAAGGACGCATGCTTCCATAAATCCTTCTCACAGGAAGTTCCTGAGGTTCGCTTTGGGGCGGCGTTCAATATCGCAGAGCCTACACCACGGGTTGTGTGGCCTGTTCCATGACCTGCGCAACGAGTTGTGTGGGTCACGGGCAGGCCACATTTTCGCCAATGAGATTGGGACTGCTGAGGCATTTTCTCAATCATCATGGGGGAGCTCTGTGGCCCTGCCTTCCGAAAGTGGATGCGGTCTGGCTCCACTGAGACTCCAGGGCACCCGGAGGTTTTCCCGGAGGGGAATCCATTCGAGTATCAGGGTTACGCGCAGGTGCTGTCGTTCCTCGTCAATATGGAGGAAACCCTGGTTTCTCTCCCAAGGACCAGTACTGGGAGCAACATGTCGCCGAAATCCTGCTTTGACAGATGTCTCTCACTGGCTGGGGCGCGGTCATGGACGGCCGCTTTTGCCCAGGGTCTGTGGCAGGACCATCATCGCTCCAGACATATAAATTGTCTGATTCGGTGCAAAGGAAGACAGTAATCTGGATCTTCACCGTCTCTGTTCGCAGGATGCAAAAGTCCTTCCTCGTCCGAAGAGGACTCCGTCACACATACGGTGCTCTCAGCATCACGGTGAAGCAGTTCAAGTGCTTCAACAACAGAGAAGACTTTCTTTTGCTCACGTTTAGCCATATTGGTAATAGAATATCTCAAAAACAACTAAATAACGAGCAAACCAAAAGCAGGTCAAGCGCTTCTGCGCCTGGGAGCAAATGTAGTGAATTACGCGTGTGAGCCCAGCCCCCCTTACGCAGGAGCCTACAGCTTCAGCGGATCGGTCAATTTGCATGTGTGACCACTCGTTGGAATCGTGGGAGCCTATAGAAAACAGCTATTACTCGCAAAAAGATTGACAAGTCAGTCAGCCAATCAGAAACAGCAAACGCGAACGAAACCCGGAAGGGAAAAAGTAGTCCAATCCAGATTCAAGGACTTCCCCGCAAACAAATAGAGCGTAACTGAATATTGGTGGATTATTTTATGAGCAGGAAGCATGGAACTAACAGGAAATAGCGGAAATTCGTGGAAAAATATCATTTGTAAGGCAAGGTAAGACAAATTTTACAGCTGTTTTTCTGGAAAGCAATGTCTTGTGTTGTGGATGTTTGGCTTATATCTCCGCAAAGCTTTTGGTTAGAGAGCTTTGGAATACTTCGTTTTAATCGTTAGCTTGTTAGCTTTCATTTGCGGGGGCTGGTGTGTGTTTAGCATAAAGTATTCTTGCTGTAGAGACAGAAATGTGGAGAAGGTAGTTTTCGTAAGTGTGTTATGAAGTAATTCATTTAGTTTTCATTTGAGATGTGTTTAGAGCAAGTGGAAATGGTTTATATAGCATTGTAGAGCTTGTAGAGCTGTTTAATTTGATGTGCAGTTTGACTATATTCTCTGTGATTAGCGTTTTGTCATTCACCGTAACTGCAAAGTGCTTATTTAGTTCCCCGAAAATGGGGAACCAGGGCTCAACTGCTTTGATCCTTTCAGTCAGGATTCAGGCCCCATCACAGCACTGAGACTGCACTTATCAAAGTAACAAATGACATCCGTATGAACACTGATGCAGGCAAAGTCTCTGTCTTAGTTCTGTTGGACTTGAGTGCTGCGTTTGATACAGTGGACCATGAAATCCTGACACAAAGATTAGAGGAATGGATAGGTATCACTGGAACTGCCCTTAAATGGTTTCTGTTATGGCCAATGGCCCAGGAACAGGAAGACTCCAATGCAAAACCCATACAAAGGCAAAAGGTTAAAATAAAGTTTATTGGTCCACAGGTACAAAACAAAATCCAAGTAAACAAAATCCAAGGAACCGGAAACCACAAAACTAGGGTCCGAACAGAACAATCAGGAATACAAGATAAACTAAAACCAGACTGAGGAAAAACAATAAAACCTCTACAGAGAACACAGACTAAGATAGAAGACACAAGGAAACACTAAACAGACTCACGGGTAGGGAGACGACGACCTGGCAAAGAGCAGGGGAAAAACACACAGGTTATAAAGACACACAGACAACAAGGAACAGGTGCAACACATCAGGGCGGAGCAGGCAATCACACAGAAGGGGAAGACAACAGGCAGGAAGTAAATCATAAACACAGACAGGAGTAAGACATTTCAAAATAAAACCAAAACACCACAACAAGCTGAAACAATAATCAGAATATAAAGAAACCACTAAGAAACTTAAAAGAACCACAACATCAAACAAAACAGACAACTTAAACATGAATCCTGACAGTTTCAGTCCTATCTTGAAGACAGGAAGTACTTTGTTTGGTAACTGTGTGTCAGACCAAATGGCCCTGACATGTGGGGTTCCACAGGGTCTATCTTGGGACCTCTATTATTCAATCACTACATGCTTCCTTTAGGCCAGTTAATACGCAGCTGTGGCGTATCCTACCCCGAGCCTGTTTTTTGGTGTGTCTGCTTGAAAAGGACATGTCCACAGTAAATTGACTGTATCTCTGTAACTACAAGGTGTATTTAAATAATTCTTGTCACTTGTGTGATTTACCAGAAGTAAAATTGTGAATGTGCATGTTACAGTCTCAGAATAAATCAAGATGGAAAACAGCAAAATAACCCTAAAAATATTTCCGCCTGAAAAAAATAACAATATTTTGATGAATATCTCCTTTAGATGAAGGCAGTAGAAGCTCAAACACTATTTCAAATCAAAGTCACACATGTCAACATTACCTGCACCAAATATAATTATTCTGAAGTGAAACCAACCCCAATTTATAAAGGTTTTAGTAAAGAATAGTCAGGCGGAGTCTCCATTTGGCACAATTTGTCCACCGCTTGTTCCATTTGAATTTTCTCATGTACTAAACTAAATTTTTCAATTGTATATCACTAATGGGGTTCTCTATATTTTTTTTTTTTGAAAAATTCAACCATACCTCTATATATTTTTACTCTATTTACATTGAAAAATAACCACACAAATCAACTGAATGTAAAATTTGAAAAAACTGCAGATTTATTTTTACCTCAAACTGTAAAACACACACATGTAAAACCAATAAACTAAAAATCTAAAAATGCAAACTGTAAAAACACAAATCCAAAACTATTTACACTATTTACACGTATTTACTGACTGTCATGCCACATTTGAAAGCAGTTCTTTTTTGAGGTGAAACAGAGAGGAACGTCACACCTTCTGCAATACACCGATGTTTTCATCCTGTGTATTCCAGCATTATGGCAAAACCTGCAATATTTTCGTGTTCCTCATTGTCAAAAACATGGGCATGCAAGTGGTGGGGGTGGTGTGGCTGTTGCACCTTGATCCATCTCCAGCATTTCCTTGGCCAACTGTTCCCTGAATGATTTGTGGGTGAAGGGTTTTGTCTGGGTGGGGTCCAGTCTAAACTTGAACAGCTCCTTGTGTGGTGTCACAAGTTGGGCCTGGGGTCCTGGAAGGCTTGAATTTGAGAGGGTCATTGCTGGTGTCTTCCTCCTCTCTGTTGTGCCACCTGTCCTCCTCTTGACTCTCTGTAGAGGTAGAGGCAGAGCTACATTTTCCCGCTTAGCTGGAGCAGAAGCTCCCACAGATGAGCCGCCTCTCTTCTGTCGGTGTTGGGGCGAGGTGGCCTGGCTGAAACTCTAAAAGTCCTGGAGCCGATTGTCTTCACCTTCCCGTTGTTGTGATGGCTGTTGAGCCCTTGAAGGTCCAGGAACACTGGCCATGGGTGGCTCGTAATCCTCATCACTATAAATATAAATGTGGAAAAAAAAAACATTATTGTATAATACTATTCAGTTGTTTGGTTCATAAATTGTAATACATGTAAACATAAAAACAATTAAAGCCGCATAGCGGCGATAAAGGCCCTCGCCTCCTTGAGACTGCGGACACATGCACTCGGAGGAGTGCATTTCAGTGCTTTAAAGCGTAAACTTCACGGTAAAAAGGATTCTGAGGAGTTTCTCTAAAGGAAGGATCCTGGCAAGGATCCTGGCAATTGGGAAATGGCATTTATTTCCCAAAGGTTGCCTCTTCACAGACTCATTACGACCACAGCCACAAATGTATCAAAAAACAAATTGATAACTTTTTTTTCACACGTGTCTAGATGATACTCACCAAATTTGGAGCTGTTTAGATGAAAAGCCTTTAGACATAAGGGGTGAGATTTAGGTGGTCACGCATTTCACCCAACATAGTAGATTTTCTGTCGAGTTTACGGTATGGCTGTAATAAACTTTTCTGTTTGCCCTGAGGTGTCCTATGGATGTACCAAGTTTTGTATTTCTACATTGGAAAAATATACTTTCATTTTCCATAGAACCAATGTATTTTGACTTTTCTAGGGGTCGCCACTGAGTCATTTTTCATATTTTTTTTTTCGGGGACTTCAAATACATAAATTTTTGCCGGGCTTGAAGTCTGGGACCAATAAAAATGACTTTTAGTTACACGTTTACTGGGTCAAATTGAGGATCATTTTGCAGAAAAATTATTATTATAAAAATACATACCAAATTATAATAAAATAAAATATAACACGAGCAAAAAGTCTAGAAAAACGCCTGTCTATTTTACATACATGTGTTTAGCTCATTTTGCCCAAGTTTGGTGTCTGTGGAATGAAGCAGCTATTGTCTGTGTACTTTTAAAAAAGAGGTGTATTTTAAGTCGGTTCACATTTTCAATTCAAAATGGCCGCCTTCCCGTGTGTGATAGTGTGGTCCCCATTGGCTTTTTGTTCATAAGCCCATGCTGGATGTGTGTACCAAGTTTCATTTGCCTACGACAAACTAAAATTTTCACTTCCCATTGACTTTTTCCAAATATTTGGGACGTTGCTATGGCAACACATTTATAGATAGGGGGTGGTTGTCATTGGCTTTTATGCTCGTCATGACATAAGAGATGTGTGTACCAAATTTCATGTCTCTATGACAAACTAAATTCTTGGGTCCCATTATAAGTTTGTAGGGGGCGCTGGAGAGCCATTTCTAAAGATAACCCTTTTATTTACATATTTTTGTGTTCAGGTCATGAATGTGCACAAACGCCTTTTTGGGTCCAACTCGATCCGAGAAGGCGTTTGAGAGTTAAGAGACGTTTTATTTTCATAAAAATGGCCACCTCGTTACAGGCTTGCCACACCCATACCCGATAAGATATCAACAACAAAGTTACAACTTTGGTTGGCACATGTGTCTAGATGATACTCACCAAATTTGGGGCCATTTAGATTAAAATACAATGATTTGCATCTTTCTGCGCAAAGGGTGC
Organism: Perccottus glenii; assembly: GCA_024416835.2. Taxonomy (NCBI): domain Eukaryota; kingdom Metazoa; phylum Chordata; class Actinopteri; order Gobiiformes; family Odontobutidae; genus Perccottus; species Perccottus glenii. The sequence continues at coordinate 20,481 of JALDQB020000112.1, forward strand.
GATTTTAGTGGCCGCGCCTTTCACCCCACATGGCGGACTTCCTGTTGAGTTTAGGTGTGGCTGTCATTGACTTTTCTGTTTGTTGCCCTGAGGTGTCCTATGGATGTACCAAGTTTCATTTTTCTACGTTGGAAAAAGTTACTTTCACTTTCCATAGGCCCAATGTATTTTGACTTTTCTAGGGCCGCCACTGAGTCATTTTTCGTATTTTTTTCGGGACTTCAAATACATAAATTTTTGCCGGGCTTGAAGTCTGGGACCAATAAAATAACTTTTAGTTGTTCGTTTACAGGGTCAAATTGAGGATCATTTTGCAGAAAAATATGATAAAAAATATATACCGAATTATAATAAAAAAATATAACTCGAGCAAAAAGTTTAGAAAAACGCTTGTCTATTTTACATACATGTGTTTAGCTCATTTTGCCCAAGTTTGGTGTCTGTGGAATGAAGCAGCTATTGTCTGTGTACTTTTAAAAAAGAGGTGTATTTTAAGTCGGTTCACATTTTCAATTCAAAATGGCCGCCTTCCTGTGTGTGATAGGGTGTGGTCCCCATTGGCTTTTTGTTCATAAGCCCATGCTGGATGTGTGTACCAAGTTTCATTTGCCTACGACAAACTAAAATTTTCACTTCCCATTGACTTTTTCCAAATATTTGGGACGTTGCTATGGCAACACATTTATAGATAGGGGGTGGTTGTCATTGGCTTTTATGCTCGTCATGACATAAGAGATGTGTGTACCACATTTCATGTCTCTATGACAAACTAAATTCTTGGGTCCCATTATAAGTTTGTAGGGGGCGCTGGAGAGCCATTTCTAAAGATAACCCTTTTGTTTACATATTTTTGTGTTCAGGTCATGAATGTGCACAAACGCCTTTTGGGTCCAACTCGATCCGAGAAGGCGTTTGAGAGTTAAGAGACGTTTTATTTTCATAAAAATGGCCACCTCGTTACAGGCTTGCCACACCCATACCCGATAAGATATCAACAACAAAGTCACAACTTTGGTTGGCACACGTGTCTAGATGATACTCACCAAATTTGGGGCCATTTAGATTAAAACACAATGATTTGCATCTTTCTGCGCAAGGGGTGCGATTTTAGTGGCCATGTGTTTCACCCCACATGGCGGACTTCCTGTTAAGTTTAGGGTGTGACTGTCATTGACTTTTCTGTTTGCCCTAAGGTGTCCTATGGATGTACCAAGTTTCATTTTTCTACGTTGGAAAAAAGGTACTTTCACTTTCCATAGGCCCAATGTATTTTGATTTTGTAGGGGTCGCCACTGAGTCATTTTTCGTATTTTTTTAGGCGACTTCAAATACATAAATTTTTCGGGCTTGAAGGCTGGGACCAATAAAAATGACTTTTCGTTCATGTTCACTGGGTCAAATTTAGGATCATAGGTGGAAAAGAAAAAAAAAAAAAATCCGAGCAAAAACAATAGGCCCTCCCGGTCATCACCGGCTCGGGCCTAATAAAAGTGGTAAGAAAATAAACACACATTATTTATTTATTTAGTTAGTATAAAACAAATACATTGGACTAAACCAGATCCATTGTCTGAGTGTTACAGCGAAAATGCAAATGTTTTGAGCATGCTTAGTGTCAATGTTTTTGTTAGTTTGTCTAGTTTAATTTGAAGTCTCACATGAGTTTTTTGGTTGAAGTAGTGGCCAGCTGTTTGCAGAAATGTAGTGCCTGAGTTGAGTAGGTGTTGCACTTCACACCTTGGCCTCTAGTCTTTTGTTGGCTTGCTGTTTGGTCTGTGTTTGAAGTAGCTGTATATGGCTTACACGTGCGTTTAGCGGAGTTTCCCCTGAGTAATTTGATATGCGGCATGCCCATATAAGGCTTCCGGTCGAAAAGCTGTATCAGCTGCTCTGTTTACATCCGCCAGGTGGCCCCAAAACTGGGGGCTCGGGCACAAGGTTAATAATTATGCAGATGACACTCAGATTTACATTTCACTCACAGCAGGTGAAAATGGACCAATCCATTCACTGTGTCACTGCATCGAACAGATTGACACGTGGATGCAAAATAATTTTCTCCAACTGAACAGAAAGAAGACTGAACTAATCATCTTTGGGCCACAGAAACAAGAAGAAAGTGTCAGCAGTCACCTCGTGTCTCTTTCTATAAAATGTAAAAATCAGTTTAGAAATCTAGGGGTCATCATGGACTCAGACTTGAATTTCCACAGTCACATTAAGTCAATTACATCATCTGCATTTTATCACCTTAAAAACATTTCCAGAGTCAAAGGGATGATGTCTCAACCAGACTTAGAGAAACTTATCCATGCTTTTGTCTCCAGCAGGTTAGATTACTGTAACGGCCTGCTCACTGGTTTCTCAAACGAGGGTTAAGACAGCTGCAGCTTATTTAGAACGCGGCTGCTCGGGTTCTAACCAAAACCAGGAAGTACAACCACATCACGCCAGTTTTAAAATCTCTGCACTGGCTTCCTGTTGCTCAGAGAATAGACTTTAAAACAGCACTCCTGGTTTACAAGTCTCTAAATGGTTTAGCACCAGAATATATCTCTGACATGCTAGTTACTTATGAACCTCCTCGGACTCTGAGAACATCTGGGACAGGCCTTCTGCTCGTGCCCAGAGTTAGAACTAAACAAGGTGAAGCAGCGTTTAAGTTTCATGCAGCAAAACCTGGAACAGCCTCCCAGATGAAGTAAAACAAGCCTCAACTTTAACAATGTTCAAGGGGAGGTTAAAAACCTTCCTCTTTAGCTCCGCCTACACTACAACCTAAAGTGTTTGTTTTTTCTTTTATCTGCACTCTTCTTTTTAAAATGTTTTTAATTTTTTCTTATGTTTAATATAAATCTTGTAAAATGTCTTTTATTCCTGTAAAGCACTTTGAGTTACCCAGTGTATGAATTGTGCTATATAAATAAAATTTCCTTGCCTTGCCTTGCCTATTTTTATTGGTGTTATGCAGTCTACACTGTTAAACCAAATAAATACATGTAATGGAGGTTTTCTGTTGTAATTTCTCTTCAATAAACCTTTTGAAAAGTTTTTATAACAAATGTTTTTTATTTGGTTCATATTGACATTGTCATAAATATTGGTTTTATAGTCATTTCTGTTTCCAGCCTTTAAAGTGTTACTATTAAATGTATAAATGTCCTGTGAACAGTCAGAGACAGTTTAATGTAGTGGAGTTGCCTTTTGAAAGAGAACTAATGGATAAATGTATTTTTCTTGAGGTTCATTGTAAAGAACAAATGCAAACTCATAATGTCTAAGGCCTATGGAAGTTCTTACATCCAACACAGACCTCACTAATGTGAAAGGTCAAGGGGAGAAACATAACGGAAGCAAACATTCAAATTTCATCAATATGGGGTTTTACAAACTATGGAGAAGAACGTTTTATTATTTCAGAGGGAGACATAAGCTAAATTTAAATTTATTTATTCTCTAAGGTCATCTATTTATGAGTTTGTGCTTAATTATAGTGCGGCGAATCTAACAAAATAGAATAGAACTTTACCAAAGTGGAACGCTTCCTTCAGCTCAACAGTAAATGAGACAAACATACAACATAAAGCAGAATCAGTCATAAACACATGGGACAAACAACTTTTAAAGACAGCTTTAGTTGCCAGTATGACTCGGCGCTGACCAGAGACAAGAACTCACATAAAAACGATGAGTAGCCTCGACGGTTTTATTGGAATTTGCTGTATGCTAGAGAAGTGCTCAATGAATAGAGTTTTGTGCAGCTATTAGCATATTAGTTCTGTGTGTACACTTAATAATTTTGCAGCTGTAAAATAAAATGAGATGGGGTAGGCACACATAAGCTATAGCTTCAGCCTACTCCCTTTGGGCTCTGTACAACAATATAGTATGTATGTAATGTAAATGTATAAAAATGTATTGAGATAAAAAAAGCCCAAATAAACTAAACTAAACTAAGGAGGTCAAAAGCATTTGTTTGGCAAAACACTGGATGGGGACAAGCTGTCAGTAAGGTGGAAAGAGTGAGGGCGCTTATTTGCTGTCATGACAACTGAGGCAGGTAGGTTATATATCTACATATATCTGATCACACACCAAAATAAACCTCTGTAATCTAAACAATGCTTGTTTTCCATTTTTATTTCATCGGCCATTACAGCTTAAGCGCCAGCAGGATAACTTTCAGCATAACCACCAACCACCTAGAGATATGGTGCCAACAAAAGTCTTCTTTATCCTCAAATAAACAAGTTTCTAATACTTTCTCGCAATCTGTCGATATCATAAAGGACCCGTCAACAAATTATTGTTATACATTTGCTTGATATTTTGTCGGAGAAGTGCAGGCCGAGCTCAAGTGGAAAAAGGATAAGTTACATGTATCACTGGGTATATTGAGTGACAGTCTTAATGTCTGTATGACGACCTGCAGATTTACCGCCGGTTGTTTCTGCTTGTCCTGACAGACTTGAATTTATCAAAAGATAATTAGATGACATCAAATTGTGGCTTTCTCAGAGTTTGAATGAAGAAAAAAAATAATATATGTATTTAACACGTCCAACCGTATATTATATATATTGTACTATATTGTACAGAGATATTAAGAGATTTGAAGAATCAAGAACAAAAACAGGTAAGTGGTCATGTCTAAAATTGGTTTCGTAAGTAAAGATCACCTGTTTTCCCTGACCGGGAATCGAACCAAGGCCACGACGGTGAGAGCGCCGCATCCTAGCCACTAGACCACCAGGGAAAGACAGACCTCTCAGTATGGGCAGCTCACACAAGGCCTTGATGATCTGAACTCAACCTTGTGCGCCTCATCTTAAAGTGAGAAAATCCCATGTTAGAGCTGACTTTTTAAAACATTAGGTTGTCTCATCAGCATTTAGTTGATAAATTAGGCACAAGCATGTGATTAATCCATAGTAACTGAATGAAAGCCGTTATAACTCCTCACACAGAACTGGTTCTATCTAACCAACCTCCCAAGCTTACGACTACTAAACCCATGAACTATTACAGGCAGAGCATGTTTCTATGGACATCAATGCAGAGGTGGGGCATTTCACTGAAATGCCATTAATGTAGTTTGTCTGTGAAGGTCCTCAGTCATTTAGGTCATCTTCAAGACAAGAACAGCAAGTTCACCCATAAAGATGCCATAGATAACTGCCTGGCCTTCTTAGACTGTACAGTGGTTATTTGTGAGGACAGGACTTTCCAAGTAGGAATATAAAGGAGCCAACACTCATGAATCAATATTGGCTGTTTGATATCCACCACCCTCTGCTGCACAAGCTGAGTCATCAGGATTCTTCAGCACAGAGCACAAGAAGTTCCACAAACTCAGAAGGGAAACGGAAAGAAGAACAACACATTTGTAAAGCCCTGAGAGACTGTGGATACACCAGATGGACATTCAACAAAACCAAGAGGACACAGAAACCGAACAGACAAGAACCAGGGATAAAGGAAGGTTGTAGTTATCCCTTATATGTCTGGTTAATCTGAAAACTTAATAAGCTTTTTTTACAAACACAACATTCCAGTCCTCTCAAAACCTGGTCCGCTCTAAAAACAAGCTCCCCTCACACAAACAGAATAAATTGTTTTTTGCAGTTGAGTGTAGCGACGAGTGTAGTGGCACTTATGTCGGAGAAACGAAACAACACTTTCACAAGAGGATGTATCAGCACAGAAGAGCCAACCCCAGTGGACCTGAGTCTACAGTCCCCTCAAAGCCCAGACTAAATTACAACTAAAATAGTGAACACAAACATACCTACTGCTTCTCTTTGGTGAGAAGTCTGATGGCGTAAGATGGCAGTGACGATGATGATGATGATGATACTTTTCCAAGTTTGTGTCATTTAGTATGGAACTGAGCTTTGCAGCTCAATTATTTTCTGTTGTAGGTTATCAGGCACATCAGATGTTCCACATTAAATGATGTAGAAAATATCTTTAGTTCCTTTTGTTCACTTTTCATGTCCTGAAACCTCCCACCAAATTCTTGAAGCAGTTTTGCACACTCACAAGCATATTGATCTGTTTTGGTCCGACAGAGTCCAAATTTTGCACATTGGTTCCTTGGGCCTCCTGAGCGACATTTTGAAAGGGGTTTTAAAATTCAATAAGAACCGAATCTCCTGCGCAGTTTAAGCTGTAGCCAACCCTGAGTCAGGCAATGAGACTGAAGCAACCTTGTAAGAAACAGGGCACCAAGCGGGTGGCAGAACACCACTGCCTGTTCGGAAAAGCCATGAAGGTTGACGGCCACCCCAGGGTCCCGAAGGCCTGCGGAAGAGTTGAGTGTGCTTACTACAGTTAAAAGTGATTTAATCAACAAAATATTTAATCAAAATTGAATGCTAAAAACAGAGAGTGGGTTTGTTAAAATAAAAATTTTTCTAACCGTAAATGCATCACCAAACAGCTGATGTGCAGAACGATCCATGTTGCCTCTGTAAGACTTTACAGTCAATTAAATGAGAATCAAATTATTATTTATACTGTGGAGTTTTAGCTGTAGCCAACCTGAGTCTGGCAATGAAACTGACTCACCACCTTGTTAGAAACAGGGCACTAGACCCATCATTCCCATAAGAGTAAACCTGCATTAAACGGAATTGAACCCGGCCTCCCGCGTGGGAGGCGAGAATTCTACCACTGAACCACCAATGCACATTATTCCATCAGTATACCATATTCCAATCAGCCCCTGAGGTACAGTGACCCCCACAATGGGAGACTCCTCAGTCTTCGTTTTGCTTTGACAGATCCCCTTTAATCTATGACTACTTTGAGGCTCTACCTAAACATCTCCAGCAAATCCATGAATCTGGTGTAATAAGAGAATCAGTTGTCTTCAGTTTCTGTAGTGTAGTGGTCATTACGTTTGTCTCACACACGGGCATTGGTAGGTGGTTGTAAAATTACCACAAATTAGTAAACTTTGTTTGTAATTCAGCATCAGCGTGAGTACATTTATCTCTCTCTTCTTTCTGACAATGCTTGCATGTCTCTGTTTCCACAGTTATTGTCACAGCTTTGAATGAAAGCGTTAACTGTAAATGTAACAATGGTGATTGTAAGTCGCTTTGTATAAAATTGTCTGCTAAATGTGAATGGACATCTCTTTGGTGGCCTGAAAACTATGATGTTTTCAGTACTTTGAGGAAGTTTAATGGAATTATGTACATTATATCTTTGTACTATATAATATATATATATATATATATATATATATATATATATATATATATATATATATATATATGTATATGTATATGTATGTATATGTATGTGTATGTGTATGTATATGTATATATATATATATATGTATATATATATATATATATATATATATATATATATATATATATATATATATATATATATATATATATGTATATATATATATATATATATATGTATATATAAATAAAGTATATATACATGTATATGTATATATTATATGTATATATAAATAAAGTACAATATATACTCAAAAGAGGGCAAGTGGTCATGTCTAAAATTTATTTTGTAAGTAAAGATTAAAGGTTTTACCTGACCGCGAATCTAACCCGGTCGGTGAGAGCGCAATCCTAGCCACTAGACCACCAGGGAAAGACAAAGCTCTTGGTATGGGCAACTCGCACAAGGCACCGATGTACTGAACTCAACCTTGTGTGCCTCAAACCTAATGTGAGAAAATCACATGAATGAGCTGACTTTTTAAAACATTAGGTTGTCCCATCAGCATTTTGTTGCTGAATTAGGCACAAGCCGTGAGGAGGGCAATCACGCGTGTTACGCCCAAAAGAGTCGAACATATTTAAAAGAGGACACAGGAGGCAAAACAGTTAATTTCAAAATTTGTTTTTATTCATTTATTTTTAGACTGTTAAGCTTTTGTTTTATCTTGATGTTTTAATCTGTAGAGTTAGTAAAAAAACTCCAACCCTCCCGTGCCCAAAAAAGACTGAAAAGTATCAAAGAAAAGGTGGACCTGGTGAGCCGGCCAAACAAACATAAAAGAAGTGACCCCGGGCCAACCCTGTACAGGGCCAACTCCTCTACCACCCTACACAACACAAACCCCCATTACTAACCTGAACAAAATAAAGAACGATAAATCAGACAGCCGGTCCCATCAGGCCAAACAAAAACAAGGCTAGGCTAACAAAAAACTACAGAGCATGGAGCAAGCCGGCGGCGCTCAACAGCGTTGATACCGGAACAGCTGAGGCGGAAGCGAGAGAGAGCGAGCGAGCCTACTCAGGTGACTTATATACTCTAATGAGCCTGAAAAAACATCTAAACATCTAAAATATTTAAACTATGAAAAACCACCTAATACCAAAAGATACAAAGAAGATAAACAATTAACAAAATTACTACATAATATAAAGAAGAAAAAAGAAAGGTGCACCGACACCTAACACCCCCACCCCAAAATACTGGACAAGGGCAATGGGAAAAAACATTGTCCAGTCTACAGGCGTGATAGTGCATTGGCCAACACATTATTCTTGCCACTAATATGACAAATCGTGATATTATAGGCCTGTAACCGGAAACTCCAATTCATTAAGCGTCTGTTCTTGTTACGCATCTGATGTAAAAACACAAGAGGATTGTGATCAGTAAAAACAACTACTGGTGCACAAGCAGAGCCAACATAAACCTGAAAGTGCTCCAGCGACAACACCAGAGCCAGTGTCTCCTTCTCTATGGTCGAATACCACTTTTGATGGCGGTCTAGCTTCTTAGAGAAGTACACCACGGATGATCTACTCCATCCTCACCCTCCTGCAATAAAACTGCCCACACACCCGTATCGCCGCATCTACAGCGACCTTGAACGGCTTGTCAAACGAGGAGCAGCAAGGACAGGAGCGCACAACAGTAGCGTCTTAGTTTGTTCAAAGGCTTTTTGACAACGATCCGTCCACACAAAAGTTATCTTTGGACTTAAAAGGTCAGTTAAAGGAGAGGCAACAGCAGAAAAATTCCTACAAAATCCCCGGTAATAACCAACCATGGCTAAGTAACGCCGAAGCTCAGTGCGACTAGTTGGAATAGGAAAAGATTATACTTTCCACCTTTGCCTGCACCGGCGCACACAACCCCACCAACCACTTTACCTAAGTACGTCACCGTTGCTAGGGCAAATTCACACTTTGCTAAGTTCACTGTTAAGTTTGCTTCTTGAAGACGACCCAGAACCACCCGAAGGTGTTCAATATGCTCTACCCAGGAATCGGAACAAACTACCAAGTCGCCCAAGTAAGCCTCACAAAATGACAGACCCGACAGTATAATCCTCATCAACCTCTGAAATGTTGCGGTGCATTTCGCATGCCAAACGGCATAACATTGTATTGAAAAAAATCATCTGGTGTTACAAAGGCTGAGATTTCTTTTGCACGCTCAGTGAGCGGCACCTGCCAGTAACCTTTCAACAGATCTAACTTAGACACAAATGTAGCCCCACCCACTCGATCCACACAGTCCTCAATACGAGGCAATGGAAAACAGTCAGGCTTGAACATTATTTACTTTCCTATAGTCCGTGCAAAACGATCTTCACCATTAGACTTTAATGCAAGCAAACAGGGAGAGCTCCAAGGACTACAGCTAAACTCTGCAATACCATGAGTTAACATATACTCAACCTGCCGCTTAAGACGGTCACGTTTATCTGGACTGACTCGATAAGGGTGTTGCTTGATCGGCACAGTGTCACCAACGTCAATGTCATGCATTAATATTGTGGTTTTCGAAGGTACATCAGAAAACAGTGACTTTTTTTCATTCAACAAATCAATCAAATCATCACGCTGCAAATCAGGAAGGTGGGCCAAGTACGCAGGTAAATCCCCCAATACCTCCGAGTTTAACAGTTTACCATGAGTCAGCGCCTCAGACAGAACCCCGCCTCCATCATTTTCTGAATGGAATAGGGCCCACAATATCGAGCCTGCAAACTTGAGCCAGGTATAGGTAACAATATCAATACTTTATCACCAGGTTTAAACTCTCTGACTTTAGCTTTTCTGTCAAACAAAGACTTCATTCTGGCCTGTGCCACCTTAAGATTTTCCTTTGCCATCTCACATGCGCGCTTCAGTCTCAGTTTGAATTTACTCACAAAATCAAGCAGATTTTGTTCTGACTTTTCGCACAACAGCTGGTCTTTTAACAACTTCAAAGGACCACGGACAGTGTGTGCAAACACCAACTCCGACGGACTAAAACCCAGCGACTCTTGAACCACCTCCTCACAGCGAACATTTGTAAATGCACCCTCATCCCAGTCTTTCTCAAACTCCAAACAGAACGTCTGAAGCATAGTCTTCAGCGCCTGATGAAAATGCTCCAGTGCGCCTTGACTTTCAGGGTGATAGGCGCTAGAGTGACAGTGCTGAATGTCAAGCTGTTTTAAAACCTGCGCAAACACCTTAGACATAAAGTTTGAGCCCTGGTCAGTTTGCACCACTCGAGGTAACCCGAACAAAGAGAAAACTTCATCAGCGCATTCACAACCACAGGAGTAGTGATTTTACGGAAAGACTTCTGAAAGCGGGTGGCTGCGCACATGACAGTTATCAGGAACTTATTTCCAGACTTAGTTCGAGGCAGCAGACCTACACAGTCCACCAGAACACGCTCAAAGGTTCACACACAACCGGGATCGGATACAGAGGAGCTGGAGGAATTGTTTGATTTGGTTTCCCAGATACTTGGCACCAATGACAGGATTTAGTGTGACTCGTAACATCACCCTTCAGCCCTGGCCAAAAAAAAATGACGCAGAATGCGATTGTATGTCTTCTTAATACCAAGATGAGTATGTCTTCTTAATACCAAGATGACCCGCTAATGGATTGTCATGTGCCAGCTTTAATATCTCAGCACGATATGGAGTAGGGACTACAATCTGTGTAACAATACTCCACTCCTCCACAGGAGACACATTTAATGGCGCCCATTTACGCATTAACAATCCATCTTTCACAAAATAACCAGTCGACATGGTCTCACTCTTGTCACCAGTTACAGCGTCTTCAAACAACCGTGCCAAAGTACCATCTGACTTCTGATCGGCAATTAGCTGCTTTTTTGACAAAACAAAACCACTCAACCCAGGTACGTCAGTTTCATTTTTTTTATTTTTACATTCTGCGGCTAACACGGGCGTTTTACCGGCCTCAGCACTGAGCTCACACATAAAACTATCACTCAGATCTATCTCCTTCTCACTCCGCTGTTCTTCACGCTTTGTAGCTGCGCCACAGAACTGCACATGATTTAAAAACATTGGGATATTTGTGCGCCAGCTCATCTGAGTGTGTCACAACAGGAACCGGTGTCACCTCAGGTGTAACCAACACTCTTCCTCCTGCCAAATCATTTCCCATGATAACAGACACGTCAATTGGAAACTCAGATCGCACGCCTACAATAGATTCTCCGGACCATAGGTCTGACTGAACTATAATCTTGTGCAGGGGAACACCAATGTCTTGCATATTAAAACCTCGGTACTTTAGAGCCAACTGCAGTATCCTTGTTCAGCGGCAAAACTCCTTCCAGAATAAAAGACTGTGAGGCTGCAGTATCCCATAATATTTTCACCGGGACTTTCACGTTTTGCCCAGAAACCGAAACAAACCCGTCCATAACAAACGGCTTAAAGTCAGCATATTCACAAGGCTTATCCGACAAGGCTGGCTGGTTAACGAGGCTCACAGTTTTAATCAGGGCTACTGGTTTACTGTTCTTTTTCTTAATCACCGGACAGTTAGAAACAATATGCCCTTTATTTTTACAATAAGAGCACATCACATCAATAGTTTTTGTCTCACGCTCCTTATTTCTCATAATTAGACCCACAACTTTTACCAGACTCCGCTGTCGTAGACACAGCTTTCACGTCATCCCTGCCATTACCATAACCAAAGCGGTCAAATCTGTTAAAACCCATAGGGCGCTCCACAAAACCCGATCTGTGCGTTAACACGCACTGGCCCACAAGCACCACAGCTTTAGTCACGCCAATGACTTTATTTTCATTTAGATGTGTTGTTATTCTTTCAGGGAGACAGTTTTAAAATCCTCCATCAATATTAGCTGCTTGAGCTGATCAAAGTCTTTCACATTTTGTGATGAGCACCACCGATCAAAGAACATTTCCTTTTCTCTGACAAACTCAACATGAGTCTGATTCTGACTTTTCCTTAATTTACGAAATCTTTGCCGATATGCTTCTGGCACTAGTTCATAGATCCGCAAAACAGCACTTTTTACCTTATCAAAATCCGCACTATCATCAACGGACAAGGACGCATAAGCCTCCTGGGCTTTTCCCACCAGAGTGCACTGCAACAACAAACGCCCACACGTCTCTAGGCCATTTAAGCGACTCAGCAACTCTCTCAAAATGTGTAAAGTATTTATCCACATCCTTTTCGTTAAATTGTGGAACCAACCGGATGTTTTTACTCACAAATTCAGATGATCTAGGCAGCTGCGCGGTCACCTCGAGTTCACGCAGACGGCTCTGTTGCGTTTCTTGCTTGACCTTCTTTTGCTCCAAAGAGAGCCGTTGCAACTCAATTTCCAGCTCCTTCAAACGAATAGCATCTTCCATTGAGGACAAACGAGGGCTTTTTGGGCCAGCTGATGGCGGAAATATGCCACGCTCAATCAACACAGACCACACTTCCTCCTTAATCACTGCCTTTTTATCCTGCCTCGACACAACTACCTCATACTCCTCTGCTAATGCCAACAAATTATCTTTGGAACACTTGTGAAATATCTCCAAAGTGGGCGCTTCAATAAACTCATCCAGATTAAATGACATCCTTACACCTGGAATCTACGCAGCCAAACAACAAAAGGCTAACGCACAGACAAAGCTTAAACCAAACAACAAACCACAAGGTCCTATTCATTTACTGCTCAAACGCTTACAAAAACATAGCCTACTCTAATTTAAAATTGTGCCACACAAAATCCAAAATGCCACAACACGTTACCCACAAATCTCTACTAGGCAAACTACAAAAAGGTAACTTCTCAAATGGGCAGCACAACTACGATAAGGTTTTTGTTTTTTTAACGAGCCCCCATAAATATGTTACGCCCAAAAGAGAACATATTTAAAAGAGGACACAGGAGGCAAAACAGTTAATTTCAAAAATTGTTTTTATTCATTTATTTTTAGACTGTTAAGCTTTTGTTTTATCTTGATGTTTTAATCTGTAGAGTTAGTAAAAAAACTCCAACCCTCCCGTGCCCAAAAAAGACTGAAAAGTATCAAAGAAAAGGTGGACCTGGTGAGCCGGCCAAACAAACATAAAAGAAGTGACCCGGGCCAACCCTGTACAGGGCCAACTCCTCTACCACCCTACACAACACAAACCCCCATTACTAACCTGAACAAAATAAAGAACGATAAATCAGACAGCCGGTCCCATCAGGCCAAACAAAAACAAGGCTAGGCTAACAAAAAACTACAGAGCATGGAGCAAGCCGGCGGCGCTCAACAGCGTTGATACCGAACAGCTGAGGCGAAGCGAGAGAGAGCGAGCGAGCCTACTCAGGTGACTTATATACTCTAATGAGCCTGAAAAAACATCTAAACATCTAAAATATTTAAACTATGAAAACCACCTAATACCAAAAGATACAAAGAAGATAAACAATTAACAAAATTACTACATAATATAAAGAAGAAAAAAGAAAGGTGCACCGACACCTAACACGCGCAAACCACAAATCAGGATACAGCACGCTCTGTTTTGAATTTGGTCTGGTAACTCTGGTTACCGCTTCTTTAGGGCGCATCACACTAGGCACGGTTGCCATGAACCGGGCCCGAGTACGATTGTCCCCTCCCCACTCCCCTATGGCCTGCACTCACATAGGGTTTCAGCATTCGTGCCGAGCACGCCACGCCATTATGGTGCGACGGTTTCGGGATAAACAGGAAGAGCGGCGCTCTCTGAACACAACGGAGTCCATCGCTCTGTTTTATTTGTGGATAATTTTGTGTCGCTTGGTACACGGTGGTCCACAGCCCTCTCACAGCCTGTTGTTAAACAGATTTGTCGCCTTAGTGGCGCGAAAATTTTCACGTAATCGTGCTGCTCGTATGAGGAGGTTTGCAAGGTACCAGCTGAAGTGCAGCAAGGACTTTGCAGCTTTGATTACGGACTACAGTTCCGATACATCGACATGGTAAGAATTAATATAATGAAATGTCATTGAATACAATTGAAAAGTGTATTGTGAAATTTGAAATACAATATGTGTATAAAGTTTTTTTTGTAATTACGGCAGTAGCGTTCTAAAGGTAATAATCATGTAACTTAATATAATTTGCTGGTTAATATTAGCTACATTCTTGTATTAAGACACCGTATTCAACGGACACATAACTGTTATGTATGCACTGGAGTAGTAGTTTGTTGTTTATTTAATTTCACTTGTGCTGTAAGGTAATTGTGTATGCATAAACTATATACAGTTAACAATATTTTTCCATTCTGCTGCAGGACCATATGGATTCGGCAGAGATCTGCTGTGTGGTGGCAGCATGTTCTCAGCAGCTGGACAGACTGTGAGTGGAAGGCTAATTTCAGAATGAGAAGGACATCATTCTTGCAGTTGTGCAACAGCCTGCAGCACCTTCAAAGACAGACCACTTCATTCAGAAAACCAGTGCCCTTGGACCAACGTGTTGCAATATGCATATGGAGACTGGCCACAAATGTAGAGTTCAGAACCATCTCCCATTTATTTGGGATTGGTCAGCACTTCTCACAAAAAAAAAAAAAAAAAAAAAAACAGTATTTCACATAACACAACCATATGCAGTGGTGAAACAAAATAGGCTACCTTGTGTGTGGTGTATAATTTATGGAAGTGTGTGGTATATATTGTAGAGGTTCGAGGTCGAATTATAAAGTGTAGAGGTTTGAGGTAGTGTTAGGTTAAAGTGCATAGTAAATATATGCTACGGTATATTAAACAACTTCTGAAAGCAAATAAGAGTATTAACAACAACAACAGCCTCATCCTGGCTTCAAATAATTCGCACAGAAGACGTTAGATTCATGAGTTTGTTTGGACAAGACCTCAGTCCCATATGCCTGAGAGAAACCTGCCCTGGTGCATAGACACTGCAAGACTGGGTGTTACATGATGAAATGTTATGATTAAAATACATTTTTCATTTACATTTTCACTTCACTTTTTCTCCAACACATAATAGCAAAGAATAATCATGAACTGAATTGTCAACTTTGTCAATTCTTTTAACATGCCAAGGGGAATGAATGTATTGTAATGACTTTACTGTAGCCCAATGATAAAGATGTAATATGTTGTCATTAAAGTACACTTTTAAACCAAGGAGAACAGGCACAGATGATTTACACTTTGGAAGCAAAAGTTAAATTTACAACTTAGGTAAAGCCTAAATCAAGTCTAAGTGCATTACCACATTGCAACATGCATAAAATGAACGGTCTGCAGACTAGCATTTAGAGAAAATAACAGGTATGTACATTAAGAATCCAAAGAGTGACATTTTCCTGTCGTGAAAAACACTAGTATTGCCAGAATCAAAGAGAGTGTAGACTTGAGTTTTCCACACCAGACTAGTGTATATGTCAGCACAGCTATAAATAATCCACTCAAGTACAGATTCAAGTTGTTTTGGAGCGTCGCATGGAGCGTTGCAAAACCGTGACGTCACGCGTCTTGTTCCATGCTCCAGCACGGTTGGCGCCACTACATGCGAACCGCCCGAGCCCAACTAACCGTGCTCTGGCCCACCTCTTCCAAGCGGGCCAGGGGCGGTTAATCGAGCCGCTCGGCACGGTTCGAGCACTCACACTAGTCAAACGAACCGCGCTTTGGTGGTCAAACGCGCTCGGGCACGGTTCAAACTGGCTAGTGTGAGTAGGCCCTTAGTGCGTCAGTGCAACAGCATATCATTCTGAGAGTGCCGATTGTCTTCACTCTTCATTAGGATAAAGGTGCCATAGATAACTGCCTGGCCTTAGGTTAGGGGTTAGGTTAGGCTGTTTGATATCCACCACCCTCTGCTGCACAAGCTGAGTCATCAGGATTCTTCAGCACAGAGCACAAGAAGTTCCCACAACCTCAGAAGGGAAACGGAAAGAAGAACAACACATTTGTAAAGCCCTGAGAGACTGTGGATACACCAGATGGACATTCAACAAAACCAAGAGGACACAGAAACCGAACAGACAAGAACCAGGGATAAAGGGGAAGGTTTTAGTTATCCCTTATATGTTTCAGGTTTCAAGTCTGCTTTATTGTCAATTTCCACATGTACAGTACATACATACAGAGAATCGAAATTGCGTTACTCTCAGTCCCCGGTGCATACAGATAACATTAACATTAAAGCCTAAAAAATAACTGGATCAAATATAAAAATGTAGGTACAACTATACAATAAGGGAAATGATAAAAAAAGATACATAATAAAATTAAAAATAAAGTTAAATAAAGCAGCGCAAGGTAAATGACAGATATTGTGCAAATCAATAAAGTGAACAACAGTGCAGTTAAAAGATTTTTTTTTAGTGCAAAAAAATCAGTTATTAAAATATCTTGTCTGATTAAAGTGACAAGTGTCCAAGAGCAGTTATTTAACTGACTGATAAGGTAGTGGAGTGACATCAGTTCCATGTTGAATGAGGTAGTGAGCGGTGAGTGAGCAGACCAGTGCTGCACAAGTTACTAGTGCATGTCATCATATAATTAGTGGGGTTCATAGTTCAGTGGTGCCTGGGGAAGAAGAGGGGAGGGGGGGCAGGTTCGGGAGGGAGTTCAGCTTCCTGACAGCCTGGTGGATGAAGCTGTCCTTCAGTCTGCTGGTCCTGGCCTGAGACTCTGCAGTCTCCTCCTGATGGTAGCAGGCTGAAAAAGCTGTGTGATGGGTGAGTGGGATCACCTGTGATGCAGAGGGCTTTGCGGGTGAGACGTGTTCCATAAATGTCCTGGAGGGAGGAGAGAGACACCAATGATCTTCTCAGCTGTTCTCACTATGCGTTGCAGAGTCTTTCGGCAGGACGCGTTGCAGGCGCCATACCACACAGTGATGCAGCTCGACAGAATGCTCTCGATGGTGCCTCTGTAGAAGGTGTACATGATGGGGGGTGGGGCTCTGGCTCTATTCAGTTTGCGGAGGAAGTAGAGACGCTGATTTGATTTCTTGGCCAGTGCTGTGGTGTTTTCAGTCCAGGAGAGGTCCTCTGTGATGTGCACACCCAGGAACTTGGTGCTACTCACTCTTTCCACAGTCGCACCGTTGATGGTCAGAGGAACGTGCTGAGTGTGTGTTCTCCTGAAGTCTACAACAATCTCCTTTGTCTTCTCCACGTTCAGAGAGAGATTGTTGTCACTACACCACCCAGCCAGGCGGCTCACCTCACTCCTATAGTTTGTCTCATCTTTGTTGCTAATGAGACCCACCACAGTCGTGTCATCTGCAAACTTAATAAAGAGGTTAGAGCTGTGTGACGGTGTGCAGTCATGGGTCAGCAGGGTGAAGAGGAGGGGCCTCAGCACACATCCTTGGGGGGCCCCAGTGTTCAGTGTGATGGTGCTGGATGTGTTGCTACCGACCCGTACTGCCTGAGGTCTTCCAGTCAGAAAGTCCAACAGCCAGTTGCACAGCGAAGTGTTGAGCCCCAGCTGACTCAGCTTGTAGATGAGCTGTTGAGGGATGATTGTGTTGAATGCTGAACTGAAGTCTATGAACAGCATTCTGACATATGAGTCCTTTTTGTCCAGATGGGTGAGTGCTGAGTGGACGGCAGTGGAGATGGCATCATCGGTCAACCGTTGGACCGATATGCAAACTGGAAGGGGTCCAGGAGGGGGAGGGCAGACTTGATGTGGTGCATGACTAGCCGTTCAAAGCACTTCATGAGGATAGGAGTAAGTGCAACAGGACGGTAGTCATTGAAGCAGGATGGAGATGGCTTCTTCGGGACTGGGATGATGGTGGTAGTTTTAAAGCATGTGGGAACAACAGCCTGACTCAGTGAGATGTTAAAAATGTCTGTGAAGACATCAGTGAGTTCTGCTGCACAGACTTTCAGTACACGCCCAGGGATGTTGTCAGGACCCGGAGCTTGCATTGATCCTACTAAAGGATCTCCTCACGCTGTCTGGGGTCAGCGCCATCACCTGGTCGCCGGGAGGAGGTGGAGTCTTCTGTGCAGTGGTGTTGTTTTGTTGCTCAAAGCGAGCAAAGAAGGTGTTCAGCCTGCGTTCAGCAGAAAGATGTTGTTGTCACAGGTCCGTGGTGGGGGCTTGTAGTCCGTAATGGTCTGTATCCCCTGCCACAGGTTCCTAGTGTCTCTGCTGTCGCTGAATTGGTGAGCTATCCTCCTGGAGTGCTGTCTCTTAGCCTCTTTGATGCCACGGGACAGGTTGGCCCTAGCTGTTCTCAGGCCCACCTCATCTCCAGCTCTGAAGGCAGCGTTCCGTGTCTTCAGGAGTCTGTAGAACTCCCCTGTCATCCATGGCTTCTGGTTGGCCCGGACAATGATGTTTTTTGTGACTGTTACATCATCAATACACTTATTGATGTAGGCAGTAACAGTCTCTGAGTACTCCTGGAGGTCAGTGGTGTTATTGCGTGTGGCAGCCTGTTTAAACATGTCCCAGTCAGTTGTGTTGAAGCAGTCCTGAAGAATCTCTGATGATCCTTCTGGCCACACTTTAATCTGTTTGTAAACTGGTTTGGCGACTTTAATGAGCGGTCTGTATGCAGGCATTAGCATGACAGTGATGTGGTCTGAGGCTCCGAGGTGGGGGAGGGGGAGGGCTTTGTAAGCTCTTCTCTGTGTGGTGTAAACAAAGTCCAAAATGTTATTACCTTGTGTTGGAAAGTTGATGTGCTGGTGTATTTTTGGAAACACACTCTTAAGGTCAGCATGGTTGAAATCCCCAGCTATGATGAGAAAAGCATCGGGGTGTGATGTCTGCTGCTCACTGATGTGCTGGTACAGTTCATTAAGTGCGTCGTTCCTGTTGCTGATGATGTTGTGCAATGGGAATGTAAACTGAAATGAGCAGTATAGCAGTATATTCCCTCGGCAGATAGAACGGCCGGCACTTAATAATCATAAACTCCACCAGGGGTGAGCAGTGCTTGCTGATCACAACAGTATTGCGGCACCACGCGTCATTGATGTAAACACAAAGCCCGCCACTGCGGGTTTTTCCTCCCGCGACGAGAGCTCTGTCCGCTCGATGGCATGTCAGCTGGTCGAGCTGAATGGCGCCGTCCGGAACGCTGTTGCTGAGCCATGTTTCCGTGAACACAAAAACACAACAGTCTCTTACAGTCCTCTGGGTTGAGCGTAGTATGTCTGGTTAATCTGAAAAACTTAATACTTTTTTTTACAAACACAACATTCCAGTCCTCTCAAAACCTGGTCCGCCCTAAAAACAAGCTCCCCTCACACAAACAGAATAAATTGTTTTTTGCAGTTGAGTGTAGCGACGAGTGTAGTGGCACTTATGTCGGAGAAACGAAACAACACTTTCACAAGAGGATGTATCAGCACAGAAGAGCCAACCCCAGTGGACCTGAGTCTACAGTCCCCCTCAAAGCCCAGACTAAATTACAACTAAAATAGTGAACACAAACATACCTACTGCTTCTCTTTGGTGAGAAGTCTGATGGCGTAAGATGGCAGTGACGATGATGATGATGAAACTTTTCCAAGTTTGTGTCATTTAGTATGGAACTGAGCTTTGCAGCTCAATTATTTTGTGTTGTAGGCAGGCCCGGATTGGCTAATCGGGAGCACCGGGAAAATTCCCGGTGGGCCGGTACGTTTGTTTGGCCGCGAGGGCCGTTGTTGTCATGGGACTGGGTTGAAATATTTTTATTTTATTTATTATTATTATTACTGTACCGCAGCCGCACTCTTTTTATTTATTATTTTACCGCAGTTCCACTCTTTTATTTAATATTTTCTCGCAGAGTGCAGCCTGCAAGACAATGATGACGTTTTGACTCCCTGGCCCCGCCCCCTGACACGGCCCCTTGCAAGTTGCTCAAAATAATAAAAAAAGTCACATATAAAAATGGATAACAGAAAGCGCAAAGGCGGCGCTGAAAAGGCCAGAATAAATAAATAAATAAAGCTTTGGAAACTGACGAGGCCAAATGTTCAAAGCTGAGCACATATTTTCTCAACAAAACAAACGGAGACGACGAGGCGGGTAAGTAAGCTAACGTAGGTAGTTAGGAGCAGTGCAAGATGCTAGCGATCCGTGCAAAACAACGCGTCGTATGTAAACCACCGTTCATGTATCAAAGTTTTTATTGTAGCTCTTCAGCAGCAGCCGCCTCTAGTACCATTTGCTGCCAACAGTGAAGAGCGAGGCCCAGAAACGTCCCCAAGCACCAGTCATGAGCCCAGCACACCAGAATGGGCAGGTAGGATTGTCATTCAGAAGAAATAATAGTAATGAAGAGCCCTGCTCAATGAAAATCATTTTCTTACTTGTTTCCAGTTCAAATATCTAAATATACTTAATTCAAGATACATTTACAAGTGAAATGGCATGAGAAATTATGTCTTGTTTTCTGGAGAACACCACTGCCTGTTCGGAAAAGCCATGAAGGTTGACGAAGCCACCCCAGGGTCCCGAAGGCCTGCGGGAAGAGTTGAGTGTGCTTACTACAGTTAAAAGTGATTTAATCAACAAAATATTTAATCAAAATTGAATGCTAAAAACACAGAGAGTGGGTTTGTTAAAATACATTTTTTTTTCTAACCCGTAAATGCATCACCAAACAGCTGATGTGCAGAACGATCCGCGGTTGCCTCTGTAAGCCTTTACAGTCAATTAAATGAGAATCAAATTATTTTTTATACTGTGCAGTTTCAGCTGTAGCCAACCTGAGTCTGGCAATGAAACTGACTCACCACCTTGTTAGAAACAGGGCACTAGACCCATCATTCCCATAAGAGTAAACCTGCATTAGCCGGGAATCGAACCCGGGCCTCCCGCGTGGCAGGCGAGAATTCTACCACTGAACCACCAATGCATATTATTTCATGGGTATACCATATTCCAATCAGCCCCTGAGGTACAGTGACCCCACGACCCACAATGGGGGACTCCTCAGTCTTCGTTTTGCTTTGACAGATCCCCTTTTAATCTATGACTACTTTGAGGCTCTACCTAAACATCTCCAGCAAATCCATGAATCTGGTGTAATAAGAGAATCAGTTGTCTTCAGTTTCTGTAGTGTAGTGGTCATTACGTTTGTCTCACACACGGGCATTGGTAGGTGGTGGTAAAATTACCACAAATTAGTAAACTTTGTTTGTAATTCAGCATCAGCGTGAGTACATTTATCTCTCTCTTCTTTCTGACAATGCTTGCATGTCTCTGTTTCCACAGTTATTGTCACAGCTTTGAATGAAAGCGTTAACTGTAAATGTAACAATGGTGATTGTAAGTCGCTTTGTATAAAATTGTCTGCTAAATGTGAATGGACATCTCTTTGGTGGCCTGAAAACTATGATGTTTTCAGTACTTTGAGGAAGTTTAATGGAATTATGTACATTATATCTTTGTACTATATATATATATATATATATATATATATATATATATATATATATATATATATATATGTATATATAAATAAAGTATATATACATGTATATGTATATATTATATGTATATATAAATAAAGTACAATATATACTCAAAAGAGGGCAAGTGTCAGTGTCTAAAATTGATTTTGTAAGTAAAGATTAAAGGTTTTCCCTGACCTGAATCTAACCCGGTCGGTGAGAGCGCCGAATCCTAGCCACTAGACCACCAGGGAAAGACAAAGCTCTTGGTATGGGCAACTCGCACAAGGCACCGATGTACTGAACTCAACCTTGTGTGCCTCAAACCTAATGTGAGAAAATCACATGAGCTGACTTTTTAAAACATTAGGT
The DNA here is from genome assembly GCA_024416835.2 of Perccottus glenii. NCBI lineage: Eukaryota > Metazoa > Chordata > Actinopteri > Gobiiformes > Odontobutidae > Perccottus > Perccottus glenii. Next base: position 42,527 of record JALDQB020000112.1, read on the forward strand.
TGTCCCATCAGCATTTTGTTGCTGAATTAGGCACATGCCGTGAGGAGGGCAATCACGCGGTAAACCACAAATCAGGATACAGCACGCGCTCTGTTTTGAATTTGGTCTGGTAACTCTGGTTACCGCTTCTTTAGTGCATCAGTGCAACAGCATATCATTCTGAGAGTGCCGATTGTCTTCACTCTTCATTAGGATGGAAGAATCACAAACTCCTGAATCTAAAGTGCCAGTGCCACAACATCCGTGGCCTTATTTGCGGTGTTATTTTGAAGTCGTTGAAAAGAAAAACAAGTCCTGCCTTCTTTGCCTGCCTCGGAACTGTAAAATTTCTTCGTACTGGAATTCTCCTTCCAATCTTAGGAAACACATTGAGGTAAGCCATTTTCATTCTGGTGGTCATTTTTTATTGAGTAATCTAACAGTAGCTCGCACCATTGTGTTTAAGTTAACGTTAGTTAGCTGTTTCACCAACGTTTGTAGTATTTATTTTAAACTGAGTAATTTGATTTGTGAAATGACAGTCGATTGATGTTAACACTTTTGGTAGAATATAAATTACATTTTGACTAGTTTTATCTGCAGCTTATGATGCTAAACAGTTGAAAGGTGGAGTGGAGTGCTGCTTATAAACCAAGATCGTTCTTTTCAAAAGTTCAGCTTCCAAAGACTGTGATGTCTAGAGCCCTGCACATGGCATGCAAGAAAAAAAAAACTGTTTTTCCCCAGACTGATTTACTAAAACGTGCGCACTATTACTATTACTATTTCGCTTCCTCAATTTATAAATTATGTGTATGATTTTGAAACTCGAGGAACAATTAGTAAATCGTATGCGCATGATTTAGCTTATTTTTTCCTGCATGTCATGTCTGAGGCTCCATAGCGATCTACTTTAAGAATAATTTTTAAATATATCACTAGATTTATTGAAATCAATTACATCTGTGACATGCAAAAAGCATATTCAATTATTTTAAGCAAAAGAATGACAAAATTTATAAGGGCATTATAGCCATAATAAATGATAGTACTTGGATACTTAAGTACATTTGAAGGCAAATACTTTTGTACTTTTACTCAAGTGAAAGCTAAAAGGGAGTACTTTGGATTTTACTGAAGTAATATTTTACCTAGTGTATTTGTACTTTAACTCAAGTACTTGGTTTGTGTACTTCGTCCACCACTGCTCAATATACCCAGTGATACATGTAACTTATCCTTTTTCCACTTGAGCTCGGCCTGCACCTCTGCCTAAGGGCGCGGGTGGTTTCTTTAAGCCAAGGATCTAGTTTGGTTCTGACAGATTTGCACCTGAAAGGAGCAATGATTTTAAAAATCTCTGAACAAGTGGAATTGAAGGTGGAGATGAAGACCTCTGTGCACATTGGAAAAAACACTTTAGCCTGAGAGTAAAAAGTGGGGCTCATAAAGGCAGTAGCAAAATCTCAAGCTGTAGTGGAAGTGATGATGCGGTGGTAACCAACTGGAGTAAAGAATTCGGCTGCAGGGACAGGGCCTTTGAATTCAAACATATCAGGAAGTGCAAATGTCACTTATTTTTGAGACGAATACAGTAAAGTCCATGACAAAATGATCAGATCCAATGTGTGATCGTGGTGGTGAGTGGGAGCGTTCGCTGATTATGTCAGATCCAAAGAGATCAAAAGACTCTGAAAGTCACTGGCCAGCTGACTTGATAGGCAGCAAACATTAATATTAAAATTAACACAAAGTAGTACACTGTGTTTGTAATTCTGCATTAGTGTGTGAGTGTTTTTAACTCTCTCTCTCCTTTCTTACAATTCTTACGTGTCTCTATACCACAGATATTGTCACACAAGACCAACCAGGCTTTCGGGACAGCCCAGCTGTTATTGACGGAGGAGGAGTACGGCTCGATTAGGAAGTTTCTGAAGTTGAGGGAGGATTTTGTGGGCGGGAAAAATGTCCCACTTTTTCTTCTTCAACTCATTGACCAGGTCCAGCAAGAACCTCAAACACCACTTAGGCAAGGATGGGCCTGGCGGGTACTCCCAATTTTACAGATGTACGGACCTCCATCACCACCCACATTCACAGAAGATGTACCTCCAGTTCAATCAAAAGAGGAGCATTCAAGTTTGTAAGCCCCTAACACACATATCCATGTGTGGGCGTGAACCACAATCCTTTCAGTTAACAGCCAAACACACTGAAAAAATGCACCACAGACACAACAATCGGTACCTTCTCTAAAAGGAAGCAGCTCATGAGCTGGACAAAATAGAGTAAAATGCTCCCCGTCGGGGAATTGCACCCCTGGTCTCCCACGTGACAGGCAGGGGATACTCACCACTATACTAACGAGATGCGTAATGTTTGAATGGCGAAATATCATGCAAATGTATAACAATAATTTGTTGACTGGTCATTTATGATATCGACGGATTGCGAGAAAGCATTAGAAACTTGTTTCCTGGAGGATAAAGAGCAGACAGCCAAATTAATATACAATTTGCATTGATGTCAATTGCTGACCTTAACTTCTCCCGCACTTTATCTTACATCTTCACTTAAGCTAAAACAACTTCCTGAAGTGGGGTTCAGGGAAAACCTGCTTAAACCTGTTTGCCGTCTATCCCGATATCTACATATATTTATGTAATTACGTGAAGTTTAATACTTCGGGTATGCGAGGCAGACCGCAGTGATGGTGGACACTAAGATACCGTCCTGGGGACGAGGTAAAAGTATGTGTTTTATGTTGAGATCTGTTTACATCTTAAAGTGATACTAAAACTGGAACATAGGTTAAAGATCAGTGTTAGAGATTGTTCCCTTGCTAGACTTAGTTTGATTGATAACCTATGCTTTGCTTTTTATGGAATCCTTGAATCTGAATCCCACGCACAAATGCCAATACATCTCTTACTGAAACTAAGTGGGATCTCCGTGAAACCAAAGTGGGATCATATGGGTTTTATTTTCATTGCTTTGTACCTGTATGAACTCTTATTATTTAAAAACTGAACATAATTACCCCCATAAAATCGGAGTGAAACTAGGCAGCAGTCTTAAATTAAATAGATTTTGTGGTCAGGACAAGTTTTTTTCAGCTTCAACTATCAAAGGCTAAACTCTTCTTGAGTCACGCTGACCTGGGGAAAGCTATCCATGCTTTTTGTTTTTTAATTAAGTAATTAATTTAATTTATTTATTACTGAAATGTGCTTTAACTAGGAGCAGGAAACTGGTCTTCTTTGTTTACAGCTTGTGGTATCATACGGTGAGTATCCCCAAATGAGAAAATTTACATTTCACAAGGACAAGTTGTTTCTGCCTGGACTTGAACCAGGGACCTTTTGCGTGTTAGGCAAACATGATGACCACTACACTACAGAAACTGAAGACAGCATATTCAATTATTACACCAGATTTATGGAGTTCCTGGATATGTTCGGTCTCAAAGTAGGCATAGATCAAAAGGGGATCTGGCAAAGCAAATAGGGGACTGAAGAGTCTCCCATTGTGGGTTGTGGGGTTTATGTAATACACAATGTACTGTAGCTGAGTATCAATTAAAATTTGTATTACAATTTGAGGAGAGCACTTATTGGGCGCTATGAAAGTATTCAGTGCTGGAGCAGAGTGTTAAGTGCATATTATCCACACCAAGGGGTTATAATTCAGCGATAGGAGGGATGTACCAACATAAAAATTAAATCTAGAGATGTTTTTTTAAAGACGGATAAGAAAACTAAAAAGAAATAGAAGGAAATCTTGTTTTGAGAGGTTTTTGTAACTGTTTTTGGTCAAATAAAATATGATGGTTAGATGACCATTGAGAGCTGATGTGATACTTTAGAAATGGACAAAGACACAATTCACATAATATAGATAGATATAGGTTGAGTAACTGCTGGCGCGTTTTTTGGCTGCCGCTAATCTGCTCTTTAAACTTTCTTTTTAAGAAATATGTTTGTAGATATGTTTGTGGATACTGCTTCTGAGGTCTATGAGTAGGCTATTTTACTCTATCATCCAGTTGACACATACAGACCATCATCTGTTTGTGTGCATGAGTTACGACTAGCTTACCTGCTGTACGTACTCAACATTATTCTAGCCTACCTGCCGCTACAACCCTCAACAACTACAGTATGTGGAATATCTATTCGTGGCTTGCATTCCTCTGGTTCGTGCTGTATTTTATCTACCATCCTGTTTGGACAGTTTTGGCATTCAACAATTTGTCAATTTTCCCACACACACAAAGGACATATTCTGGATCTCATCTGCTGCTCTGGCATCACACCTACTGACTGTAAAACAAAGTACCTTCCATTCTCTGATCACTCACTACTCACATTCAATGCTAATCTGTCCCTATCCAAATCCAACCCTCCTGTGCACAGCCTCATCACCTCCCGCCTGGATTACTGCAACTCCCTTCTGTTTGGTCCCTCATCAGCCCAGATGTAACCTATTTGGGCCCCACATGGGTGTGTTAGCTGGGTAAGGGGGACTGCAGACTCAGGTCCACCGGGTTGGCTCTTCTGTGCTGATACATCCTCTTGTGAAGCTGTTGTTTCATTTTTCCGATATAAGTGCCACTACACTCGTCGCTACACTGAACTGCAAAGAACACATTACTCTGTTTGTGCGAGGGGATGTTGTTTTTAGGGCAGACCATTTTTTGAGAGGACTGGAATGTTGTGTTTGTAAAAAGCTCTTTAAGTTTTTTCAGATAAACCAGACATATAAGGGATAACTACAACCTTCCCTTTGTCCCTGTTTTTGTCTGTTTGGTTTCTTGGTTTTGTTGAATGTCCATCTGGTGTATCCACAGTCTCTCAGGGCTTTACAAATGTGATGTTCTTCTTTCCGTTTCTCTTCTGAAGTTGTGGGAACCTCTTGTGCTCTGTGCAGAAGAATCCTGATGACTCAGCTTGTGCTGCAGTGGGTGGTGGATATCAAACAGCAAATATTGATTCATGTGTGTTGGCTCCTTTACATTCCTACTTGGAAAGTCCTGTCCTCACAAATAACCACTGTACAGTCTAAGAAGGCCAGGCAGTTAACTATGGCATCTTTATGGGTGAACTTGCCTTTCTTCTCTTCAATATGACCAGAATGACTGAGAACCTTCACAGACAAACTACATTAATGGCATTTCAGTGAAATGCTCCACCTCTGCATTGATGTCCAAAGAAACATGCTCTGCCTGTAATAGTTCATGGGTTTAGGTGGAGTAGTCGTAAGCTTCTATCACGGGGTTTTCTCGCATTGAGGCGCACAAGGTTGGGTTCAGATCATCAAGGCCTTGTGTGAGCTGCCCATACTGAGAGGTTTGTCTTTCCCTGGTGGTCTAGTGGCTAGGATTCGGCACTTTCACCGCTTGCCTGGGTTCGATTCGGTCAGGAAAACAGGCAATCTTTACTTACAAAAACAATTTTAGACATGACCACTTACCTGTTTTTTTTTGATTCTACAAATCTCTTCAAATCTTTGTACATTATAGTACAGGTAAATATTGTACTTTATATATATATATATATATATATATATATATATAAAGTACAAATATACAATGTACAGTATTCCATTAATCTTTCTTAAAGTACTGAAAACATCATAGTTTTCAGGCCACCAAAAACTATGACCCTAACTGTGCTGCATAGTAGACAGGATTTCAACCTGTGCGGGGAAACAACAATGGATTTCTAGTCCATCACCTTAACCACTGCCACAACTACACAGGTATGTGGTACTGGTACTGACACATGTGTGGTAAAGTCGCCTCAATCACGGGATTTTGTGGTAAGATGTGCTGTATCAGGGTAAGTTGAGTACATCTGGGCACCCTGCCGCAGACCATGACGTATAAATGATGCCATAGCTATTCTTACCAATAAACTACCAATGCTAGAATTCAGGTGCTCTCACTGCTGTGGCCCGGGTTTGATTTCCGTTCAAAAAAAAACGGGTAATCTTTTCAAACAAAAGCAAAAGAGACATGGATACTTGCTATCATTTACATCGCACAAAAGGCCTGCTTCTATACAATGAGAAAAATTGCAGTGCCTCGACAGTTCACTGGAACTGGATCTTTTGATTGGAGTGTGACCTGGACACTTCTTCTTCAGCTCAGTTTTTGCCTCCTTATGGGGCGTTTACACCAAAAGCGAATTGCGCTTCATTCGCGTGTGAAATTCGCTTCATTCGCGCGTAAAATTCACTTGGAGGGGCTTCTTCCATGCGGGTTGCTTTCCGGCAGTCGAGAAAGTAGCAGAGCTCTATTTACTTTGGAGGACTGAAAAACGGCGTGAACCCGTTGGTCGCTGTGCGGGGGTCCATCGGAGGCTTCCAGCTCCGTGATTTCACAAACTTCTCCAGGAGCTGCGCCTGGATGACGGCCGCTTTCAGCGGTACTTCCCACTGACCCGGCCCCAGTTCGATGACCCGTTGTCCCGTGTCGGTGCGAGGATTTCCCGCAAGACAGCAACTACTGACGCTCAATACAGTCAATATAGTATTATGTCTATAAAATTGTATTTAGAATTGTATTTATAACATTGTGTTGTATCTCTTATTTGTGTTTATTTCTTTAATAAATGGAGGCAGCCTACAAAAGGAATCTATGACTCATGGCTTGTTTCTCATTAATACAACACTGGTCCAATCATAAATAACTGTTTTCTTACTGTACTATTGCAGATGTGTTTGCAATAGAATATAATAAAAATTAACAAATGTTTACCATAAGTAATCTAGTCTTAAATACTGAACATTATAAACTTTTTCATTCATTCATTTTCTACCGCTTTGTCCCGTTAGGGGTCGCGGGTGACTGGAGCCTATCCCAGCAGCTTTGGGCCTGAGGCGGGGTACACCCTGGACAGTGGCCAGTTAGTCGCAGGGCTAACATTTAGACATAGACAGTGACAGACAACCATTCACTCTCACATTCATTCACTAGGGACACTTTAGAGTTGCCAATTGACCTGTACATGCATGTCTTTGGACAGTGGGAGGATATAAACTTTCTCCTATTTATTCTAAATAAATCAAATAGTCTGAAATATTGAAATGTTTGTGACAAACACAGCAAAACCTTTGGTCATTATATAAAACATTTATTTTAAAAAAAAGGAATTATGAAACTATACACAAAACTTAATGCACTATTTCTGAGCAGGAATAAAATAATCCTAAAGTGAAGGAGAGGAGAACAGAGAGAGTCTGGTTTATTTCCTGCTGTGACAGCTGCATCATTTTAAAAACTATACACTGGGTTCCAAATGAAGCAGAACTGTGCTGCTTTCATAGATTAATGTATGTATTTTATATTTGACAAATTGTTTTGTCCAAGACAGTAACTTCTGTAGAGAAGGGACCAGACTCAAGAGAAGAGCTCATCCTCTGAACATGGAGCTGGAGCTACAGCTGTAAAAGATACAGCTAGAGAGTTTAGTGCAAAAAACACCATATAGCAGGTGGTGTTTTGTAATCAGACCAGCGGTGACTCGCCTCATAAAATGGAAAATGTTTAGTCCCTTTGTGGTCTTCCAGGGTTGATACAAATTGAGAACCGGGAATACACCTGAACAAAGACAAAACAAAAAAAGGTTCATTTAAAAATAAAATGAATAGGTCAAAATAAAGTCATCAAAGTTTTCACATTTAGACAAAACATTTTGTAAAAAAGTGACGCGAAATCTGGTAAATAAAGAAGTAACAAGTTAGAGAAACAGGTTTTCTGTTAATATAAACATACACGCACTGGCCTTCCAGAAATTGTGTCGGTGCTGTGGCAAGGCCTATGCCACATCTGTCTGTGAGCAGACCCCTGTGGCTGTCAATGACAAACTCCTCTGTGGTAAATGTAAAGGGCCACTTATGTCCAGAGCAGGCTTCTGTGTACCCCCAACGTGATCTAGCCTAGCATACAAACAGGACACTGCTTCAAACTCTAGCATTTTCGCTGAAGCCACTATGGCCTGTGTCTCACTCATTGAAGAAGCACAAGTCTGTTTAAACACTGAGCTGGTCACAGTTTGTATTAGTTTATAGGACACTGTATGTGGACTTCTCTGAACTCACCTGTGATTGTAGTAATGAGTGTGTATAAGTTCAATATCACCACATGGACACCAGCCTATAACACCACAGTCCAGCCTTCCAAAGTGTCTGTAGTATATATTGTTATGTAAGAAGAAAATATTAAAGCTCTGTTTTGGGGACAGTGACACCGGTCTGCTGTGTGGGCTACTCTGTGATCTTTGGTGTAGTGTGACAAATGCTCAGGGACAACTCAGAAGGAACACTCTGTTGCAAGTCAGAAAACACCTCTAGTACAACACTATGGACTCTAAAAGAGTCAGTGTATAGTGCATAGTGACTGTAACTGTAACCAACAAATGGCATTTGCAACAGCCACAAAGACATACTGATTATTATTGAACCACATTTAACTATAATAGAGTTTAGGCCTACTTCTCATTTGGGACTACATGTCAGAACATCCTACTCTTATACCACATTAGCTATTATTACATTTATGCACAAAAATATACTGCTTTAGGTTTCCTAACAGTAATAATACATTTTTATCTCGATTGTGACATGGTATAATGGACTCCTAAAATCACTTTAGAGAACATTTATTGTAAGAAACCCAGAGTTTAATTGTGTCAGGCCTTATGTTTGACCATTGCTTTATATAATTTAGTTGCATGTTGTTTCCAAAAGGCGTAGTGTTCGGGGCACTGTGCACATGTCCAGCACTAAATATTGAAGATGTCACACATTTACAATTACATTTACATTTAGTCATTTAGCATACGCTCTTGTGCAAAGCGACTTACATGAAGCTTCCATTTACTAGTGTTACATTGGTGTGCACATTAGAGTGCACCATTTTACAGGATTTAGTTGGAATTGAACAGGTTTTAGTTGGATTTGGACACGTTTTAGTAGGATTTTAACACATTTCTGTTGGATTTGAACAGGTTTCTGTTGGATTTGAACAGGTTTCTGTTGGATTTGAACAGGTTTTAGTTGGATTTGAACAGGTTTTGGATTTCTTATCTGTATATTAATTGCATGTTGATGCCTACGTCATTAACACTACCCCAACAAGAAAGCACTTACTACATCCAGAACTAAAGTCAGTGTCTTGTGTCAGGGTGATGATAAGGACAAAATTAAACTGATACAAGGTACCTGAATGCATACAGCTTTAGAAAGAAACAAACCCTAACTATAAAGAACTTTTTTAAATTGCAGACAGAGAGTTACTTTAGTTGTGGTGTACCTCTAACTGAAAATGTTTGATTAGTTTGATTGGGGCGCAGTGGCTCAGTGGTAGAGCGGTCGTCCTTCAACCGGAATGTAGGTGGTTCGATTCCCGCTCTCCCCACAGTTCATACTGGCGTTGTGTCCTTGGGCAAGACACTTAACCCATTTTGCCTCCAGTGGTGTTCCAGCTGTAACACTGGTACATAGAACCTTAAGGTAAGTTGCTTTGGATAAAAGTGTCAGCTAAATGAAAAAATAAATAAATAAATTAGTATTGCCTTTGTTCTGTCCCTATCTATGAACATGCTGCAACCAAGAACACCCAAAAGAGAAGCACTTATGAGCATAAACAAGCTTAGTTGGTTCCATTTGAGGTGACCTTTGTGCAAATCCAATCAGAACTTTCTTTTACACTACAAGTTGCAGCATTTGTCAAAAAAAAAAACTGACAGAAATTCACTGACAAGTCAATAAGACTCAATAAGAGATTGTTATGATAAGATTGTTGCATTGAAAAGTCAAGTCGGTGATTGTGCTAGGGTAATGTAAATGGCCAGTGGCTTTCCTAAAATACTTCACCATGCCAAGATAAAAAAGTGGATTATTAATATCTGCAAATCTTGCTTGTGTTCCTTGAGAAATGGGTATAAGACATTATACATCATCCCCATACTCTCCTCATCAAAATGGTACAGCGGAGAGACAAGGCAAACCATTTTTGAAATGGGAAGGTGTCTACTAATAGAGAAGGATTACCAAAGGTTCTGTGGCCTTATGCTGTCCAAACTGCAACTCATATCCGAAACAGATGCTATAATGACAGAATTAAGAATACTCCACAATTTATGTTGACAGGAAGAAAGCCAGACCTTTCTAAAATGTGGGTTTTTGGATCAGAATGCTATGCATACAAACACAATCAAAAGAAACTGGACCCTAGATGTGAGAAGGGAATATTTGTGGGGTATAATAAGAATAGCCCAGCTTATCTGGTATACAATCCACAGACAGGAAATGTGTCAAAACATAGATTAGTGAAATTCATTAGGAAGAGCAGTGTTGAACAACAGACACAGACCGATGAAGATTACTTGGAAATACACAACTACAGAGACAGGACACTGGATAGTGAGAACAGCGGCGATGCCCCACATAGTGAGGAAAACACAGAAGACCACGTCCTAGGTGGAAAATGGAGAGTATAGATACAGACAATACAGAAGTGTCAGAACATGATGGAACTGTGGAAAAAGTACACAAAAAAACAACAAAAACAGTACAGGTCCAACACTGATAGTCAAAAAACATTATCACTCAAAAAGAGAAAAGAGAGCTCCAAAGTATTTACAAGACTACCTGACAGACTTTAAAGACGATGTAACCAATGAGTGTTGATAATTGTTACAGGGCAGTGTGTGGAGTTCCCAAACCTATAGAGATGCCCTGATGTCACCTGATGCTCCCGAATGGGAACATGCTATGAAGGAAGAGATGGACTCACTTAAAGAAAATGAGACATTTGAATTCACAACTCTACCCGAGGGCAGAGAAACAATAGGAGGAAGATGGGTATATGCCCTTAAAAAAATGCAGAAAGAGGAAAAATCTTCAAGGCTAGGTATGTTGCAAAAGGATACAACCAAACTGAAGGCATTGACTACCATGAGACATCTGCTTCTACAGCAAATCTCACTTCTGTTCAGGCATTAATGCAGATAGCTGCTCAGAATGACTTTTTTGTTCATCAGATGGACGTCAAAACAGCATATCTGCATGCACCAATAGAGGAAGACATATACTTAGAGCAACCAGAGGGTTTTGAAGAAACATCTGAATCAGGAGACAAGTTAGTATACAAATTTAAAAAAAAATCTCTGTATGGTCTAAAACAGTCTTGAAGGAACTGGTACAAACTTTTAAATGATCACCTTGAATAAAACAACTTTCAGAGAAATCAATCTGATCACTGTGTGTATAGGAAGCAGGTTAAAAATGAGACAGTCATAGTGATCATCTGACAGACATTAGCTGGATAGTCAGTAAACTGTCACAAACACTTGCAAAACCTAAAACGCATGACTTAGTAGCTGCTAAACATGTCTGGAGATACCTAAAAGGTACAGCTGACTGCGAGCTTTGTTTCAAGAAAACAGATTAGACTTTAAGTCTAATAGCAGTGATTCTGACTGGGCAAGAAGATAGACGTAGCACTTAGGATACTGTTTCAGCCTGACAAAACAAGGCCCTGTTATTTCGTAAGTCTGAGAAACAGCCGACAGTGGCACTGTCGACCTGTGAAGCTGAATACATTGGTCTAGCAAACACTACTCAGGAAAGCATGTACTTAACTCAACTGCTAAATGGCATCGACTGTAGTGTTTACACTTGCACCACGATGTATGGAGATAATCAGGGGGCCATTGCACTAAGTAGAAACCCAGTGAATAGATCTAGATCTAAGCACACTGATTTGAAATATCACTTTATCCGTAATGCTGTCAATAAAGGAAAAATACATATTGTGTACTGCCCAACAGAAGACATGGTGGCAGACGTTTTGACAAAATCTGTATCAAAAATTAAAATTCTAAATTTCAAATGTTTTCTGTTTGGGAACTAAATGTTTGTGATGTCATTATACATGGCTTAAGATGATGAAAACAAGTGGGGGTGTTGAGTTATGTTTTTCATCATTTATGTCATATTATGTTGCTTACTATTATCATTATTATTTTCCTTTTACATTAGATTAATAGATACTGACTTTCGTATACTTAAAATGTGCAAGAGTTCTTTGTGCGCATGTGTGGACTGATGTGACTTTTTTTACTTGAGTCAAGTTGATTTTACTTCCACGCAGACTGCTCTATCGAGCACTGATGTTGTGGCAGTGCATTGAGATGTAAAAGGTAAAATAAAACAATACTCAGAAGATCTTTTCGAGTAATTTTTAAAGAATGGATGACAACAATATAAGTATGATGGAGAGAAATGAAAACTTAACAGAATATCTGTTTATTAACAGTGTATTCATTGTTTTTCTTCAGAAATTAACAGCAGGCCGTGATCGTATAGTGGTTAGTACTCTGTGTTGTGGCGCAGCAACCCCGATTCAAACTGGTCACGGCACTGAATGATAAAGTTACTTTTTGATCAATGAGAGACGATGGAAAAAGTGTACATATTGTTTTCTATTTTCCAAATACCTTTTGATCCGCTGATGGGCTATCCTCTGATTCCATATCTATATGGTATTCCATACCGTCATTATCTAATTACAATATACATTTTCAATTGAATTATTGTAGCTGATCTTTTGACCAGATGCTAAATAAAAACACAGTCCAAGAACTCAACCTTTAGATCTTTATAGGCTTTTCACAATAGTGCACTAATCAGTAACTGGTGTACCTACACCTGTAGTGTAGTGGTCATTGTGTTTGCCTCACACGCAAAGGTCCCTGGTTCGAGACCAGGCAGAAACAGTTTGTCCCTGTGTAATGCAAATTTTCTCATTAAGAGCAATTGAGTGGAAGACCCAATTGCACTAGAGAACCAATCTCAAATTTAGAGATCCCACTACCTTCCGTCTCCGTATGTGAGCGGTCCCACTTTACATTTATTTGTGTAGCGACATATTGAAAGGTGATCACTCTGGAGCAGTGGGAAAAAATATCAGCCTCCATTAGAGTTCTTTCAATCAAGGCCTCTTTTCACTTATAGACTGACATAGGCCTTTGAAAGATTTCTGAGTGGAGATGAAAAATCCTTCAGGAGCTTCTAGAGAGTACTGATCTCAAATTTCATTATCCCACAACCTTTCGTCTCCGTACGGGAGCTATTCCACTTCACATTTATTCGGTACTAGTTTGTGGAGTTTGTATTATTACTATGAATCTTACACTCATATTAATAATACATTGTGGTAAAGTGAAGGGATTGTGTTTCAAGCCCACCCATGGATGTGTGTCTTAGGGGCCTACAAAAATGAATGCTGCTCTTTTGAGTGAACTGGAGGGGAATCATCTGCCTTATGTGGGTGGTGATGGAGGTCCGGACATCTGTACAATTAGGAGTACCTGCCAGGCCCATCCTTGCCCATGCCTCCTGGAAGTAGTGGTTGAGGTTCTTGCAGGACCTGGTCAATGAGGGGAAAAAAGTGGACGTTTTTCCCTCCTCAACTCCAGAAACTTCCTCATCAAGCCTTACTCCTCCTTCGTCAAATGCATCTGGGCCGTCTCGAAAGCCTGGCTGTGACAATATCTGTGGAGACAGAGACACGCAAGCATTGTCAGAAAGAAGAGAGAGATAAATGTACTCATGCTGATGCTGATTTACAAACAAAGTTTACTAATTTGTGGTAATTTTACCACCACCTACCAGGGCCTGTGTGTGAGACAAACGTGATGACCACTACACTACAGAAACTGAAGACAACTGATTCTCTTATTACACCAGATTCATGGAGTTGCTGGAGATGTTTAGGTACAGCCTCAAAGTAGGCATAGATTAAAAGGGGAACCGGCAAAGCAAAAAAGATTCAGTGGTAGAATCCTCTCCTGCCACGCGGGAGGCCCGGGTTCGATTCCTGCCAATGCAGGTGTACTCTTATGGGAATGATGGGTCTAGTGCCCTGTTTCTAACAAGGTGGTGAGTCAGTCACATTGCCAGACTCAGGTTGGCTACAGCTAAATTTGATTCTAATTTAATTGGTTGTAAAGGCTTACAGAGGCAACCGCGGATCGTTCTGCACATTAGACGTTTGGTGATATATTTATGGGTTAGAAAAAAATGGATTTTAACAAACCCACTCTCTGTGTTTTTAGCATTCAATTTTGATTAATATTTTTGTTGATTAAATCACTTTTAACTGTAGTAAGCACACTCAACCGCAGGCCTTCGGGACCCTGGGGTGGCTTCGTCAACCTTCATGGCTTTTCCGAACAGGCAGTGGTGTTCTGCCACCCGCTTGGTGCCCTGTTTCTTACAAGGTGGCTGCAGTCTCATTGCCTGACTCAGGGTTGGCTATAGCTTAAACTGCGCAGGATTGGTTCCTTAGAGGCCTAAGGAACCAATGTGCAAAATTTGGACTCTGTCGGACAAAACAGATCAATATGCTTGTGAGTGTGCAAAACTGCTTCAAGCATTTGGTGGGAGGTTTCAGGACATGAAAAGTAAACAAAAGGAACTGAAGATATTTTCTACATCATTTAATGTGAAAACATCTGATGTGCCTGATAACCTACAACAAGAAATAATTGAGCTGCGAAGCAATGACGAGCTCAAAGCTTAGTACAACAACGTTCCTCTGCTCAAGTTCTATAAACTGGATATACATTCTGAGGATTTTCATGTTCTGAGAAGACATGCACAGAAGTTTGCATCTCTGTTTGGGACAAACTACTGCTGTGAGCAGTTCTTTTCAAAACTGACTCTTGAAAAAAAATCGATTCAGTTCCAAACTAACTGACACAAACCTGGAAAAGTAGCATCATTGTCACTGCCATCTTACGCCATCAGACGCCTGACCAAAGAGAAGCAGTAGGTATGTTTATGTTCACTATTTTAGTATATTGTAATTTAGTCTGGGCTTTAAGGGGGACTGCAGACTCAGGTCCACCAGGGTTGGCTCTTCTGTGCTGATACATCCTCTTGTGAAGGTGTTGTTTCGTTTCTCTGACATAAGTGCCACTACACTCGCCGCTACACTCAACTGCAAAAACAAATTATTCTGTTTGTGCAAGGGGAGCTTGTTTTTAGGGCAAACCAGGTTTTGTTTTCGGCCCCCTTAAACTTAGCGACCTTTTGCCACATTTCAGGCTTCAAACATAAAGATATGAAACTGTAATTTTTTGTGTAGAATCAACAACAAGCGGGACACAATCATGAAGTGGAACAAAATTTATTGATATTTCAAACCTTTTAACAAATAAAAAACTGAAAAATTGGGCGTGCAAATTATTCAGCTTTATTTTTATTGTTATCTAAGGTGTGAATTTATTTTATGAAGGTGCACTAACATATTGTGTTTTTCTACTGTATTATCATGTTTGTAATACTTTGGGGGTAAGAGTCACATGATTACTTGGATAAGGTTGTCATGAAGTGGTTTGACAATGCTGCATGTATTTATCCTGATTAGTGTGGACTGGAAAGGTAAATACAGGCTGAATTCATGTTTCATGTCATTGTATCATTAGATGAGACTGCCTTTTAACGTCAAAAATACTCTTTTAAAGTGTTTATTCATACTTGTTCACTAAATCTGGATGTAAGTTTTCACCAGAGATATTTGGACTGTAAACAAAAATACTGCAGAAGTAAATATTGTATTGTATATTGCAGCCTTCCACTATTCTTGATATTTAATTTTATTATTTTAATATAGTCAGTCGAACTAAAGTGGGCGCTAAGGCCTATGAAACTCCAGGGCTGAAAATGAGTCAATCCGGTGATTAGTTCCAACACATATACTGACACAAACCTGGAAAAGTAGCATCATTGTCACTGCCATCTTACGCATCAGACGCCTGACCAAAGAGAAGCAGTAGGTATGTTTATGTTCACTATTTTGTAAACAATTTAGTCTGGGCTTTGTACTGCAGACTCAGTCCACCATTGGCTCTTCTGTGCTGATACATCCTCTTGTGAAGGTGTTGTTTCGTTTCTCTGACATAAGTGCCACTACACTCTAGCTACACTCAACTGCAAAAACAAATTATTCTGTTTTGTGCGAGGAGCTTGTTTTTAGGGCAAACCAGGTTTTGTTTTCGTAAACTTAGCGACCTTTGCCACATTTCAGGCTTCAAACATAAAGATATGAAACTGTAATTTTTTGTGTAGAATCAACAAAAGCGGGGCACAATCATGAAGTGGAACAAAATTTATTGATATTTCAAACCTTTTTAACAAATAAAAACTGAAAAATTGGGTGCAAAATTATTCAGCTTTATTTTTATTGTTATCTAAGGTGTGAATTTATTTTATGAAGGTGCACTAACATATTGTGTTTTTCTACTGTATTATCATGTTTGTAATACTTTGAGTAAGAGTCACATGATTACTTGGATAAGGTTGTCATGAAGTGGTTTGACAATGCTGCATGTATTTATCCTGATTAGTGTGGACTGGAAAGGTAAATACAGTATACAGGCTGAATTCATGTTTCATGTCATTGTATCATTAGATGAGACTGCCTTCAAACTAGGGAAGCTTCCATGTTGAGCCAGAAATTATTCGGCGAAAATAGCCAAAAGCACTTTCTCGTGCTGCCTAGTAAAAAGGCCTGAATAAATTTTGCGAATAATGACGCTTTAAATGACGCAATCAAATTACCCTGCAGTGAGAGGCGCTCGCTTTATGCAGCAAACATGTCAGCCGTGTGGAAGCACTTTAAGGTGTCGGAGAAAGAGGCAAACGGCCGTTTGCAGACATTGTTCTGCTGAATTGTCCAGACATCTGCAAAAACGAAAGTGAAACAGACCACGGAGTTAAAACAACTGAACGCATCGGTCTTAGAAGCTGTCAGCACATGATTTAGACAGGCGGACTCAGAACTGTACAGCATCGCTACTGTGTTGATCCACGATATAAAGATCATTACTTGGATGTGAGAAAGATGCGACACGAGAAATGATCCAGGCCGAGTTGGATTTGGGAAAGCCGCTGGGTAATACTCAGGTGCACAGCCAGAGATGAAAACAGCTCAGAGTAAACTCAGACTAGATAATACAGTCTCGCTGTCTGACTGGTAAGATTTTATTTATATTTTGGATTATGGTAACACTAAGTAGTTTCTATTTTGATGAAAACCCCTTATTAACAGCATTTATTAATCTTAATGTTAACATTTACTAATTCAGAGTTAAAATTAAGTATCACATTTGTAATTTTTAAATTTAAAAGTATCAAAAGTGGTAGGCCTATTTGTTAAAATTAATGCACTCATACTAACATGAGTTAAATAATTACTAATTCAGAGTTAATAAATACCATGACAAATGTATTGCTCATTGTTAGTTAAATATTTTGAAATTGTAGTTATTTGAATCTGCAACACAAAATAGTAAAAGCAAATTTTACTATTTAATTATTGTAATGGTGAAAAAATTGTCAAAATAAATGAAAAAATGTTCATTTCATTATTATTCGCAATTTCAATCCCTACTTCAGTGAGCATACCCTCAGACTCATTAGCAGATTATCCACGATGCACCTGTGTCTCCCACACCATGACTGAGGAAGTACTGCCTGCAGAGGCCTATATAACTGAAACAGAGTCATGAGTCAGTTGTGTTAGTTCGCTAACACATATACTAAAATTGGAACGATACAGAGAAGATTAGCATGGCTCCGCAAGGATGACACGCAAATTTGTGAAGCAATCCTCATTTTCAAACAAGATCTGGTTTGGTTTGTACTATTTAGAGAGCACTCTATAGTGCTAGCTTTTATTCCTTTATTTGGTAACATTTGAAGTCTGGAAACTTGAACATGATTACATAAAACCTGTTCTAGCTAAAAATCTATGCAAATAAAAATAGTAAAACAAAGAAATAGTTAGCTCAAAAGAACAAACAAGCAAACATTTAAAGTCAGGATGCCATTAAGCTTTGTCAATGCTAAAAGTTAAAAATTGTGTTGCATCTTGTCACTTACACTCCAACAAAGTCTGGTAAAAACAAAGAGAAAATTCTAAATTAAATTCAGCATTGTAATAAACTATGTAATACTGATTTATTCACATGTAACTGTGTAGTCAATTTTTAACTGATGTGTTATGGTCCAATTGAGTGAAAACTGAGTCCAGATACTATTGCTTTGACCTTTTCTTTAAGATGACCTGAATGACTGTTTACAGTGAAAACACAGGCTTAAGACAGAAGGTTAGAGGACAGCTGGAGAATACGGGAATTGATCCTACTACCTCTCACATGCTCTCTCAAAAATTCAAGTTTATGTGTGAGTTTCTGGACCCACTTCGGTATAGCCCTCTGCTCACATATGCAATCACTCTGTTCTTGCCTTCATCTTCCTGATATAAAACAGCACCAAGCCCTGCGCAGCTGGCATCTGTATGAAGGATGTATGGCTTGTTGGGATCAGCAAAAGCAAGAACAGGAGCTGATGTGAGTTTCCGGATAATAGTTTCGAAAGCAGTTTGACAGGAATTGCTCCAGCGGCCACCAAAAGGCTCCTTTGGAATCAAATAGGTGTTTTACTAACTTCTTCTGCCTCTTTTGACTTGGCGGATAGCCTGAACTATTCCTTTATTGTCAACTCATTCAGAGGTTTGACAATAGAGGACTAGTCCTTGACGAAGTGTCTATAATAACCAGAGAATCCGAGGAATGAGCAGAGCTCTTTGAGGTTCTGTACCACCAAGATGTTAAGGTGGTTTGTCAGGGTCTGTCTCAACTCCTTCCGTGATACCACATGTCCAAGATATTGCACCGACGCTTGGAAAAATACGCATTTCTCCACAGACAACTTGAGACCTCATCAATGAAGACCAATGCCTCTTTTAGATTCAGATCACCCATGCATTTCTCCATCAACCGCTGAAATGTACTTGGCGCAGTGACCCCTTGTGGCATCCGATTAAACTCGCAGAATTCTGCCGGGCACACAAAGGCAGTTTTGCATTTGTCAGGCTCCTCCATCTCTATTTGATAGTAAACAGACTTCAAGTCTAAGAAAAAAAAAAAACACTGGGACACGGAAAGTGCAGTAAAGGTATATTCCGGCTTCGGCAGAGCGTATGAATCTTTGATTCTTTTGATTCTTTTGGTCTGAGCATTCAGTTTCCTGTAATCTATACAGAGTCTTACGCTGCCATTCTTCTTTCGAATCCACTACTATGGGAGAAGCAAATGGTGATTCCAAATCTTATGCCAGATTCTAGAAGTTCTTGAAGATATTGTCTGACAGCATCCAGGTCTTGCGGGTCGATAGGCCTAGGTCTTTGCTTGAAAGGTGTTGGATCCGTGAGCTTGATTTGGTGCTTGACCTTGTCAGTACAGCCGAAATCAAGATCGTTCTGTCAAGCTTGGCCATAATACGCTTTCATTCCAATGAGATGGGAGAATCGCAAAATTGTAGTTCAGCTTTGATTCTGACGACTCTTGAGACTTTAATGATGGCTCACGTTGGCGGATGCTCTGTTGTTTATGGAGGATTGACTGGAAGGCACTCAACTCTGCGATAGCTGCTCTGACATCATGGTCAGACTCATTTTTCACCACTACTGGCAGATGCCAGGGTAGAGTGGAGGAAGATCAACCAGACATGTTTTCACCAGCAGACCACCAGGCAGGAGAAAGAAGATGGATGTTCGATAACAAATGCCTTTTCCTGTGTAGAGTTGGAGCAATGGCTAGACATCCAAAACCACAGTTTGTCCAGCTGAAATGGTTTGAGGATCATTAGCCTACAGCTTTAAGATGCCATGATGGTCGTCAGTTGCTAGCCGGTGCCTCAGCTCCAGAATCTTTAACACTGCTCTGTAACCGTAAGATGCTGGACGAAATGCAGTCTGGGAGTCTCCTGTCTTCACAGACATTTTTAACACCTCTCTGAGTCTTGCCAGGTCCCAGCATGCTTCAAGTCCTCCACCATCGTCCCTGTCCCCAAGAAGCACCGGCTCACAGGACTTAATGACTACAGGCCAGTGGCGCTGACATCTGTAGTCATGAAGTCATTTGAGCGCCTGGTTTTGTCCCACCTCCAGCCCATCACCTCCTCCCTCCTGGACCCCCTGCAGTTTGCCTACAGAGCCAACAGATCTGTAGACGACACCATCAACCTGGCCCTCCACTTCATCCTGCAGCACCTGGACTCCCCGGGAAGCTACAACAGGAACTTGTTTGTGGACTTCAGCTCTGCATTCAACACCATCCTCCCTGCTCTGCTCCAGGACAAGCTCTCCCAGCTCAACGTGCCTGACTCCACCTGCAGGTGGATCACTGACTTCCTGACGGACCGGAGTCAGTGCGTGCGGCTGGGGAAGAATGTCTCAGACACTCTCACCATCAGCACATGAGCTCCACGGGGCTGTGTACTTTCTCCTCTTCTCTCATAACACTTTATTAAGCACATAAATCAAGAACTATCCATTGCACTGCAGATTTTGCACCATATCCAACAAATTGTAAATTTTGTGTATATAAAGTTTTAGTCTGTATATTTTTATTTATCTTGTATTTTATTTTATATTTTTATTTATCTTGTATTTTATTTTATATTTTATGCATGCCCTTCATGTTGCACCTTTGAAAACAGCATTATTTTCAGGCCACCAAAGAAATATCCTAACTGTGCTGCGTAGTTGACAGGATTTGAACCTGTCTTGAAACCCCAATGGATTTCAAGGCCATCACCTTAACCACTCGGCCACAACTACACAGGCATGCCCTATTGTTACATATGTGGTGAAGTCGCCTCAATCATGGGATTTTTCTTGAGTTAAGTACACCTGGGCTCCCTGCCACGGCCCATGACGTATATCTGTTAAAATCATTATTAGGTTCTGATCACAAACGACGACGGAGACCGTACATGGTAAATTTAGGAATCAAAGACCGGTTTAATTCTTGCAAGAATGAAACAAATCAGTTCAACATGCAACAATGGTACATGTTGATTTGTTTAACATGTTTACAACACATGAAGTTTCTATCCTTGTACATTATGCCCGCCTCTCAGCTCCAGGGTCGTGGATGGACGTGTAATGAGCTGGCGTGTCAGTCAAAGATGTAAATAAGTTCATGTGTATATGCCACTAAGTGTACAGGACAGTGTGTCCCTGAACAGTGGTTAGCTGTGATTAGAAGATCTGGAGCCGAAGCTCTGGAGCGAGTTCTGGATGAACAGCCCTGGCCTCATATCGCTCACACACAAGCCTACTGTAGGGATTGGTTTCAAAAGTTTAATGTTGTGAAAAAATAAAATAAACAAGGCATTATGATAAAAGTTACTCAGTACATGCGTACTCTTTTATCCAAATACCTTTTTACTCTTACTTGAGTAATGTTTGGGAGGACTACTTTTTACTTCTACTTGAGTAAAAAAAATATTTTGAAGTAACGCTGCTCTTACTTGAGTTCAATTGTAGACTACTCTACCGACCTCTGCCAACGACTCAAGGTAAAACATCAAGTTACAGACAAAGGTCAATGACTAAAGATCCTCCACTGAGATGGCTGGTGAACAGTGCTCAGTGGCGGTGGAGTGATTTAAATATTTACCTTAGTCTTTGTTCACCAGCCATCCCCCGACACCTGTCACAACAATAGCTCTTTAGATGAACAACTCAGTTACATTTTAGAAGTGTGATCTCAAACTGGTAACAAAACGAAAACTCGCCAACAGTGTTGGTCATCTTACTTTAAAAAAGTAATTAGTTACAGTTTATTACTTTACTTACACATTACTTCTCCCAAAAAGTAATTGAGTTAGTAACTTAGTTACCACATTTTAAAACTAAATAGTTATTCAGCAAAGTAACTGTGAAGTTATACGTGGGAAGTGGACACATAGTGGGTTCCTGGGAGGTGGGCGTGGCTTAGGAGTGGTCAGCTGTGGTCACCTGGTGAAGGAATTGCAAAGTGTCTGCCGCCTTGCTTATCTCATGGGGTGAGAATCCCATTGAAATAAGCCTGGAGCGGGACTTGCCATCACGCCACACTGTTTCCATTATTGCAAGTCTGGGTACTGAAAGTTTGGGGGTCCTCCTATCGGCCCTCGGAGGGTCAGGGCCTCAAACGAGTGACCCGCGCATACCAGCGGTGGATCTGGCGCGTCGCCGACCCACAAAAACTTTTGGGGGTCTGGCGCGCACGTCCCACAAACTCTGTCCACAAAGCCGCCCGGTATATGGCAAACGGACCCTTTTTGGAGTTTGGGACTTTCTGGAGAAAAGGGTATAAGACATTTTACATCATCCCCATACTCTCCTCATCAAAATGGTACAGCGGAGAGACAATGGCGAACCATTTTTGAAATGGGAAGGTGTCTACTAATAGAGAAGGATTATTATCAAGGTTCTGTGGCCTTATGCTGTCCAAACTGCGACTCATATCTGAAACAGATGCTATAATGACAGAATTAAGAATACTCCACAATTTATGATGACAGGAAGAAAGCCAGACCTTTCTAAAATGTGGGTTTTGGATCAGAATGCTATGCATACAAACACAATCAAAAGAAACTGGACCCTAGATGTGAGAAGGGAATATTTGTGGGGTATAATAAGAATAGCCCAGCTTATCTGGTATACAATCCACAGACAGGAAATGTGTCAAAACATAGATTGGTGAAATTCATTAGGAAGAGCAGTGTTGAACAACAGACACAGACCGATGAAGATTACTTGGAAATACACAACTACAGAGACAGGACACTGGATAGTGAGAACAGCGGCAATGCCCCACATAGTAAGGAAAACACAGAAGACCATGTCCTAGGTGGAAAAATGGAGAGTATAGATACAGACAATACAGAAGTGTCAGAACATGATGGAACTGTGGAAAAAGTAGACACAGAAAACAACAAAAACAGTACAGGTCCAACAGACACTGATAGTCAAAAACATTATCACTCAAAAAGAGAAAAGAGAGCTCCAAAGTATTTACAAGACTACCTGACAGACTTTAAAGACGATGTAACCAATGAGTGTTGATAATTGTTACAGGGCAGTGTGTGGAGTTCCCCAAACCTATAGAGATGCCCTGATGTCACCTGATGCTCCCGGATGGGATGGGAACATGCTGAAGGAAGATGGACTCACTTCAAGAAAATAACACATTTGAATTCACAACTCTACCAGAGGGCAGAAAAACAATAGGAGGAAGATGGGTATATGCCCTTAAAAAAATGCAGAAAGAGGAAAAATCTTCAAGGCTAGGTATGTTGCAAAAGGATACAACCAAACTGAAGGCATTGACTTGACATCTGCTTCTACAGCAAATCTCACTTCTGTTCAGGCATTAATGCAGATAGCTGCTCAGAATGACTTTTTTGTTCATCAGATGGACGTCAAAACAGCATATCTGCATGCACCAATAGAGGAAGACATATACTTAGAGCAACCAGAGGGTTTTGAAGAAACATCTGATACAGGAGACAAGTTAGTATACAAATTTAAAAAAATCAGTCTGGAAGGAACTGGTACAAACTTTTAAATGATCATCTTGAACAAAACAACTTTGAGAGAAATCAATCTGCCACTGTGTGTATAGGAAGCAGGTTGAAAATGAGACAATCATAGTGATCATCTGGGTAGATGATTTGATAATTGCAGCAAGCAGTGAAAATCAGCTCAACAGTCTTAAAGAAAAGATGATGTCCGAATTTAACATGAAGGATCTGGAGAAAATATCCTATTTTTGGGGATTCAGTTTGAACAAAAGAGGAGAACTTAAAATTAATCAGAAAAGGTACATTCTCAAAATGCTTGAAAAGTTTGGAATGTCAAACTGTAAACCAAAAGCTACCCCAAGTGAATTAAAAGTGGAATGTGATAAGAATGAGGAGAAAACAACAATGAGATTGAGAACCCCAAAGAATACCAAGAACTTGTTGGAAGCTTGATCTATGCAATGACCTGTACCAGACCAGACATTAGCTGGATAGTCAGTAAACTGTCACAAACACTTGCAAAACCTAAAACGCATGACTTAGTAGCTGCTAAACATGTCTTGAGATACCTAAAAGGTACAGCTGACTACGAGCTTTGTTTCAAGAAAACAGATAAGACTTTAAGTCTAATAGCATTAGACTTAATAGATTCTGACTGGGCATCTTCTGAAGAAGATAGACGTAGCACTTAGGATACCGTTTCAGCCTGACAAAACAAGGCCCTGTTATTTCATGGAAGTCTAAGAAACAGCTGACAGTGGCACTGTCGACCTGTGAAGCTGAATACATTGGTCTAGCAAACACTACTCAGGAAAGCATGTACTTAACTCAACTGCTAAATGGCATTGACAGTAGTGTTTACACTTGCACCACGATGTATGGAGATAATCAGGGGGCCATTGCACTAAGTAGAAACCCAGTGAATAGATCTAGATCTAAGCACATTGATGTGAAATATCACTTTATCCGTGATGCTGTCAATGAGGGAAAAATACATATTGTGAACTGCCCAACAGAAGACATGGTGGCAGACGTTTTGACAAAATCTGTATCAAAAATTAAAATTCTAAATTTCAAATGTCATACTTACTTCATACTTTAATCAATTTTGTAGAAGGCCAAACTGCCTTTATCATGATCCAAGTATACGTTTTTAGTCAACAACTGCATTGTTGGAAGTTTCATAATTATTAGTCAGAAGCGGTCATACTGCTGTTCTGGACAGGACCATTAATGACAAGACAACGACCAGAGGTGGGTAGTAACAAGTTACAGTAAGTTACACTTACTCAGTTACATTGGGCTACGCTTGATAAGTTACTTTTTTTTTATCATTTATTTGACACATTCCACGCTTTATTTTTGCTTCTAGTAGAATTACCAGATAACTGTGTTTCACCAATCAGACATTGTCATGCAGTCACATGACCACCGCTGCAGTTAAACACAGCTTTACGCACATTTGTTTACATTTGTGAGAAACAGACTCAAGCTGCGTGGCTCATTTGCATAAATCATTCACTAGTCTTTAATACCAATAAAAAATGGACATAACTTTGGTGGATTATTTGGCCAGACCAGGACCAGGTCAGGACTATGGGGGGATTACAGATGTTGGAGATGTTGCTGTTGGTGAGTCTTTAATGCAGGCTATTGAAAAGGCTACATGCACACACTTGCTTAAAAAATGTATTCTACAGATGCTACTAATGCTGACATATGATATCAATATCAATGCTACCTTTACTTTGAACAACATGTGTAATTTTAAATAAACTGTTTTAACTGAACATAGCACTGACTTGGAATGCAGTTGGTTCAATATAAAAATAAAACAAAACAAGTTTGGTAAGTTGTAAACTACTTGATGCTGTATCT
This sequence comes from Perccottus glenii, assembly GCA_024416835.2. NCBI lineage: Eukaryota > Metazoa > Chordata > Actinopteri > Gobiiformes > Odontobutidae > Perccottus > Perccottus glenii. The sequence goes on from JALDQB020000112.1 coordinate 67,820, forward strand.
TAGCTTGCTACATTTCTGAGGCTACTGTCTCCAGTGTTGAAAGTGAAAAGGACAAACATACCTAAACTCATTTCGCTCACACACAGGTGTTAGTGTTTTATATTAAGAAGCACTCTTCTAACTTTTCTATATGTTATTTGCACACTTTGCACGCTACACTGCACCCTAGATTAGGACACTAAATACCTCATCTGTTGAAACCAGTTAGAACGAGTTGGTCACCGCTGGCTGGACACATAGTGGAAAAGAACTGATAATGTGTAAGGAAGTGCCCACTCCTGAAGGTATCGAGTTGACCAGAGACACAACTCGTTGGCTGACCTTATGTTAACTTTGTGTTGTGTACCAGCGCTGTACTTGTATTTTTTCTGAGTGTAATTAAACAGACAAACCTTACATTGATTTTTATAGTTTTTATTCACATAGTCATAGTTCCAACACTTGTACCAAAAGAGCCGGGAGAAAGAGTTTTCAAAGTAACACAGGCCTACTTAAGGGATTGGTTTTAAAAGTTTTATGTTGTGAAAAAAAACAAAAAAACAATAAGGCATTATGATCAAACAGTTCCTCAGTACTTGAGTACTGTTTTAACCAAATACCTGTTTACTTCTACTTGAGTAAAAATTATTTTGAAGTACTACTCTTACTTGAGTACAATTTAAGGCTACACTACCCACCTCTGCCAACGAGTGAAGGTAAAACATCAGGATACAGACAAGGTCAATGTACAAAAGATCCTCCACTGAGATGGCTGAACAGTGCTCAGTGGAGGTGGGGTGGTTTAAATAATTACCTTAGTCATTGTTCACCAGCCATCCCCCGACACCTCTCACATCCATAGCTCTTTAGATGAACATTTCAGTTACATTTTAGAAGTGTGCTCTAAAACTGGTAACAAAACAATAACTCGCCAACATTTGTGCTTTGTTGTCATTTTGATGTTGCGTTCCAAAGAGGTGCACAGTGGTGGAGCAGTTGTCCCTCAACTGAAAGGTTGGTGGTTTGATTCTTGCTCTGCCCACAGTTCATGCTGTTGTGTCCTTGAGCAAAGTGGGCTAGTGGCGCAATGGATAACGCGTCTGACTACGAATCAGAAGTTTCTAGGTTCGACTCTTGGCTAGCTCGTAATGTGTTTTGATGGGCTACGTCAAGGTATCACTCATATGCAATTCTCACATTCTGTGAATGCGATAACTTCAGATGGACGGCAGATCCCCACAATTCATGAAGAAAAGTTGAAATCAAAGGTATCTGTACTAGATTATCAAGGTGAAGATGTTTGTTCTCTTATACCAAGACACTCTTTCAATTCTCTAGGGGGAAGGTTAGGTGGAAAGAGTGAGGGCGCTTATTTGCTGTCATGACAACTGAGGCAGGTAGGTTATATATCTACATATATCTGATCACACACCAAAATAAACCTCTGTAATCTAAACAATGCTTGTTTTTTATTTTTATTTTATTGGCCATTACAGCTTAAGCGCCAGCAGGATAACTTTCAGCATAACCACCAACCACCTAGAGATATGGTGCCAACACAAGTCTGCTCTTTATCCTCAAATAAACAAGTTTCTAATACTTTCTCACAGCTTCTTCAACTGCAGCTTCTTCTACTCCTTGTTCTACTCCTACCCTTAAAGCTATGGGAAGATGGTCTTGACAGCTTATGAGCGGTACCTCCGGCCAGATACTCGAGCCATCCTTGATGCTCAAAAAGATATGAGTGATGCTTATGATATATAGTGAAATAAATATTGCTTCACTAACTAATGGGCTTATTTAATTACGGCTTTGTTAGCTCAGCTTCCTTCATCTGCTTGCTTCACGTTTATCTGTTGACTTTATCTTTACTAAATAAGATTTGGCTTCTTTAAAACACTCAATTTGATCTCTGCTGGCTCTTCGATTTAGCCTGGTATGGCCTGTTTTGGGGGAATTTTATTTGCTGCTCTCCCAGTTTTAAATGGGAGATTGTTCCCAGAAGCTGCTGCTGTTACCTGACTAGCTTTCATGGAGCTCATGAAAAGTATGGGTAACTTGGAACAGAGCCATACCGCCAAATGTAACTTTAACAATCATGCAAATAAAAGTTATACAAAAAATTGACTAAAAAATTGTCTATGGCAGGGTTTTTCAAACTTTTTGTGTGTGTGGACCACTATTTTTAATCAAAAAATTTTGCGGACCACCTCATAACACACATAATAAAATGTCTACACACAGTCTTACCTGAATTAATCCGCACCTCTAAATAGGCTTACTAGCACTACTATAACTAGTCATCACATCAGTGTGCAACAGGCTTGTTAAAAGAAAGTTTACTGCACACAACGGCTGCCACATATTTAATTTATTTATTTACTCATGTGCCCGAGGGCATAATCAGGTTAATTTGAACAACAGGCTTATTTCCATAGCAATGGAAAAGAACACTTGGATAGTCAACATTTCAAAACCTTTGGCAAAAAAAATTCTGAAAAAAAACATTTCAGATACAGGAGAGCAAAAAAACGGAAAACAAATGTAAATTAAAATAACAGGTCTCTCCACAACCCCCCCCCCCCGCCCCCCACCCCCTCTTTTTATTGTTAACATGACAATTTAATGCAAATGTTATATTAATATAGGCCTACATATTCTTTTAATTTTTTTTTATGGGAATTTCCTGGTAAAATGAAGGTGAAATATTATTTTATTTTGCCTTTCCACGGACCACCTGCAGTACCCTCACGGACCACTAGTGGTCCGCGGACCACAGTTTGGGAATGACTGGTCTATGGTATTTTTGACTCAAGTGGTCCTGACTGAAGTACCCCTTATTGTTTTTTTGGGCCATTTTTTTGGGCCTTTTTGAAACTCTGCACCCCGTTAGAGGGCTTTCAGATTAAGACAGAAATCCAGGTTTGGTGACCCTGACCCTTTAGAGGGCCGAGATATGGACATCCCATGTAACATTTATTCAATGTAACAAAATAGTGTGTTCCTGGACAGTGGAATTTTGAATCAGGACTTGGTTTACCCCACTCAGGGGGGCTTGCTGACACCAGCAAAATAGTTTTCATCACAATAAGTTAAAGACAAATGTACAAAACTCCCTGTCGACGGACACCCTATGAAAACCATTACATAAGCCTGAAGTGGGATCATGGAAAACACCGGGTCTGAATGATGACTGGAAATATTTATTTGGGGTCCTGTCATGATAAAAACTACATTACTGCAGTCAGCTGGTCCTCCTGAGTAGGTAGGACCGAGACCGTGCCCAGTTCCACCGTCCGAAAGCACTATGTGTCCATTTCACCAAAGTGTTTGGGAGGGCCCAAATTTTGCACCCTGGCTCCTCGGGCCCCAGTCGACATATCCGAGCGCCAGTTTCTAGCTCCAAGGCACTCCATTTTAGCCCCTGGAGAAAATCTCCTCTCAGCCCTCACATGCTCAGACAGTCCTTTTGGTTGTGTTTAGAGCAGGGGAGGGGACAACCGTAGCTCTGCTGCCAAACTTCACCACCCCCTTCTACGCACTGTGACGATAAAAAGGAGTCCACTCCCGAGTCGATCGGACCTGTCTAAGCGCCGTCCGTAAACACACTGCAGCCAATACATTGAAATAATGGGCTTTTGGGAGTTTTTTACATAGGTCCCAGGGGCCCCAAATTTCGCACGCTGGCTCCAGGGCCCCCCCTGAATAACATATTGAAGGCGGCTGGCTCTAGAGCCAATGGAAAAAATTTCAGCCTCCGAGACAGATTTTCTCAAGAAGGCCTCTAAAACGCAAGGACGCAGAGGGCCTTCTGCGTTTTATGGAGAGTGGGGATGCAAACTGGTTCAGGGGGTCCTAGAGTTATGCGCTTCAGGATTCCACTTCAGGGGCCCCTAGAGAGTACCAATCGAATATTTCAAGATCCCGAGACCTTCCGTCTCCGAAACGGAAGTCATCCCACTTCACACTTATGCGCATAGTATCTTGGCGGACAACCGTGTGTTTGTGGACAAATAGTGGGTTCGTGGGATGTGGCTTAGGAGTGGTCAGTGGGATGTGGGCGTGGCTTAAGAGAGGTCTGCAGTGGTCTGCGGGGGTCTCCGACACATTTCCCAAAAATAGTGTGTTCGTGGACAAATAGTGGGTTCGTGGGATGTGGGCGGGGCTTAGAAATGGTCAGCTGTGGTTACTTGGTGAAGGAATCGCAAAGTGTCCAATGCCTTGTTAATCGAATAGGGGCAGAGGCCCATTGAAATAAGCCTGGAGTGGAACTGTCCATCATGCCACACTGTGGACATGTCCATTATTACAAGCCTGGGTCCAAAACTTTGGGCCCCCATCGCCCCGGTGTCAGGGCCTCAAACGAGTGTCCGCGCGTACCAGCGGCCCCGGGGGGTCGGATCTGGCCAGTCGCACATCCCAAAAGCCCTGTCCAAATAGCCGCTTGCTATGGGCCAATTGGACACTTTTTAAAGTTTGGGACTTTCTAGAGAACATCGTCCCACTTTTGCTCCAGCAAACTTTGCTTAAAAGTGGTAATGGCGTGTTCAGATCTTATTCTAACTTTTTTTTAATATTACATTGCTATTTTTTTGTTCATTTGTTGCTTTTTTAGCAAATGTAAAGATTGGTAATGATCACTAATATCATTGATAAGTATGCCACTTGTTATATTATCATTTAGACTATTAGTAAATATATTATCAATTAGGGTAGCACAGTGTGCAGTGATTCGTGTTGGCCTTGAGATTACAGTATATAGAGACAGACTAAACATAGTGTCTACAAATTTATCTGTGGGTCTATGTGTTTTGCTTTTAATAAGTCGGCATTAAAATCACCACATATATAAATGTCTTTATGGCTACAATTTGTGAATAATTTTTTGATACAGTCTGTAAATGCTTCCATATCTGCACCCGGTGCTCTATAAATACAGGTAATAAGTATATTTTTCCTCTTTTCCACTATAATTTCTACTGTAACACATTAACACTCTTTGATCCAGATGACTTTTGCCTGTTTAGGAGTTCCGTTCAGTTTGATGGACACCCTGCAATTCAATGTCCACGTTGTTTGGATCTTGTTCTGTTTTGGAGTAGTCTGGCTTGTTTGGCGATGTCTGCATTTTTCTTTATCAAGTGTTCGTTTATGTATACATCTGTCCCCTTGAGGTTTCTTCCTTGTTTAAGCAAGGCATGTTTTTGTTTCCTGTTTGTGAACCTCAATATGATGGCTGGTTTGAGTTGCCTGTCTTTCGAGGCAACGGATGGCATGCCTCTATGTCCCTGCTGTCCAGAGTGATTCCTTTATTTTGCATAAAACGAAGATCTTGTTGTTCGACCGACTCCAAGTCCTTCTCACTTGGTTCCCCGCCTGGTGTCACGGCCCTAGCGTAGGTGCGCGGTTTGACATTCAAACCAGTTATGAGCACGTCATTTATCCGTGTGTATTGCTCCAAGTCGGCCAAGCGGTTTTCCAGGGAGAGTATTTTTTTGTCTTTTTTTTGGTTGAAAAGTTTTTCCTTCGAGCCGGATTTGAACCAGCGACCTAAGGATGACTTTCATGAACACGCTACAGTCCTCCGCTCTACCAACTGAGCTATCGAAGGCTAACTATCAAGAAAATGAAAACCAAAAACATACCAGAAATGACTAACCTTCCCCCTAGAGAAATAAGCTCTCACACTTATGCGCATAGTATCTTGGCGGACAACCGTAGCTCTTTTGCCAATTAAGCCCCTTAACGATGTCGTCGCCTCTCCAAACTTTACCTACCGCTTCCACGTACTGTGGCAAGAAAAAGGAGTCCACTCCCGAGTCGATTGGACCTTCTTAAGCGCCGTCCGTGAACGCACTACACAAAATACATTAAAATAATGGGAAATTGGGAGTTTTCTACATAGGTCCCAGGGGCCCCAAATTTTGCACGCTGGTTCCAGTGGCCCCCCAGAACAACATATCAAAGGCGGCTGGCTCTAGAGCAAAGAGAAAAAATGTCAGCCTCCAAAAGACACAGCCTATAACATGATCTGACCTATTGACCCTACACATTATTTGACCCCTTAACATCGTAGCCTCTCCAAACTTTACCACCCGCTTCCACACACTGTGGCGAGAAAAAGGAGTCCACTCCCGAGTCGATTGAAATAATGGTCAACTTGGATTTGTTCAGAAAGGTCCGTTGTGGTCCAAAATCAAACTGGGAGCTCAGGGGGGGCCCTGGTATGCCATATCCACAGGGCAAGTCTCCCGGAGCAACTTTGGGCCAAATGTCAAAATTGGCCAGAGGGGGCGCTACCGCGCGCATCCACATGTGGCACATAACCATCTGACCACTTCTGGGCCCATTCCGATACATAGTGGGTTCGTGGACAAATAGTGGGTTCGTGGGATGTGGGCGGGGCTTAGGAGTGGTCAGTGGGACGTGGGCGTGGCTTAAGAGAGGTCAGCAGTGGTCTGCGGGGGTCCCCGACACATTTCCCAAAAATAGTGTGTTTGTGGACAAATAGTGGGTTCGTGGGATGTGGGCGGGGCTTAGGAGTGGTCAGTGGGACGTGGGCGTGGCTTAAGAGAGGTCTGCAGTGGTCTGCGGGGGTCTCCGACACATTTCCCAAAAATAGTGTGTTCGTGGACAAATAGTGGGTTCGTGGGATGTGGGCGGGGCTTAGAAATGGTCAGCTGTGGTTACTTGGTGAAGGAATCGCAAAGTGTCCAATGCCTTGTTAATCGAATAGGGGCAGAGGATCATTGAAATAAGCCTGGAGTGGAACTGTCCATCATGCCACACTGTGGACATGTCCATTATTACAAGCCTGGGTCCAAAAACTTTGGGGCCCCCCCCATCGGCCCCCGGCGGGGTAAGGGCCTCAAACGAGTGTCCGCGCGTACCAGCGGCCCCGGGGGGTCGGATCTGGCCCGTCGCACGTCCCAAAAGCCCTGTCCAAATAGCTGCTCGCTATGGGCCAATTGGACACTTTTTAAAGTTTGGGACTTTCTAGAGAACATCGTCCCACTTTTGCTCCAGCAAACTTTGCTTAAAAGTGGTAATGACGTGTTCAGATCTTATTCTAACTTTTTTTTAATATTACATTGCTATTTTTTTGTTCATTTGTTGCTTTTTTTAGCAAATGTAAAGATTGGTAATGATCACTAATATCATTGATAAGTATGCCACTTGTTATATTATCATTTAGACTATTAGTAAATATATTATCAATTAGGTAGCACAGTGTGCAGTGATTCGTGTTGGCCTTGAGATTACAGGATATAGAGACAGACTAAACATAGTGTCTACAAATTTATCTGTGGGTCTATGTGTTTTTGCTTTTAATAAGTCGGCATTAAAATCACCACATATATAAATGTCTTTATGGCTACAGTTTGTGAATAATTTTTTGATACAGTCTGTAAATGCTTCCATATCTGCACCCGGTGCTCTATAAATACAGGTAATAAGTATATTTTTCCTCTTTTCCACTATAATTTCTACTGTAACACATTAACACTCTTTGATCCAGATGACTTTTGCCTGTTTAGGAGTTCCGTTCAGTTTGATGGACACCCTGCAATTCAATGTCCACGTTGTTTGGATCTTGTTCTGTTTGCGGAGTAGTCTGGCTTGTTTGGCGATGTCTGCATTTTTCTTTATCAAGTGTTCGTTTATGTATACATCTGTCCCCTTGAGGTTTCTTCCTTGTTTAAGCAAGGCATGTTTTTGTTTCCTGTTTGTGAACCTCAATATGATGGCTGGTTTGAGTTGCCTGTCTTTTCGAGGCAACGGATGGCATGCCTCTATGTCCCTGCTGTCCAGAGTGATTCCTTTATTTTGCATAAAACGAAGATCTTGTTGTTCGACCGACTCCAAGTCCTTCTCACTTGGTTCCCCGCCTGGTGTCACGGCCCTAGCGTAGGTGCGCGGTTTGACATTCAAACCAGTTATGATCACGTCATTTATCCGTGTGTATTGCTCCAAGTCGGCCAAGCGGTTTTCCAGGGAGAGTATTTTTTTGTCTTTTTTTTGGTTGAAAAGTTTTTCCTTCGAGCCGGATTTGAACCAGCGACCTAAGGATGACTTTCATGAACACGCTACAGTCCTCCGCTCTACCAACTGAGCTATCGAAGGCTAACTATCAAGAAAATGAAAACCAAAAACATACCAGAAATGACTAACCTTCCCCCTAGAGAAATAAGCTCTCACACTTATGCGCATAGTATCTTGGCGGACAACCGTAGCTCTTTTGCCAATTAAGCCCCTTAACGATGTCGTAGCCTCTCCAAACTTTACCTACCGCTTCCACGTACTGTGGCAAGAAAAAGGAGTCCACTCCCGAGTCGATTGGACCTTCTAAAGCGCCGTCCGTGAACGCACTACACAAAATACATTAAAATAATGGGAAATTGGGAGTTTTCTACATAGGTCCCAGGGGCCCCAAATTTTGCACGCTGGTTCCAGTGGCCCCCCAGAACAACATATCAAAGGCGGCTGGCTCTAGAGCAAAGAGAAAAAATGTCAGCCTCCAAAAGACACAGCCTATAACATGATCTGACCTATTGACCCTACACATTATTTGACCCCTTAACATCGTAGCCTCTCCAAACTTTACCACCCGCTTCCACACACTGTGGCGAGAAAAAGGAGTCCACTCCCAAGTCGATTGAAATAATGGTCAACTTGGATTTGTTCAGAAAGGTCCGTTGTGGTCCAAAATCAAACTGGGAGCTCAGGGGGGGCCCTGGTATGCCATATCCACAGGGCAAGTCTCCCGAGCAACTTTGGGCCAAATGTCAAAATTGGCCAGAGGGGGCGCTACCGCGCGCATCCACATGTGGCACATAACCATCTGACCACTTCTGGGCCCATTCCGATACATAGTGGGTTCGTGGACAAATAGTGGGTTCTGTGGGATGTGGCGGGGCTTAGGAGTGGTCAGTGGGACGTGGGCGTGGCTTAAGAGAGGTCAGCAGTGGTCTGCGGGGGTCCCCGACACATTTCCCAAAAATAGTGTGTTTGTGGACAAATAGTGGGTTCGTGGGATGTGGGCGGGGCTTAGGAGTGGTCAGTGGGATGTGGGCGTGGCTTAAGAGAGGTCTGCAGTGGTCTGCGGGGGTCTCCGACACATTTCCCAAAAATAGTGTGTTCGTGGACAAATAGTGGGTTCGTGGGATGTGGGCGGGGCTTAGAAATGGTCAGCTGTGGTTACTTGGTGAAGGAATCGCAAAGTGTCCAATGCCTTGTTAATCGAATAGGGGCAGAGGATCATTGAAATAAGCCTGGAGTGGAACTGTCCATCATGCCACACTGTGGACATGTCCATTATTACAAGCCTGGGTCCAAAAACTTTGGGCCCCCATCGGCCCCGGTAGGGCCTCAAACGAGTGTCCGCGCGTACCAGCGCCCGGGGGTCGGATCTGGCCCGTCGCACGTCCCAAAAGCCCTGTCCAAATAGCTGCTCGCTATGGGCCAATTGGACACTTTTTAAAGTTTGGGACTTTCTAGAGAACATCGTCCCACTTTTGCTCCAGCAAACTTTGCTTAAAAGTGGTAATGACGTGTTCAGATCTTATTCTAACTTTTTTTTAATATTACATTGCTATTTTTTTGTTCATTTGTTGCTTTTTTTAGCAAATGTAAAGATTGGTAATGATCACTAATATCATTGATAAGTATGCCACTTGTTATATTATCATTTAGACTATTAGTAAATATATTATCAATTAGGGTAGCACAGTGTGCAGTGATTCGTGTTGGCCTTGAGATTACAGGATATAGAGACAGACTAAACATAGTGTCTACAAATTTATCTGTGGGTCTATGTGTTTTTGCTTTTAATAAGTCATTAAAATCACCACATATATAAATGTCTTTATGGCTACAGTTTGTGAATCATTTTTGATACAGTCTGTAAATGCTTCCATATCTGCACCCGGTGCTCTATAAATACAGGTAATAAGTATATTTTTCCTCTTTCCACTATAATTTCTACTGTAACACATTAACACTCTTTGATCCAGATGACTTTTGCCTGTTTAGGAGTTCCGTTCAGTTTGATGGACACCCTGCAATTCAATTTCCACGTTGTTTGGATCTTGTTCTGTTTGGAGTAGTCTGGCTTGTTTGGCGATGTCTGCATTTTTCTTTATCAAGTGTTCGTTTATGTATACATCTGTCCCCTTGAGGTTTCTTCCTTGTTTAAGCAAGGCATGTTTTTGTTTCCTGTTTGTGAACCTCAATATGATGGCTGGTTTGAGTTGCCTGTCTTTTGAGGCAACGGATGGCATGCCTCTATGTCCCTGCTGTCCAGAGTGATTCCTTTATTTTGCATAAAACGAAGAACTTGTTGTTCGACCGACTCAAATCCTTCTCACTTGGTTCTGGCCTGGTGTCACGACCCTAGCGTAGGTGCGCGGTTTGACATTCAAACCAGTTATGAGCACGTCATTTATCCGTGTGTATTGCTCCAAGTCAGCCAAGCGGTTTTCCAGGGAGAGTATTTTTTTGTCTTTTTTTTGGTTGAAAAGTTTTTCCTTCGAGCAGTTTGAACCAGCGACCTAAGGATGACTTTCATGAACACGCTACAGTCCTCCGCTCTACCAACTGAGCTATCGAACGCTTACTATCAAGAAAATGAAAACCAAAAACATACCAGAAATGACTAACTTTCCCCCTAGAGGGATAAGCTCAGCTCTCTTACCAGGTGAATTGAAAAAGAGTCTTGGTATAAGAGACCAAACATCTTCACCTTGATAACCTAGTACAGACACCTTTGCTTTCAACTTTTCTTCATGAATTGTGGGTATTTGCGTCCATCTGAAGTAATCGTATTCACAGAATTAATCACAAATTCACCCAAGACATTTTCAGTGCTGAAAATACATTTTATTAGCAGATATTGCATACAAAGGAACGTCAGATTACAAGCCGGTTTAGACCAATAGAAGCGCTCCTTTTTTTATTTAGCACGTGGTTTGCTCGCATGTGATTGGCCTATTTTTTTCTGTCTATGAATAACTTACTCAATTCCCTTTTTCACTAATTATTGCTTTAACAATAAACTATTTGGGGTTCAAAAAATAGATACTAGAAAAAAACAAGTCACCATTGCTATTTGTGTTCATGGTGCTGGTGAATCTCAAGTAATTATGCTTAGGTGCTCTTAAGTCTGTAAAATAAATCTAGTGCTTAAATTGTAAAGATGAAGGTGCCATTACCTTACCAGTGGCTGTTTTAAATTTGCACTCGAAGGAGGTACTTTTTGGTGCCAACACTCATAGCCATGCCCCTGATGCCATACAAGACAAAGGTTACTTCTTCACTGCACAGTCCCAGACAGTTAGCAGCCCTGTGGGTAATATCATTAGTATCGGACGCCAGGTCTATAAGAGGTCTTATATATCTTTAAGTGGATATCCTGGATATCCTTTTCTCTAGTGTGAAGGTTTAACCTGAAACTCACTCTGATTGGACCAGGCTGTTCTGGTCTCATAGTCACTAGCTATGACTTGCAATGACTTCCAGAAACTCGAGGTACTCGGCTTGTTTTTGATTTGCTTCATTGGGCTAGTAAGCCTTCGATAGCTCAGTTGGTAGCGTGGAGAACTGTGTGATACATACATCTATAAAATTTAGATGTGCTTTTGAATTATGAAGAAAAATAAAGATTAGTCTGTTAATGAAAAATGTTTTTGAATTTTTGTGTGACACGGAACGTGGAAATGAAAGATTTGAAGAAGTTAAAGATCCAATACCTGGATCCAAAATGAAAGTAGTGGTTGATATTTTGCCAAATTAGTTTCTGTACATAACATTCTGTGAATGTGATTACTTCAGATGAGACAGCGCTGCTTAAAAACTGCTCACCTCTCTGGCTAAATATTGAGGACTTCACTCCATTCTCTTTTCCACTTCCTCCTGGTTTGAAGAAAAGTTTAAAACAAAGGTATCTGGACTAGGTTATCAAAGTGAAGATGTTCGGTCTCTTATACCAAGACACTTTTTCAATTCACCTGGTAAGAGAGCTGAGCTTATTTCTCTAGAGGGAAGGTTTAACCGGAAACTGGACCAGGCTGTTCAGATCTCATAGTTGCTAGCTATGACTTGCTAGCTACTCAGGTGGTAGAGTGGAGGACTGTCGTGTTTTCATGAAAGTCAACCCTTTAGGTTGCTGGTTCAAATCCAGCTTTAAGGAAAAACCTTTTTTATGGGTAACAATAAAAATCCTAATTCCTGAGGAGGTCAAAAGCATTTGTTTGGCAAAACACTGGAAGGGAACAAGCTGTCAGTAAGGTGGGCAGAGTGAGGGGGCTTAACTGCTGTCATGACAACTGAGGTTGTTCAAGAAAAAGGGACATAGGCACACGCACACATACCAGCACACAGACAATGTAAAATAGACATAAATGTAAACAAAAATTAAAAATGATATAAACTCTGCATTACATTGTATTGTACGTCACGCTACACATGTCAGGATGGCCGAGCGGTCTAAGGCGCCAGACTCAAGGTGAGCTCCTTCCTCAGTGCAGGGATTTCTGGTCTCCAAATCCCACTCCTGACAATTGTATTGAGGCGCCCCATTTTCTGTCTTGCACTCTCTGTTTTGTGCTCTTCTTCTCAAATACAGTTAATGTATTCTGGAGATAGGTTTGGATTTATTGCTATAAATATGACAAAGAATGTAGTGTGGGACTAGTGCAATGGATTATGCGTCTTATTAAGGCTCAGGAGATTGTAGGTTTGACTCCTGGCTACCTTGTAATGTGTTTTAAAGGGCTACTTCTAGGTATCACTCACATGCGATTCTCTGGCCCTCATTTATCAAAGCGGCATACGGTGAAAAATTAGGTCTACAATAATTTCCACGCAATCTTTGGCACTTATCAATCTGAACATGGGCGTACGGTATGCGAATCCCACGCAAATCAACGGTTAATCTTTTAATTCAATACTTTTGATTATTTAAGTGTGTTGTGATGAATGAAACAAAGTAAAAGTGCACTTACTTTGTTTTTGTTTGTGGAATTTTAAAGTCGTAGATACACCAAACTTAACCACCCGCTCCCGCGTAATGCTATGAGAAAAAAAGACTCCAACCTGCAGTCAATCAGATATTTGGAAGTGCTGTCCGTTAGCCCACTGTGAGGAAGCCATTGAAAAAAGTGGCAAGTGAAAAACACAAAAGTTATTATTACTATGAGCCTGACACTCATATTAATAATACATTGTGGTAAAGTGAATGTTCTGGACTCACAGTTTCTTGACCTCGATATTCTTGTATCGCTCTGGGAGATCCCAAACGTGCTGTTCATGAGAGACAGTCCAAGAATTTACAGGAACTGGAGGTTTTTTGTCTAAAGAATGGGCAGATTAACCATCTTAGAAAATAAAGAGCCTCATCCACAACTACCACAAAAGACTTCAAGCTGTCATTGATGTAAAAGGTGGCAATACACTGTAAAAAGACCTGGGTTATGTAAGCTTTTGATCACGGTCATTTGGGTAGTTTCTGTTGTCATTATTATTTAAACACAATTGTTTGATTATGAATGCCTTCACCCAACCACTAACTATAAATGAAAGAAAAGTTTTGTTTTATCATTAATTTTCTGAAAATTGGCCCAGAAAATCTGGCTATGTAAACATATAAGCACAACTGTACTTAACACAGAGCAATTTAAGACTCAGAGACAAGAAAGCAAACCTGCCATTTGAACAGCTGATGATTAGGCTTTGAGAAGACGTGTTGACACTTCAGGCTGTTAATTTTAATCACTTTATCTAACGGATGCTGGCATGCCACAGGCTGACGATTCATTACATTTACATTTATTCATTTAGCTGACGCTTTTATCCAAAGTGACTTACATTGTTCTAATGTAATTACCAGTGTTACAGCCACTGGAGGCAAAGTGGGTTAAGTGTCTCGCCCAAGGACACAACGACAGTATGTGTCTTTGGGAGAGCGGGAATCGAACCGCCTACCTTCCGGTTGAAGGATGACCGCTCTACCACTGAGCTACTGCCGACCTCCAGTTTACTTAAATGAGGAGCATTCATGTTTTAAGGCCCCTAAAACACATGCGTAGCTCAAAATACCAAGCTTTTGTTTGAAAAACCTGTTTTTTCTAAATGGAAATTGAAGCCAAGTACTTTGATCAAGATCCTAATGGAATTCTGTACAATATTTACATTTACATTTATTCATTTAGCTGATGCTTTTATCCAAAGCGACTTACATTACATTACATTACATTACCAGTGTTACAGTCACTGGAGGCAAGGTGGGTTAAGTGTCTTGCCCAAGGACACAACGACAGTATGAACTGTGGGGCGAGCGGGAATCGATCCTACTACCTTCCGATTGAAGGACGGCCGCTCTACCACTGAGCTACTGCCGCCCCTATATACTTGCACTTGCAAAAGAAGGCAAGTGGCCATGTCTCATACTGTCTACAAGGAGAAGACTGATCAGAGATGCAGCCAAGAGGCCCATGATCACTCTGGATGAACTGCAGAGATCTTTTTGGTGGCCTGAAAACTATGATGTTTTCAGAACTTATCTTTGTAATATATATATATATATATATATATATATATATATATATATATATATATATATATATATATTACAAAGATAAGTTCTAAAAAACATCATAACAAGAACTTATCTTTGTAATATATATATATATATATATATATATATATATATATATATATATATATATATATATATATATATATATATATATATATATATATATTACAAAGATAAGTTCTGATCATATATAAGAGAACTTATCTTTGTAATATATATATATATATATATATATATATATATATATATATATATATATATTACAAAGATAAGTTCTGAAAACATCATAGTTTTCAGGCCACCAAAAAGATGTCCACCAAATCATATTGCGTAGTTGACAGGATTTGAACCTGTGCGGGGAAGCCCCAATGGATTTCTAGCCCATCGCCTTAACCACTCGGCCACAACTACACAGGCATCATCAAGCCTTACTCCTCCTTCGTCAACGGCAGCTGGGCCGTCTCGAAAGCCTGGCTGTGACAATAACTGTGGAAACAGAGACACGCAAGCATTGTCAGAAAGAAGAGAGAGATAAATGTACTCACGCTGATTTACAAACAAAGTTTACTAATTTGTGGTAATTTTACCACCACCTACCAATGCCCGTGTGTGAGACGTAATGACCACTACACTACAGAAACTGAAGACAACTGATTCTCTTATTACACCAGATTCATGGATTGGTTTTGTTGAATGTCCATCTGGTGTATCCACAGTCTCTCAGGGCTTTACAAATGTGTTGTTCTTCTTTCCGTTTCCCTTCTGAGGTTGTGGGAACTTCTTGTGCTCTGTGCTGAAGACTCCTGATGACTCAGCTTGTGCAGCAGAGGGTGGTGGATATCAAACAGCCAATATTGATTCATGTGTGTTGGCTCCCTTTACATTCCTACTTGGAAAGTCCTGTCCTCACAAATAACCACTGTACAGTCTAAGAAGGCCAGGCAGTTATCTATGGCATCTTTATGGGTGAACTTGCTGTTCTTGTCTTCAAGATGACCTAAATGACTGAGAACCTTCACAGACAAACTACATTAATGGCATTTCAGTGAAATGCCCCACCTCTGCATTGATGTCCGTAGAAACATGCTCTGCCTGTAATAGTTCATGGGTTTAGGTGGAGTAGTCGTAAGCTTCGGGAGGTTGGGTATATAGAACCAGTTCTGTGTGAGGAGTTATAACGGCTTTCATTCAGTTACTATGGATTAATCACATGCACGGCTTGTGCCTAATTTATCAACTAAATGCTGATGAGACAACCTAATGTTTTAAAAAGTCAGCTCTAACATGGGATTTTCTCACTTTAAGATGAGGCGCACAAGGTTGAGTTCAGATCATCAAGGCCTTGTGTGAGCTGCCCATACTGAGAGGTTTGTCTTTCCCTGGTGGTCTAGTGGCTAGGATGCGGCGCTCTCACCGTCGTGGCCTGGGTTCAATTCCCGGTCAAGGAAAACAGGTGATCTTTACTTACGAAATCAATTTTAGACATGACATGTTCTTGATTCTTCAAATCTCCTAATATCTCTGTACAATATACTACAATATATATAATATACGGTTGGACGTGTTAAATACATACATTATTTTTTTTCTTCATTCAAACTCTGAGAAAGCCACAATTTGATGTCATCTAATTATCTATCGATAAATTCAAGTCTGTCAGGACAAGCAGGAACAACCCGCGGGTAAATCTGCAGGTCGTCCGCATACAGACATTAAGACTGTCACTCAATATACCCAGTGATACATGTAACTTATCCTTTTTCCACTTGAGCTTGGCCTGCACTTCTCCGGCGAAATATCATGCAAATGTATAACAATAATTTGTTGACGGGTCCTTTATGATATCGACAGATTGCGAGAAAGTATTAGAAACTTGTTTATTTGAGGATAAAGAGCAGACTTTTGTTGGCACCATATTTCTAGGTGGTTGGTGGTTATGCTGAAAGTTATCCTGCTGGCGCTTAAGCTGTAATGGCCGATGTAATAAAAATGGAAAACAAGCATTGTTTAGATTACAGAGGTTTATTTTGGTGTGTGATCAGATATATGTAGATATATGTAGATATATAACCTACCTGCCTCAGTTGTCATGACAGCAAATAAGCGCCCTCACTCTTTCCACCTAACCTTCCCCCTAGAGAATTGAAAAAGTGTCTTGGTATAAGAGACCAAACATCATCACCTTGATAACCTAGTCCAGATACCTTTGCTTTCAACTTTTCTTCATGAATTGTGGGGATCTGCCGTCCATCTGAAGTAATCGCATTCACAGAATGTGAGAATTGCATATGAGTGATACCTTGACGTCCATCAAAACACATTACGAGCTAGCCAGGAGTCGAACCTAGAAGCTTCTGATTCGTAGTCAGACGCGTTATCCATTGTGCCACTAGCCCACTTTGACCAAGGACACAACAGCATGAACTGTGGGGAGAGCAGGAATCAAACCACCAACCTTTCAGTTGAGGGACAACTGCTCCACCACTGTGCACCTCTTTTGGAACGCAACATCAAAATGACAACAAAGCACAAATGTTGCCGAGTTATCGTTTTGTTACCAGTTTTAGAGCACACTTCTAAAATGTAACTGAGATGTTCATCTAAATAATGGCTGGTGAACAATGACTAAGGTAATTATTTAAACCACCCCACCTCCACTGAGCACTGTTCACCAGCCATCTCAGTGGAGGATCTTTGTCTTTGACCTTGTCTGTATCCTGATGTTTTACCTTCAGTCGTTTGCAGAGGTGGGTAGTGTAGCCTTAAATTGTACTCAAATAAGAGTAGTACTTCAAAATAATTTTTACTCAAGTAGAAGTAAACAGGTATTTGGTTAAAACAGTACTCAAGTACTGAGAAACTGTTTGATCATAATGCCTTATTGTTTTTGTTTTTTCACAACATAAAACTTTTAAAACCAATCCCTTAAGTAGGCCTGTGTTACTTTGAAAACACTTTCTCCCGGCTCTTTCGGTACAAGTGTTGGAACTATGAGTATGTGAATAAAAACTATAAAAATCAATGTAAGGTTTGTCTGTTTAATTACACTCAGAAAAAGATACAAGTACAGCGCTGGTACACAACACAAAGTTAACATAAGGTCAGCCAACGAGTTGTGTCTCCGGTCAACTCGATACCCTGAAGGTCATAACCTTTGGCCACACCTCACGTAGGAGTGGGCACTTCCTTACACATTATCAGTTCTTTTCCACTTTGTGTCCAGCCAGCGGTGACCAACTGGTTCTAACTGGTTTCAACAGATGAGGTATTTAGTGTCCTAATCTAGGGTGCAGTGTAGCATGCAAAGTGTGCAAATAACATATAGAAAAGTTAGAAAAGTGCTTTTTAATATAAAACACTAACACCTTTGTGTGAGCGAAATGAGGCCAGGGCTGTTTGTCCTTTTCACTTTCAACACTGGAGACAGTAGCCTCAGAAATGTAGCAAGCTAAGATACAGCATCAAGTAGTTTACAACTTACCAAACTTGTTTTATTTTTATATTGAACCAACTGCATTCCAAGTCAGTGCTATCAATGTTCAGTTAAAACAGTTTATTTAAAATTAGGGCCGGGACTTTAACGCGTTAATTAAGATTAATTAATTATGGGACTTTAACGCGTTAATTAGGATTAATTAAGCAAAAATAACATAATTCACTTATTTTTGCACCGCGGAACGTTTTTTAATGAATGAGTTACGACGGACCGATTATACTGAAGCACCAACTAGCCTGGAAAAAATCACCCAGCAGGTCAGAGGTTTGCGCCCACCCTAGGACGAGAGAGAAAGAGAAAATAGGTAGATGTGATAATATGAGCGATTTAGTGTGTATCTACAGCTACAACCAGTGTAAACGTGTACCTACAGCTACAACGCACGTTGGACTCGCCGAGCGACTGGAGCCTTGGTATCTATTTTTCAACATGTCTGGGGTAAAACAACTACTACAAACTCTTTCTGCCAAAATTGCTGGAAATATCAACAGGAAAACAGTGTGCTACAAACGAAGATTTTTGCTTTGGAATCTGAAAGAGGACTTCAGGAGATAATACCGATCACACAATGTGGTAAGACTGTGAATTTAAACTTGGATGATACAGTGTCATTCCCAAAACTGAGCAAAGCAAAGGGATTTAAACAAAATGATACCACCTGGCATAAACTTGGTGCCCAGCCAAAGCAGCACTGGATTAGAAAAAAGAATGCTGGCATCACAAGAGGATATGTAGCATCACCAGACATCCAGCTAAAAAACAGATTCCAATGAATGAACCAGAAAACTTTGCTGTAAATGAAAAACATGGAGTAAATCTAGCTTATTCTATGGAGAACAGGAGACATGAATCTGTGGAAAAGCACAAGGCAAACAGAGACAGAAAATCTATGCCAAAAGTGAAGGTCAGAGATATCTTGCTGCTTGGAGACAGTGCTGTCAGAGACATAAACAATAGTAGATTTGCTACATGCAGCTTTCCAAGTGCTACAGTCACTGATATAACAGCACTCCTCCCCCAAGTCATGTTCAAACACACAGGGATTAAACAGCTGATGTTACACGTGGGTGCATTTGACACCAGGAAGGGGGAATCAGAAGTTTTAAAAAATGATTTCTCCAGGCTTTTAGATAAACTTGAAAACCTGGAAGTGCAATCCTTTATCAGTGGACCACTCCCAAACATCGACAGAAGGATCAATAAATTCAGTCAGCTTGCATTGAATACATGGCTGTCCAAGGCCTGTGAGACAAGAGGAGTACACTTCATTGATAACTTGTTTTGGCAACGTGACGACCTGTTCAAAGGAAAGGGCCCACATCTCAACAGGGGAGGGGTCAGGAGGCTAACGGATAATCTCCTGCACTCCCTGAGACACCTAAATGGTTCTGGGCGGCCTCTTGAACAGAGAAAGAGTCCTCAGCCACTGAATGAAAAAAGCACTCCTGCCTTACCAGCCAAGGATCCTCCTCTGACTGTACCACCATCAACACCTCCACCACTGAAATGGACTCCCTCAATAGGACCATGGACCCCCCCAGTAACATCAACACCTTCTATGGACCTCACCATCCCTGTCCCATCTCCAATGGGATTTCCAGATCACCTGGAAATTTTAGTTAAATCTGGAATAGAAGAGTCTATGAGAGTAGTGGGATGGTGGGGGGGTAGAAGAGTCTATGAGGGTAGTGGGATGGTGGGGGATGAGAGGGGGGTCTGTGAGGGGAGTGGGATGGTGGGGGTAGAAGAGTCTATGAGGGTAGTGGGATGGTGGGGGTGGGAGGAGAGTCTGTGAGGGGAGTGGGATGGTGGGGGTGGGAGGAGAGTCTGTGAGGGGAGTGGGATGGTGGGGGTGTAGAAGAGTCTATGAGGGTAGTGGGATGGTGGGGATGACAGGAGAGTCTGTGAGGGGAGTGGGATGGTGGGGGTAGAAGAGTCTATGAGGGTAGTGGGATGGTGGGGGTGGGAGGAGAGTCTGTGAGGGGAGTGGGATGGTGGGGATGAGAGGAGAGTCTGTGAGGGGAGTGGGATGGTGGGGGTAGAAGAGTCTATGAGGGTAGTGGGATGGTGGGGGGTGGCAGGAGAGTCTGTGAGGGGAGTGGGACGGTGGGGGGGGGTAGAAGAGTCTATGAGGGTAGTGGGATGGTGGGGATGAGAGGAGAGTCTGTGAGGGGAGTGGGATGGTGGGGGTAGAAGAGTCTATGAGGGAAGTGGGATGGTGGGGGTTGGAGGAGAGTCTGTGAGGGGAGTGGCATGGTGGGGGGTGAGAGAGGAGTCTATGAGAGGAGTGGGGTCAGCAAGGGTTAAAGTTCAGTGAAGAGACAGCTCTGGGGAAGAAACTGTTCTTTAGTCTGCTGGTTCTAGTCCGGAGGCACCTGAAACGCCTGCCAGAAGGGAGAAGGGAAAACAGTCTGTGGGCTGGGTGAGAGGAGTCTTTAAGGATGCTGCGAGCTCGACGCAGACAGCGTTTCCTCTGGATGCTCTCGATGGCAGGAAGTGGAGTCCCTGTGATGCGTTGGGCAGTTTTCACTGCCCAAACTCTGTCCACAAAGCCGCCCGGTATATGGCAAACGGACCCTTTTTGGAGTTTGGGACTTTCTAGAGAAAAGGGTATAAGACATTTTACATCATCCCCATACTCTCCTCATCAAAATGGTACAGCGGAGAGACAATGGCGAACCATTTTTGAAATGGGAAGGTGTCTACTAATAGAGAAGGATTATTATTAAGGTTCTGTGGCCTTATGCTGTCCAAACTGCGACTCATATCCGAAACAGATGCTATAATGACAGAATTAAGAATACTCCACAGTTTATGATGACAGGAAGAAAGCCAGACCTTTCTAAAATGTGGGTTTTTGGATCAGAATGCTATGCATACAAACACAATCAAAAGAAACTGGACCTAGCCTGGCGCCGCTCCTCGTACTTCACTCAATTTCATTTCGCTTCAGTACTACGTCTGGGATTTCTGTATATTCTTAGGTTTCCAGAAATCTATTTTTTGTAGGACCAATCAGCGAACAGAGGGAGTGGCTGAGATGGCGTTGATGTAGTGAGTCAGTTTGCGTTGGATCGGCGTTAGCGATTGGCTATGGCAGATCCTGAGTGACTCTGGGCAGATCCAATAGTTTTAAACTTCAACAGAGTTCCCATACAAGGAAGTAAACGCTTGTCAATGGCGAGGCCAGACTCTCTGTACAAATGAAATGTACGAGAGTCTGGTAGAACCAGGCTAACTGGACCCTAGATGTGAGAAGGAATATTTGTGGGGTATAATAAGAATAGCCCAGCTTATCTGGTATACAATGATGTGTCAAAACATAGATTGGTGAAATTCATTAGGAAGAGCAGTGTTGAACAACAGACACAGACCGATGAAGATTACTTGGAAATACAAAACTACAGAGACAGGACACTGGATAGTGAGAACAGCGGCGATGCCCCACATAGTGAGGAAAACACAGAAGACCACGTCCTAGGTGGAAAAATGGAGAGTATAGATACAGACAATACAGAAGTGTCAGAACATGATGGAACTGTGGAAAAGTAGACACAGAAAACAACAAAAACAGGTCCAACAGACTGATAGTCAAAAACATTATCACTCAAAAGAGAAAAGAGAGCTCCAAAGTATTTACAAGACTACCTGACAGACTTTAAAGACGATGTAACCAATGAGTGTTGATAATTGTTACAGGGCAGTGTGTGGAGTTCCCAAACCTATAGAGATGCCCTGATGTCACCTGATGCTCCCGGATGGGAACATGCTATGAAGGAAGAGATGGACTCACTTAAAGAAAATGACACATTTGAATTCACAACTCTACCAGAGGGCAGAAAAACAATAGGAGGAAGATGGGTATATGCCCTTAAAAAATGCAGAAAGAGGAAAAATCTTCAAGGCTAGGTATGTTGCAAAAGGATACAACCAAACTGAAGGCATTGACTACCATGAGACATCTGCTTCTACAGCAAATCTCACTTCTGTTCAGGCATTAATGCAGATAGCTGCTCAGAATGACTTTTTTGTTCATCAGATGGACGTCAAAACAGCATATCTGCATGCACCAATAGAGGAAGACATATACTTAGAACAACCAGAGGGTTTTGAAGAAACATCTGATACAGGAGACAAGTTAGTATACAAATTAAAAAAATCAGTCTGGAAGGAACTGGTACAAACTTTTAAATGATCATCTTGAACAAAACAACTTTGAGAGAAATTGATCTGATCACTGTGTGTATAGGAAGCAGGATGAAAATGAGACAATCATAGTGATCATCTGGGTAGATGATTTGATAATTGCAGCAAGCAGTGAAAATCAGCTCAACAGTCTTAAAGAAAGATGATGTCCGAATTTAACATGAAGGATCTGGAGAAAATATCCTATTTTTGGGATTCAGTTTGAACAAAAGAGGAGAACTTAAAATTAATCAGAAAAGGTACATTCTCAAAATGCTTGAAAAGTTTGGAATGTCAAACTGTAAACCAAAAGCTACCCCAAGTGAATTAAAAGTGGAATGTGATAAGAATGAGGAGAAAACAACAATGAGATTGAGAACCCCAAAGAATACCAAGAACTTGTTGGAAGCTTGATCTATGCAATGACCTGTACCAGACCAGACATTAGCTGGATAGTCAGTAAACTGTCACAAACACTTGCAAAACCTAAACGCATGACTTAGTAGCTGCTAAACATGTCTTGAGATACCTAAAAGGTACAACTGACTAGCTTTGTTTCAAGAAAACAGATAAGACTTTAAGTCTAATAGTATTAGACTTAACTTAATAGATTCTGACTGGGCATCTTCTGAAGAAGATAGACGTAGCACTTAGGATACTGTTTCAGCCTGACAAAACAAGGCCCTGTTATTTCATGGAAGTCTAAGAAACAGCCGACAGTGGCACTGTCGACCTGTGAAGCTGAATACATTGGTCTAGCAAACACTACTCAGGAAAGCATGTACTTAACTCAACTGCTAAATGGCATCGACAGTAGTGTTTACACTTGCACCACGATGTATGGAGATAATTAGGGGGCCATTGCACTAAGTAGAAACCCAGTGAATAGATCTAGATCTAAGCACATTGATGTGAAATATCACTTTATCCGTGATGCTGTCAATGAGGGAAAAATACGGTACATATTGTGTACTGACAAAATCTGTATCAAAAATTAAAATTCTAAATTTCAAATGTCATACTTACTTCATACTTTAATCAATTTTGTAGAAGGCCAAAGTGCCTTTTTAAGTATACGTTTTTAGTCAACAACTGCATTGTTGGAAGTTTCATAATTATTAGTCAGGGAACGGTCATACTGCTGTTCTGGACAGGACTATTAATGACAAGACAACGACCAGAGGTGGGTAGTAACAAGTTACAGCAAGTTAAACTTACTCAGTTACATTGGGCTACTGTAGTGACCAAAGAACACAGGTCCCAGTCATAAACCACATCCCCCACAGTCAACTAGAGCTTGCAGCACTAAAATTGTCAAATCCCGGCAATTTAAGCTGTAATCCACCTTCTCCAAACACAGGAAATGTTTTCTTTTGATTATTTCATTTACATTTACATTTATTCATTTAGCAGACGCTTTTATCCAAAGCGACTTACATTACATTACCAGTGTTACAGTCACTGGAGGCAAGGTGGGTTAAGTGTCTTGCCCAAGGACACAACGACAGTATGAACTGTGGGGCGAGCGGGAATCGATCCTACTACCTTCCGATTGAAGGACGGCCGCTCTACCACTGAGCTACTGCCGCCCAATTTCAGAATTATATTCGAAAACAGGTTTAGAATTCTCTTCCTTCAGATAAAATGAGACTTAATCAATATAATCAGTTTCCCAGAATCACCTGGGTGGTGCCCGTTTACGAGACAATTTTGATGATAAAAATATTAATTAATAATTTACCCAAATTAATAAATTTATATTTCTTATTACATCATATATTATAGCTCATACACTACAGCTACGCTTGATAAGTTACTTTTTTTTTATCATTTATTTGACACATTCCACGCTTTATTTTTGCTTCTAGTAGAATTACCAGATAACTGTGTTTCACCAATCAGACATTGTCATGCAGTCACATGACCACCGCTGCGGTTAAACACAGCTTTACGCACATTTGTTTACATTTGTGAGAAACAGACTTAAGCTGCATGGCTCATTTGCATAAATCCACAACAACATTCACTAGTCTTTAATACCAATAAAAAAATGGACGTAACTTTGGTGGATTATTTGGCCAGACCAGGACCAGGTCAGGACTATGGGGGGATTACAGATGTTGGAGATGTTGCTGTTGGTGAGTCTTTAATGCAGGCTATTGAAAAGGCTACATGCACACACTTGCTTAAAAAATGTATTCTACAGATGCTACTAATGCTGACATATGATATCAATATCAATGCTACCTTTACTTTGAACAACATGTGTAATTTTAAATAAACTGTTTTAACTGAACATAGCACTGACTTGGAATGCAGTTGGTTCAATATAAAAATAAAATAAAACAAGTTTGGTAAGTTGTAAACTACTTGATGCTGTATCTTAGCTTGCTACATTTCTGAGGCTACTGTCTCCAGTGTTGAAAGTGAAAAGGACAAACAGCCCTAAACTCATTTCGCTCACACACAGGTGTTAGTGTTTTATATTAAAGCACTCTTCTAACTTTTCTATATGTTATTTGCACACTTTGCACGCTACACTGCCCCCTAGATTAGGACACTAAATACCTCATCTGTTGAAACCAGTTAGAACCAGTTGGTCACCGCTGGCTGGACACATAGTGGAAAATAACTGATAATGTGTAAGGAAGTGCCCACTCCTGAAGGTATCGAGTTGACCAGAGACACAACTCGTTGGCTGACCTTATGTTAACTTTGTGTTGTGTACCAGCGCTGTACTTGTACCTTCTTCTGAGTGGAATTAAACAGACAAACCTTACATTGTTTTTATAGTTTTTATTCTCATAGTCATAGTTCCAACACTTGTACCAAAAGAGCCGGGAAAGTGTTTTCAGAGTAACACAGGCCTACTTAAGGAATCAGTTTCAAAAGTTTTATGTTGTGAAAAAACAAAAAAAAACAATAAGGCATTTTGATCAAACAGTTCCTCAGTACTTGAGTACTGTTTTAACCAAATACCTTTTAACCTCTAGCGCCAAAGTCGCAAAATTCATACAAGCAACTTAACTGGAAAACAGCCTCTACTTCCGGTTTATGTGCTAAGTCATGTTTCCACTCCCTTCCACCAGATGTCAGACACCCTGTACTTTGTTTCTAGCCCACTTTACCATGTGTTACCATTTAAAAAAATTGTAGAAGAAGACCTCAAACGCGCGTCTGCCTTTAGAGCCGAGTGAAAGTGAGAATGAGTCCGAAAGTGAGAGTGAGTTTGTGAGCGGGAGGGAGTGCTTCTCCGGCAGCGTTGCTAACTATCTCGGTGTACATGAAGCACACGCTGTTTTTCGTCACACTTTGCCCAATATAAGTTTAAGAAACGGGGAGGAAACTAGTCACTCTGGCTGCGGTATTGAAGGGGATGTCGGGAAGGGAAGCTGTGTGCGTGTAGCACATGCTTCTTTACCCAGCAGAGGTGATGGAAACCGGGGAAGGCGCACTCACCGTGGCCGCGGTAGTGACAGGGATGACGGGAATATTGATGGGTCATTTTGATGGGTCATTTTGATGTTGCGTTCCAAAAGAGGTGCACAGTGGTGGAGCAGTTGTCCCTCAACTGAAAGGTTGGTGGTTTGATTCCTGTTCTCCCTACAGTTTATGCTGTTGTGTCCCAGTGTTAATTTCGTTGACGAAATATTTTCGTCATTATTTTCGTCACGAATATTTTTTTGCGGACAAAAACTAAACGAAAACTAAAAAGGAAGTCACTGATGGAGACTAAAACTATAACTAAATTGATTGACATTATCGTCAACGAATAAAGGACGAGACGAAAATAGACTGTGACGAATATCAAATTAGCAGACGGGAGAAATGAACAAAAGAACCAATCCGCAAAACGGAACAGGCGAACACACTCCGGTACAGTAGGTGGCGGTATGCACCGAAAAAATTGGTTGTGACCCGCCATTAATACTAGAGAAGAAGAAGAACGAAACTGCATGAGAAGAAGAGAACCAATCAGAGACTGACTTATTTGACTGAGCTGAAGACGGCATTCAAAGAGCGACAAAATGTCACAGGTGACCTAACCAGGGAAAGCGTGTCGAACAAAAGTCACTTTAGCACGAAGTGCTTTCTTGAAAATGAATAGAGGTAAATAAGTGTTACTATTCTGTGGTTGAATTGCCAGCATTGTGGTAGCAACAAGAAAATGTCGTTCAGTGCACTTTAGATTCGAAATTAAAAATGTTTGCACTTATTGTTCAGCTCAGCTGTAAGCTTTTTTCCTGGACCTAACTTTATTTTTCTTTTATTGATGGTGAATTGGCAGCTAGTTATTGTTTACATTACCATGACAGTGTTTGTTGCTGCATAAAAGCTTTTGAATTGAAATAAAGACACCGTTGTGTTGACATAGTTGAATTTGTGTTTTATATATTTTGGTTAAGTTTATTTTCTATACCAAACTTAAAAATATTGTAAAAATTGTCTAGTAAATCTGTTATTGATTTTAGTCTTATTTTAGTTGACTAAAATAACAAGCAATTTTAGTCGACTAAAATACCAAGCAATTTTAGTCGACTAAAATAAGACTAAAATTAAAACAAATCAGATGACTAAAACTTGACTAAAACTAAAAGAATTATAGTCAAAAGACTAAGACTAAAACTAAATTAAAATTTTGTGTCAAAATTAACACTGTTGTGTCCTTGGGTAAGACACTAATAACAAATAAAAAATAAAAGTGAAAGCTTAGCAGGGCTGGTGACGCAATGGATAAC
The DNA here is from genome assembly GCA_024416835.2 of Perccottus glenii. Lineage (NCBI taxonomy): Eukaryota > Metazoa > Chordata > Actinopteri > Gobiiformes > Odontobutidae > Perccottus > Perccottus glenii. The sequence continues at coordinate 94,812 of JALDQB020000112.1, forward strand.
GTGTCTGACCACAAACCAGAAAATTCCAGGTTCGACTCCTGTCTATGTCAAGGTATCACTCATATGCAATTCTCACATTCTGTGAATGCGACTACTTAGGATTGATCTGGCTAAATATTGATGACTTCACTCCATTCTTTTTTCCACTTCCTTCTGGCTTGAAGAAAAGCGAAAGCAAAGGTATCTGGACTAGGTTATCAAGGTGAAGATATTTGGTCTCTTATACCAAGACACTTTTTCAATTAACCTGGTAAGAGAGCTGAGCTTATTTCTCTAAAGGGAAGGTTTAATCGAAACTCACTCTAATTGGACCTATGACTTGCAATGACTTCCTTCCTTGCATGATATTTTGTCGGAGAAGTGCAGGCTGAGCTCAAGTGGAAAAGGATAAGTTACATGTAATCACTGGGTATATTGAGTGACAGTCTTAATGTCTGTATGCGGACGACCTGCAGATTTACCGCCGGTTGTTCCTGCTTGTCCTGACAGACTTGAATTTATCGATAAATAATTAGATAACATCAAATTGTGGCTTTCTCAGAGTTTGAATGAAGAAAAAAATAATGTATGTATTTAACACGTTCAACCGTCCCAGTGTTTCAGCTCCTTGTCCTGTTGTTTTGGTCCTACTTTAACCATGCACTAGGCAGCAGTCTTAAATTAAATAGATTCTGTGGTCAGGACAAGCTTTTTTCAGCTTCACCTTTCAAAGTCTAAACTCTTCCTGAGTCGTGCTGACCTGGAGAAAGCTATCCATGCTTTTTTATCTACCGCATTAATTACTGAAATGCGCTTTATGTTGGAACAGGAAACTGGTCTTCTTTGTTACAGCTTGTGCTATCATACGGTGAGTATCCCCGACTGTCACGATGGAGACCCCCGACGTAATTTGGTGAAGTTGCTCGTGAGCTGCTTCCTTTTATACAAGCACATTCCTCAGACATTTAATGATATTTAATGATTTTACGATTTTGTCAAGGTCTCAGTCAGTGGGACCATAGCTCAGTGGTTTACCTGGATGCTTTGTGGCATTTGCGTAGTACTGGTGTGATCAAAACCTTCAGCAATCGGTTCGATATACCGCATATAAGTGCTTTTTTGGGTGATCACTCTGGAGCAGTGGGAAAAAATGTCAGCCTCCATTAGAGTTCTTTCAATCAAGGCCTCTTTTCACTTATAGACTGACATAGGCCTTTGAAGGATTTCTGAGTGGAGATGCAAAATCCTTCATGAGCTCCTAGAGAGTACTGATCTCAAATTTCATTATCCCAAAACCTTCCGTCTCTGTATGGGAGCTATTCCACTTTACATTTATTTGGGTACTCAGTTTGTGGACGCGCTTAGCTTTTGAAATTTTAAAGTCGTAGATACACCAAACTTAACCACTCGCGCTCCCGCGTAATGCAATGAGAAAAAAAGACTCCAACCTGCAGTCAATCAGATATTTGGAAGTGCTGTCCGTTAGCCCGCTGTCAGGAAGTCATTAATAAAAGTGGCAAGTGAAAAACACAAAAGGTGGCAATATTAAAACAATGTATTATTACTATGTATCTTACACTCATATTAATAATACATTGTGGTAAAGTGAAGGTTCTGGACTGGTCATCGCAGTCTCTTGACCTCAATATCATTGTATCACTCTGGGGAGATCTCAAACGTGCTGTTCATGCAAGACAGCCCAAGAATTTACAGGAACTGGAGGTTTTTTGTCTAAAGAATGGGCAGATTAACCATCTTAGAAAATAAAGAGCCTCCTCCACAACTACCACAAAAGACTTCAAGCTGTCATTGATGTAAAAGGTGGCAATACACTGTAAAAAGAACTGGGGTATGTAAACTTTTGATCAGGGTCATTTGGGTAGTTTCTGCCTTCACCCAACCACTAACTATAAATGAAAGAAAAATATTTGTTGTATCAATATTTTTCTCTGAAAATTGGCTCAGAAAATCTGGGTATATAAACGTATAAGCACAACTGTACTTAACACAGAGCAATGTTATATGTATAAGACTCAGAGATAAGAAAGCAAACCTGCCATTTGAACAGCTGATGATTAGGCTTTGAGAAGACGTGTTGACGCTTCAGGCTGTTTATTTTAATCACTTTATCTAACGGTTGCTGGCATGCCACAGGCTGATGATTCACCTCCAGTTTACTCAAATGAGGAGCATTCATGTTTTTAGGCCCCTAAAACACATGCGTGCGTAGGTGGCCTCAAAATACCAAGCTTTCGGTTAAAAGCTGAACGTGCAATTTCATACCAAGGTACAAAATTTTGTAGTGTTTATCTGGGTCGAGACCCAGTTGTATGTTAATTTGGCTGTCTGCTCTTTATCCTCCAGGAAACAAGTTTCTAATGCTTTCGCAATCCGCCGATATCATAAAAGACCAGTCAACAAATTATTGTTATACATTTGCATGATATTTCGCCATTCAAACATTACGCATCTTGTTAGTATAGTGGTGAGTATCCCCCGCCTGTCACGTGGGAGACCAGGGGTTCAATTCCCCAACGGGGTGCATTTTACTCTATTTTGTCCAGCTCATGAGCTGCTTCCTTTAGAGAAGGTACCGATTGTTGTGTCTGTGGTGCATTTTTTCAGTGTGTTTGGCTGTTAACTGAAAGGATTGTGGTTCAAGCCCACACATGGATATGTGTGTTAGGGGCTTACAAACTTGAATGCTGCTCTTTTGATTGAACTGGAGGTGAATCATCTGTGAATGTGGGTGGTGATGGAGGTCCGCATCTGTAAAATTGGGAGTACCCGCCAGGCCCATCCCTGCCCAAGTAGTGTTTGAGGTTCTTGCTGGACCTGGTCAATGAGTAGAAGAAAAAAGTGGGACATTTTTCCCGCCCACAAAATCCTCCTCAACTCCAGAAACTTCCTAATCGAGCCGCATTCTCCTCCGTCAATAACAGCTGGGCTGTCCCGAAAGCCTGGCTGGTCTTGTGTGACAATATCTGTGGTAAGTAAGTGAGTTTAGTTCGGCTGCAACTCATGCCAGTTGCCCATAGGTGGAGTCTCCGTGCAGGTGTGTGTCTTTCCGGGTGGTCTAGTGGCTAGGATTCGGCGCTTTCACCGCGCTGCCCAGGTTCGATTCCCGAAGAGCGCGGGAGGAGGAGTAAGGGGGTCAGCATGTCAGTGATGTACTGGGGGGCCTGTCCATGCAGAGCTCTAAAAATCAAGACTAAAATTTGACTGGAAGCCAATGTAATGAGGATAAAACCGGGGAAATGTGAGCTCTTCTGTTGGTTCCAGTTAAAAGCCTGGCTGCAGCATTTTGCACCATTTGTAGCCGACTCAGAGACAATTTGTTAAAACAAGTAAAAGAGAATTACAATAATCAAGACGAGAAGAAATAAAAGCATGAATAATCATCTCCAAGTCAGCTTTAGACAAAAACACTCTCAATTTAGAAATGTTTCTCAAATGATAAAAACAGTTTTTGACCAACTGTCTAGAATGACTGTCCAGAGACATAGATTGGTCAAACAGAACACCAAGGTTTCTGAGGCTCGACTGGACGGAAGAACCCAGGGAACAAGGTGTTGTTTGATTTAAGGTATTTTTTGGTCTGGTGCAAAGATTAAAGTTTCAGTCTTTTTTGTATTCAGCTGTAGGTAGTTATTGTATAACCAGATCTTTATGCAAGACAAGCAGTTCAACAAATCAGTAAGTTTATGAAACTCACAGTCTTTAAAAGAACAGTACAACTGAATGTCATCAGCATAAAAGTGATAAGACACATTTTTAAAACTGTGAATTATTTCACTAAGAGGGCGTATGTACAATAAAAACAAAAGAGGACCTAGCACTGAGCCTTGAGGAACTCCATATGAAAGAGGGGTCATTTCAGACAGAATATTATTAATAGAGACACAAAAGATCTGTCACTCAGGTAGAAAGAAAACCACTTTAGAACTGATCCAGAGAAACCCGTTTCATTTTGCAGACGCTTTAACAATACATTATGGTCCAGAGTATCAAAAGCAGATGATAAATCCAGTAGGATCAAGACAGAGTACTGCCCAGAGTCCTCCGCCATCATAATGTCACTTGAAATCTTCAGCAGGGCAGTCTCAGTTGAATGACATTTTCGGAAGCCTGACTGAAATTTATCTATAAAATTATTTTCATTAAGAAACGCAGTCAGCTGCTCCGCCACCACTCTCTCCAGGATTTTAGATAAAAAAGAAAATTTAGAAATTGGCCTGTAGTTGTTTGGATCAAAAGAATCCAAATTGGGCTTTTTCAGAATGGGGCTGACGACCGCTTGTTTAAAAGAGCTGGGCACAGAACCAGTTAAAAGAGAAAGGTTGATCAGTTTAACAACATATGGACCAACTAAAATACATTTAAAAGCAGTTGGCATTACATCTAGAGGGCTTGATGATGGTTTCACTTTTTTAGTAGACCCTTAATGTCCTCTTCAGTGACAGGTGAGAAGGTGGACCAAGAGCACTGAGGAGATAAACCCCAAGATGTGTTTACAGATGATGGGTTTATAGAGGCTCTTATATCATGTACCTTATTCACAAAGGAATGTAAAAACCTGTTGCAGTCAGATTTTGAGTGGACTGATAAATGAGGAGCTAAAGGAGAGACAATTCTTGATATTGTGTCAAACAGGACTTTAGGATTTTTCTTGTTCAGAACAACAAGATTAGAGAAATAGGCAGATCTGGCCTGTTTTATTTTATCATTTAGTGACATGATGAGCTCCTTCAAGTGCAGTCTGTGGACTTCCAAGCTTGTGCATTTCCACAAACGTTCTATTTTACGACAGTTTCTCCTGCAAGATAAGATTTCCTCATTTATCCAAGGGCATGGATTTTTAGGGAAGGTGTGTTTACTTTTAGCGGAGCAACCTTGTTTAAAACAGACAAACAGTGGTTATTAAAAGACTGCATAAACGATTCAGGCTCACTACAGCCATCAAAAACACTGGGTTCAAATAACTCTAAAAATTTCTCAGCTGTGGATCCATTTATGATGCGTCTTTGTGACATTGGTTTGGAAGGAAGATAGTCCACATTGGAAGACAAGTTAAAAAATATACAACAGTGGTCTGTCACATTAATGTCTGTAACACTCAACTGGTCAATGTTCAGGCCTAAAGAGAAAACAAGGTCCAAAGTGTGGCCTTTTGTATGTGTAGGACCAGAGACATGCTGTTTAAAATGAAATGCTTCAGTGAGTGTTAAAAACTCAGATGCCAGATTACACGAAGCATCATCGATATGGAGGTTAAAATCCCAGTATCAGAGCATTTTCAAGTTTGATAATTGAAGATAAAAATTCAGAGAAATCCTCTAAAAACAAGCGACCAGGACCAGGAGGTCGATAAATTAAAATGCAATAAAATGAGTCATTGTTGCCAACCTTAGTCATCTGCATCTCAAAGGAGTCGAAAGAGTCTGAGTTCATCAACCTGCAGCAGAAACAGTCCCGGTACACGAGTGCGAGTCCGCCTCCTCGCCGCGAGACCAGCGGTGTCCCAAACACAGAACACAGTCCAGAGGGCACAGCTGTTAAAACATAAGGTGTTCCTGTTTGAGAATAATTTGAGGTCTTGTTTGGTTAAAAAGATTAAAGTCAGTTTTTTTGTATTCAGCTGAGGTAGTGAGATCTGTATAACCAGTTCTTGTACTGCAAGAAAGAAACTAAAAGTTCAACAAAGTGCTACAGAATCAAGTTTATGAAACTCCAGAGTCTTTACACACAAACAGTTCCAACTGAATGTCTATGCAGTTGGAAAGGGATAAGACACATTTTTAAAAAGTTTGAATTATTTCAGCTAAGAGGGCAGGTACAATAAAAACAAAAGAGGACCTAGCACTGAGCCTTGAGGAAGCTACTTAAAATATTAAGTGTCCTCAAAGAGATAGAAAAACATGACTGTGGCTACATGAAAATCCATTATCTGAAAAAAATAACATGTTTGTGATACTTTTATTTTGTGAAATGCGTTGTTAGAATGAATTTGCGAGCTGTCTTTTTTGTGGAGATTTTCAGAAGTGCATCTTAACCTCGGTCCATGTTGCACCAAGCAAATGTGTCCTTGTATTCACCATTTTGTCTTCAGATTAAGGATAATATAATCAAAAACCTCACATTGCCTGATTGTCAACTCCTGGGCCCAGGGGAAGGCAAAACACTTTTTTTACACAGTTTTAAGTGAAAACTGAAGCACGTTAACAAACAAATATGTGTAATATTTGTGTAATGTTAAAGAGAAATGTTATGAGAATGTCGTGTTCACATTACAAACATTATTTCCATTCATGTGTTTTAGTTTGATGTGACATTTTATCACACGGATAGCACACAGCAGGTTACAGAAGTAGTGTGATTTTCTTTTGTGGCATCTGGAGTTACTACTACTGCCTGCACGTCCACAAGGCAATCTTTGGTTGTACAACTCGCTGAGATTAGTTTTCACACATGGCAAGTTACCATATTGGCTCCCAATTCAAAACTGTCATTAAAACTTATTGGATGGCTGTATGCTGCTGACTTGCATTTTAAACCAAAATCTGAATAACATAACTCAACCAGACAGACCATGTAATTTTAGTATTCTGACACAATCCGAGTCACCCGGGAAGGTCCTCAATCTTCCCATCTCATAAAAAGCTCATAAATAGGGATGTATGACGAGACAAGAAATACATTCCTTGATTTTTCAAATGTAGGCACAATGTAAGTAGATAGACATTGTAGATGTTGTAACCTCGTTTCCACCAGCTATTAATAAATCTGTGTAAGTTAAAATCCTAGTCCAGAGTAATGATGTGAGAGTGATGTCCTGGAGGAGCCTGTGCCGGTGGAGTATGTGTTTAGACAGATCAGAGGTCATCGTTCTTAGATACAGGGATATACAGGGTTAAGCTATGGATTAATGCTGATTGTGAAAAAGATCACATCTTGCCGTTGTGCACCAATCCCGGACTCTCTAATCCATCGGCTGGTCCCGTTGATGAGCTCAGAGACCACAGACCATACAACTCATACTGTATTTACCAAAGTTTTCTTAAAACGTATCATTTGTGATTTAAGTATGGCTTTATCCAGTGTTCATAGATGGTTAGTTAGTGCCAAAAAACATTACATGCAGCAGAGCATCTACATACTGGATCAGCGTCAGGAAGAGCACTGTTTAAACTTGAATGTCTGAGAAGATGCCTTATTTCACTGGCGGCTGGTATTTGGGAACATTTAGCTTTATGACCAAACTGGATTGCATTTTTTATTTAGCAAAAATGGGTGTCTAAGGTTTTATGTCCCGTTCACCACTCAAACTGGACCTTCTTGTCCATTGTTTTTTTTTATGGGTGCACTGTGTTGTAGTGTTAGGTTGGCAGAATAGAGACCTCGTCACCCGAGACCGACTGTCAGATCTTTTTATCAAAAAGTTATTGAGCTTTGAACCTGAACCATGAATAAGTAGACGTCCAAACCCCTCTGGATACATACTATGTTACTAATTTTAGAGAGAGATGAATCTGCCTAAATTAAACCTAAAATAGTTAAAAGCAATGTCAGTATTTCATACAACAGCAGTTATGACCTAAAGCTGATGAGTCATGGCCATCCATCATATCATATTGTAGGCGTTTGAAATGTGAAACAGCGATTGCAGGATGGACTTTTGAAATATTGGGTTTAAAAGAAATGCAAACATTGGGGGCATTGATAGTTGAACAATTCAGAAATATTTTTTGTTTATTGCGAAAAATAAACAAAAAATATTTGTTTATTCAACAAAAGGACACTGTTTGCATAAATCATCGAGAAAATCACTTTCTCCAAAGGTGTTAATAATGCTCCAGGGACATTTGAGCCGCCTCAACAATGGCATTTCCTTTTGAGAGATAACATTTGGCTTGATTGCTCCAAAGCCACAAACACTGGTTATAATTGGTTCTGTTTTTGTCAGTGAGGCGTTTGCAAAAGAAATGAAACATGCCTCTGCAGTGCTCAGTTTGTCCTCTAATGGGACCAGTTACTCCCTTTTTTTCTTTATCTGTCTTTTTTTCAAGATAGACAAATGTAAGGAGAGTTATTTTGACTTTAATGAGAGTTTCCACAATGAACCCCTGTAGTCTCTTCCAAAGAGCACAGCACTGTCAAAGTCAAAGCTGAAAGACTACAAAACTAACTTAGTATCATATCTTTTTTATTAAATCAGTGTGTTTGAATATGTTTTGTGTCTATGCCAGAGCCTTTTGTTGTAGCCTCTCTTCAGCTCCACACTTCTCTGCTTCTCTTTTATTCACTGATCCACAGCTCAGAGCAGGTCAGTCTGCGCTCAAGTCCATTTATTGTACTGACCGTGCAATGTCTCCTCTTTCTGGAAATAGTTTTACACAAATGTAACACACTCATGTCATGCTCCATTAAAAACAGCATGTCTCATGAGGATTTGTATCGACTTTATACGTGCACTGAAGTAAAACTCGCTGACGTAAGTCATTGGTAAGGGACCTGCTGCACTGTCTACTCACGACACGTTTTAAACTCGTGATGGGCACCTGATCACTATGAGCTCAGCAGACTGGCTTTATTGCACTACATCATTAGGATTATATTAATAGACCAGAAATCAACAGAGGCTGAAAACTGGTGAAAACAAAAGCTCATTTGGACTAATAGAAGGTTTTATTTGCATATTATGAAGAAAATAGTTGTAACTGCATCCAAATTTTGCACAAGTTTAGTAGCTTATAAAGACAAATCTTACACCATTTAAAAGAAATATGTATGTGCTTATCGGAGGTAAGTGTATCATTATGTCTTGTTGTTGTTCACAATAAAAAACATCCAATTGCCAGCGTCCGACCTAACTTCCTGTTCCTCAAACATGGTTCAGCCAATAGACAGTGAGCCCGCACCACAGGCTCATGAATAATTAATGAGTATATTCTTAATTGGTAACTTTTGGATTGTAAAAGCAAAGGGAAGGGAGCGTAAACGTAGTTCATATTACTAAAAAAAACGTTTTAATTTACAAAAATATTGACTTTGTTTAAGCTTTCAAGGCTACAGTTACAATTCCATTTTAATTTATGTTTCTGAGCTTACGTTTACACTTCTAGGTTTACGATTAAATTCCTTTCATTCATTTATGTGACCCGTTTTGATGCCAAACTGTAAGGTACACTATTTATTGTAGAGGTATTTCAATCTAATGCTATATTATAATATTTCACTGTAAATATCTTTGAGGCAAATGTTTTAGCCCTAATTAGATTCTTTCTCAAAAGGAAAGGACACTCAAAGGTGAGCTTTAAAATGATCTTCTGTGAAAAATGGGCGACTGCTTTCCCTCTATTCACCGAGACTAATGAACTAATTAATACATGAAAATCTAGTTAAGTGCCTCTTTGTTGATTTGCATCAGAGTCAACCTTATTCTAAGAAACCAGCCTAAACCGGATCCAAGCAGCTTTTTAAAGTCATTTGGACAAATGGCTTTATTTTTTTTTATTTTCTTTTGTCACAGGTTACACTCTTTGATTCCAGCAGTCACTTGAGAAAGATTTGGTCTGAAACATGCCTAAAGCAGGAGACGTGAGAACCACAGGGGACCGTGAAACACTTTGAACTTATCTGAATGAGCTCTGAGGGTTTTAGAGGCAAAAACCTGTCCAATGTGAAAATGCATCCACTTTATAGAATAAGTGTAGTAATAATAATGCATACTACTTCATATAAAGCTTTTTAGATACCCAAAGACGCTTTACATTGTCCATTATTCATTCACTCCACAGTCACACACTGGTGGTGGTAAGCTACATTTGTAATCACAGCTGCCCTGGGGACGACTGCCGGAAACGTGGCAGCCATTTTGTGACTACAGCCTCTCTGACCTTATATTCTATTATTTCTGTTCTTCTCCTCTGTGTCTCTCACACTCCCTCACTGCCCACGTCTGTCCCGTGGAGCTCTCAGACCTGCAGCAGGAGTCAGCACAACTCATCCTCACCTGTGAACTTCACCTGGAGCAGTCATTTCCAATTGTGTTACTTCAACTCTTGCTCTGTTTTGGTCTACTTTCACTTGAGATGGGAGAAATGTTTGATTTTCTCTTTTTAAAACATCGAAACATGTAACATGACTCTAATGTAAGCACTACATTTAAAGAACCAGCAGGTAAAAACTGTTAAATGAGTACAGTGTTTTAAAGGATGCACACAACCTGCTTCATGAAATCTGTGATCATGGATCTTTTCAAGGAAAGTCATCAGGAGCAGTTTTTCACCTGGGGCAACAATAAAAAAAGAGGTGTGTGACTTTTATGTCTGTTAAACCAAAAAGAGGTCAATCAGTAAACGAGAAAAAAAAGATCTGAGTGAGTGATTGTTGTTTCCTCTCTTTAGACTAAAACAAATCTGATGTGACAGTGAGGCTAACCGTTTGTGAAGTGAGCTTTTGGGAAGATCTGGGCAAAAATAAATAAAAATGAACACTTAGGCCTTATCAAAGTCTTCACCGTTTTTATTGCTTTGTGTGTGAAAACACATGTCAATAAAATATTAATGTTTACTGGAGGTTATCTTGTTTTTTTTTTAAAATATTTTTACATGTGTGTTATTTTTCCTAATGCCAGTGTACAGCACAATGTCATTTTTTTCAGCACTCAAATAAACTAGCTTGAGATTGATTGAGATCACAGCATTGCAATAGCTGTGTCATTTACAGCATAAACCACTGCACACTCCACTAAAGGAAAAAGAAATTCAAAGCTGTCGTCCTTTTAGATTCCAGGAATTTAAAGGAACATTGTTTTAAAATTACTAATATTGTTTTTTACTTTTACACCTTTTCACCATCTAGTCTTCCTTCCTGTGGGTTAAGCTAACACCACATGATTGTATAAAGATCCAAACTGTGGGTCGAATGAAGAGGGAGGTGTTAATGTGTGAGATGGGAGTCCAGCACAGAGAAAAATACTGTATAAGGTGCCAGACAGAAAAATGAGTCTAAAATAGTTAACTAGAACTAAATGTAGTAACAGATACTCTATACCATGTCTAATAAACCAACATTAATTAAGGCCCAGGATGGGAGCACATAGATATTTTTGTGTTTTTTTAGCACAACCTTTTAATATCTCCATCACCACAGATGCTCAAAACAAGCTCTCCAGACTCATCCATGTTACATGACACAGCAGTACACAAGAACAACCTCCTGATTAATGAGAATGTAATTAGTGTGGACAGACAATGAGGTTGAACACCACAAAGTGAGAAAAGTATAAGCCTTTTAAGCTCGCAAACTCCCAACAGTCCCAAGCCATGGCCTCTATTTGTGTTTTTCTTGTAGTATCCTTACTCCACAAAACAACCATAAGCTTGTACAAACTGAACCGAGATGTCAGGGCAGATATAAAAAAGCTGCTTTGTGCCATTTTACACAAATCTTCTTTAAGAGTTTTATTATTTATAAATTTAACTTTGGAACACATTTTGTAATAATCAAATATCAGTTCCAGCTGAAAACAGTGTGCAAACATCAATACATGTAAAGCCTAAATATATATTTAAAGTGTAACTAAACCCCTGGTCAGAGCCGAACTCGTCGAGCCCGCTTACGTCACACAAGGAAACAACTACAAATAGAAATATTCAACTGCAGTAACCACCGTTCAACCTGAAGAGGGCAGCACTTAGATGGTTTTACACCATATATTGTAAAATTAATATACTTTATACTCGACTGTCAAAACCTTTACTCAAATTAATGAACAGCACTAATAAGGCCCCATTCTTACAGATCATTAACTAAAAAAAAAAGATGTTTTAAGGTTTAGTTACTCTTTAAACTTTCCATTTACAAGGGCAATGTAAGTGGTAGGTTTTCTCTAAATATTTAGTTTTAAACTAAAATGCAGTGACATATTCACTTTCCTCAATCATACATTTCCTTTCAGAAAAAAAAGTTTATTTATGTTTAAATTCATGTTTTCTTTGTGTTTTTGGGAGCTACGAAAGTGGGGATAAAAAGTTTGGGCACCCCAGTTAAAAATTTGTATTAATGTGCATAAAGACGCCAAGAAAAGACGGAAAAATCTCCAAAAGGCATCAAATGACTAGATTAGACATCCTTATAATAAGTCAAAAAAGTTAGATTTTATTTTCATCATCTACACTTTCAAAATAACAGAAAACTAAAAAATGGTGTCTTCAAAAGTTTGGGCACCCTGCAGAGTTAATACCTTGTACTGCCCCCTTTGGCAAGCTAGGACCTGACAGTGTCATGGCTTATCCAATAAAAGGGAGTTTACTAAACGGATTTATGTTCATGAAGTGTAATTTGAACTGAATGATTGCAGTAAAAATCCATAAAGTACCTCCAGGAAATCTGTGCAGAAGCCTATTGTCGGTCATTAAAAGCTTGTCATATTTTAGAGTTGGTTCAGGTGTTGTTTGGGGCAAATGATGGGAAAAGGTTAGCTCAATATCAGGAGTGAAGTGGGCCACATTTCCCAGTATAATTGAATACTACGAGCAATAAAGACAGACACGGCACAAAAACCAGCTGAGAGGTCTGTCCTTTAGTTTTTGTACATATTATGTTAATGTGACCAGTGCTGCAGAGCAATTTCATAAAGCAGCCATTGCCTAAAGACAGAGGCCAAAAAAAGAAAGGCACAGGTTTCTGTATTTTTCCTGTTCTAATATTATTTGCACTGGCCTTCATTTTATTCTTTTCTTTTTTCTTTGTTTTTGCAGTGCCAGCGGAGCATGATTGTGCTTAGTCCAACATTTGCTAAACTGTAGCAGCAAGCTATAAATTGCTAGGTGTCTGCTTGAATGACAGAAATCTGAATTACACCCATTCCAGTCGGATTTTAAAAGTCTGGTTTTAGTCGGACTAATGGGGGAATTTTCTGTCATTAAAACAAAGGGAGAGCATCAGACACCTGTCACTACTGAGGTCAGAGACCCAAGTGTTCATCTTGTTGCATTTAGTTGGACTAAGTACATAAGATGATTGTAAGATTCCTTTACATTTGACCACTGAGTTGGTTAAGTTATGGCATGGAAATCATTTTGGTTAAATACTGTAAAAATTACACAAAATGTATGTGTGAGCATTTTGGCTTTCACTTGATATTTACTGTACAGTTACATATTTTTGCTGAGTAAATGTTGTGTTTAAAATTGCAATTTAAACACTGTTCTTGTTTTAGGGTTTTTGTATATGAAGAAAAAACTAAATCACAACTTGTAGTGAAAACAAGGTATATTAAGATGTCTTTATTCTCTAATCTCCCTATATAAATTACTTTTTACTTTTATTAAGACATAAATTTGACTTGAAAGAAGTTATTTTTCATTAGTTTGGCCATGATATTTTACCTTCACAACTACAACTGGAGTCGGAAACCATTAACTTTACTAAGTTAATGGTTTCCGACTCCAGTTGAAAATGACTGGAGCTCAAACACATGTCGGTGCACTGAGGATCCAAAAACTTTGGTCCAAAAGCTCTGGTTTGGCAGAAGCAGCAGGTAGAGTGTGACGCTAGTAAGCTGCTTTTGGGATGTGGCCCAGCTCCAGAGAAACAAAAGGACACATGTCAGAGTTTCTAGGACACGCGGCTGACATGAGTAGGATCTGATCTGCTGCCCGCCTACACTGCTCGCTAAATCTCAACTCAAACGTGTTTAAATCACAGTGTGAGTGCTGTAATGTAATGTACTTTTACTCAGACCCCAGAGCTGTTCCATTTAGGTGCTGTTATATATCTTCTTTTTTGTGATTTTATGTGAATAACAATATGCCTATTTCATTTCCAAGGCACAGTAATATAGGCCCATCTTTTTTGGTGGGATTTACAATTATGGACCAGATTTTCAAAATAACGTCTAAGGGACTGGCTTTAATTGTTATTTGATTCTGTGTGAAAAGTATTGCAAACTTAAAGAGGATTGGCAGGTCTGATCTGGTTGTGAGGTGAGAGCACAGAGCAGATATTTGGTTCTTACAAATTTAATTTAATCACCGTTAAGGACAACCCACTCAAAATTGCTTTTTTTCTGTTTGTGCAAAATACACATCCAATCTAAAACAGTGTCTATTCAAGAAGGGCATAAATGCAGCGCTGTAAAAGCATAGCAAAAAGAATACAAGCTTCATAAACTTCTCTCTTTTATTATTTTGGAGTCCATCTACTTAGGTGTATGTTCCAACATGTCTGCACTGCCTATGTTCCTGTTTTGATCACTTTCCTTATTCCTCTGAGAAAAGAGCCTTACTTTTGGCGTTTCTTACATTTATGTCCAGTTTCCAGTTTTTTTTTTACTTTTCCACATTAAGGCTCTTGAGGAAATTATGTTTTCTTTCCAGATTGTGTAAAACCCCTCAAGCCACATTTGACACGAATGATAAATTAGCCATCGACATAATATTGACTTCTTTCCAAACTGGGTGCAATGTAATAACACTGCAATCAAAGGGAAAACAGCAAACAACAAATGGGTTTTTTAAAGTCTTTGTTATTCTCTATAAAGCACAGCAACTAAGCATTTTCTCATCTTAGGAGACCTCCCACATCGGTGACGTTGTGTTTTTCAAACTAAAGCTCCACTTGTATGAGCAGCAAATTTATCAGATCAATATTTATCAGTAACGTGACCATTAACAACACATTTACATTAAAGACAGTCATCAGAATTTCGTGGAACAATGGCTTATTTACTCTCTCATTAACAAAGGTAAGTAAATGGTGAGAAAAGCACAGTTTAAACTGTATAGTTTTGGAAATAAAGTTAGAACTGTTTTAATGTGGATTCTGTGTGGCCGTGTTTTTGTAACTGCAGAAAATTGTGTTACCTTTAAAACGAACAACAGTTATTTTGTGCTTGAGACTACTTTAGACTTTTGGTACAGTCTTCTGGTACATTCAACTTTATTGTAAGGGTTTAAAGCCATTAACATTTGATACATGCTTCTGAGGCATTGCACTCCAAACTTACCTTCCGAGTCGTCCTCTATGATTATGTAACAACCCTACTTTTGGCATAACAGTTATGTTTCATGGATAATACAAATGTGTCACTTTGAGGAATGGACTTAGATTGTTTTCTTTGTTTGGCAAACGTGTCAGAGAAGGAAGGAAGAAGGAAACAGTGTACATGACATTGTTTTGGTCTTATACTGTTTTATTTTAGTTATTCAGAGTGAGCTACAGACAATAGATTTCAGCTACAGAGTTGAAATCTACAAGATAAACAACATTACTGTGTCCTGTGTAGAAACAAATCTTAAAGAACATAACATTACATAAAAATATATATTGTTTATGTTACAGTGTTTTCCTTCACCCAGACAATTTTTGTACCAACAAAACAAATCTTAACTTTGTTTGTTGCATCTGGTGGCAAAATTGCAGGCTGCAGTTTCACACTTAACAGTAGCCCTGAAGAGACAATCTGATGAATGTGCTTCTCCTCCAGCAGTGCTCAGTTTGTACTCTCCAGACAGTAGTTGGAACAGGAATACTTCTATCACTGGGTTTAAGTGGGCTTTAAATAGGATTTTCGAGAGCATTATTTTGAGGCACTTATGAACTAATAAAAATGTGTTCCACTTTTTTGTTTTTTATTTCCTGCAAATGTCCTTTAGAAAAATATATTTGTCAGACCAGTGCCATCTTTTGTTGTCTGAACCACACCTTACAATTTTAGTTTTAGACCAAAAGGAGAACGTCTGGACTAAACAATGTTATAAAAGAGTTTTGCTGACCTCAGCTTTAGACCCCAAACGTTGATATAGTGTCACTCAGATTATTTTACTCCAGCAGTTAATGAACCTGTCGATCGTTGGTGAAACTAATCACAACAGAGTGGAGCAGAGAATTTGATTGAAAACCTGATTGAATCTCAATGTTTTTCTTTTAATGGAGCTGTGGCGTTAATTCAATACACAGTCACACTAGTCTCTGGGAGCGGGATTATTAATTACAGTGGGATTATCAGCCAGAATAAGCCGACGGTCGAGCATCACACCTTTTAATTTCCACAAGAAGCATGCTGTACACCTGAAGTTAACAGAGTGGAAGAAGAAATAAAAACAGCTCAGGTTGTTTTCCTTCACAGTGTTATCGAGAGTAACCTTTAGTATAATGCTTATTCTTGGGTTTAATGTTGCAGAGATAGTAATGAATTTGTAATTAATTTTCAGAGGTGCTCTTATAGCATCTCCAGTTGCTCCCATGTGTCTCATTACTACAGAGTTCTTCTGTTCAGACTTTGGGGAAATGAAATACAAGCAAAACGTACAACTGATCAATAAAGGAAATGAAAACTGGAAATAGCAACTTTATGTGCTTTGTATAGTACTTGCACTGGCTTTTACTTGCTTATTGCATAGCTATAGATTCCAATGTTTGTGCTTAATAATTTGTGAAACATATATATTTTTATAATGAATAACATTAGTTACTCAAAAACAAACGCAGCGCTTCTGTATTTGAAACCACTTCCTACTAGTGATGAGTCGTTCATGAACGATTCGTTCTTTTTGAACGAGTCTTTAATATGACTCGGGAACGACTAGTCATCTCAGAGAGCGAGTCGTTCATTTTTGTGTAGACCCGCGCATGCGCATTGCACCACATCTCATACAGGAAACAGAAAGGAGTCATTCATCTCCCGAGTCGTTTGTTTCGTTCGTTCGTTCACCAAGTCCCAGCCCCATAGAGAAAGAGTATGCAGTTACCGGAAACGGAAAGGAACTGTTCATCTCCCGAACGAACGACTCGGGAGATGAATGAGTCCTTTCTGTTTCCGGACGGACGAATGTATTAGCTACAGCTACATGAGGCTATCACGGCCCAGACCAGACATGTTGACGGAATTAATGCTAAGCTAAATATGAAGTGACAAAGGAAAAAAACTATTTGGATTAAGAGGTGAGTTGAACTCTCTGCCTGAAGTAAGCTGCAATGAATTTATAATTTATTTTTCAAAGTTTGGCCATGAATGCATTAGCTTATAGTTATTATAGTGTTTATTCCAAAAGTACTAAATGTATTAAAAATTGTAATATGCAACATTTTAATTAGATTCTGCTGAAATGAATGAAATGACTTGAAAAAAGATTCGTTCATTTTGCTGAACGAGACTTAAAGAACTGAGTCAGTAAAATGAACTGAACTTCCCATCACTACTTCCTACTGTGTTTCGACTGATGTTGAGGATTGTAGATGACAAAACTAAGATGCAGTCTACTCTCAATAAACTTCTTAACACACAACTTTCACCTTGATAAATCATTGGCAATCAACTCATCGGTCTATATGGAGTCATGTTGACACCAGTCAGGATCTAGACTGTAGACACTAGAGATCAGCTGTTGTCTTTCAACAATGCCCCTAAGGTTTACAGAGAGACAGACAGGAGGATTGTGAGTGAGGGGCAAGACAGATGATGACTGACATCTATATACATACAGTATAGTGACAGAGTGTTAGTATAGTATTGTTACTTAATTGAATTCTCTGGTGACCTTTGAGACATGCAGTAACCTGTGGACACTTGCAATAGAAAAATTATTCTTATTATGGTTTTATGTATTTTACAATTTAAGTTTTAATGATGTGTGTTTGTATGTGATTTCACTGGAGGTAGAGCACAACACATTTTTGTACTATGCATTGTGCAATGAAAAAGTCTTGAATTTAACTGACTGAACTAACTGAACAATAGCAGCATGTTGTCCTGCTAATAAGCCACAGCTAACCTTTCTAACCAATGAGAAGTATGTTACACATCATATTTTATCATCAACAAAATATCTACACAGTTTAACCAAACTCTATATTCTTGTAGTTCTTGCAAGATCACATTTTCCACAAAAAAGGGCTGAAGGAGAAACGGCCCGCCACCTCATCATCTTCAAAATGTTGAAGGTGAAGAGACGGCTGTTGTGGCTGAAGGCTGTATTTAGGTTGTTTTCTTCTCCGTCCCATTGAGGCTTTGTACCATTTTATGTTGACACAGATACATTTACACTCATTTAGCTGACGCTTTTTTTTTAATAAGCTTGAATTCAGCAGTGTTACAGCTGGAACACCACCAGGGGCAAGGTGGGTTTAGTGTCTTGCCCAAGGACACAACGACAGTATGAACAAGGGAGAGCGGGACCAACCTTCCAGTTGAGAGACAACCGCTGAGCCACTGAGCCACTGCGCCCGACGGATAATAACTGTGCTTTTCCAGACATAACCACGGAAAGAAGGTCTTGTGCAGTTTCAGTTACACAGACAAGCAGCTGGGTTTCTAGATAAGATTAATTAATTCAATTCAAATACCATGGTGTTACTGACCCATTTACTTACCTACTGGTACATTTATATACTTGCTTGTCTTCATGTATGAATGTCATTTTTAGTTTTGTATTGATTGTATTTTTATAGTTGCTTTTGTATAAAAAAAATACTAAGACTTCTATATCAATCTTTTCTTTATCATATCAATATCATTCTTTTCTGAGTCCTGTTCTGGTCCATCCTCCACAACAGCGCTTTTTGCAAAAAAAACACAATGACTCTTCTTTACACGAGGTCAGCGTTACTCACTCCACAAAATCACAACGTTTTAAATCTGGCAGAGGAGGTGTTTCTGTTTTGTTGCTGCTGCTGCTCCGCTCTCCTGTAAACTCTGAAACCGGCGTATTCTTTGAAAACAATGACATTGTAGTTAAAAGAACAAAAAAAAAAAAGAAAACCCACTCCCACCTTCCTCATTGGTACTACATTATTTTGAGGGTTTTGAGTGAACGTGAATTGGCAACAGCCTTTTTGTGTAAACAGCTCCTGCTGATGCAGGTATGGTTAAGTGCGTGTACCTCATTTCTAGCACAATTAACTTGAATTGGAGTGCTGCTGTCTCCATTTGATCTAGTGGGGGTCTGTCACTCTGTGGAAATGGCACACATATGATAATACTGCCGTTTAACAACAATACTGAAGGTTTACTGTTTTCATTAACAAACTTCAGTAACAAACGCTGGGGCCGTTCTCGGAAGCCATCATTTTTTATCCAGCTTTAATTAATCTTAAAGAGAGACGCCAAAAAAAATAATGCATACTGATACTGAGAAGAGTACTACAGACTGGTCCAGACTAGTTTTTAAAACACTTTTAATTTAATTTAAGTGGCTCAGTGGTAGAGCGGTTGTCCTATAACCAGAAGGTTGCAGGATGGATTCCTGCTCTCCACACAATTCATACTGACGTTGTGTCCTTGGGCAAGACACTTGACCCACCTTGCCTCCAGTGATGTTACAGCTGTAACACTGGTGAATAGAGGCTTAATGTAAGTTGCTTTGGATTAAAGCGTCTGCTAAATGTAAATGTAAAAAGCCCTGCGGCCATTACGGTTTATATTTTTACCTGGATACGTACATGCTATATACACATGAGTATGTCATATTTAAAAGAAAAAGTTTGGAATATATGGAATACTTTTGTAACTTAACCAATACAAGTTTTTAGTATTTTTTATTTATATTAATTAATAATATTTAATATATTATTTATATTAATAAATATTGATAGTATTTATTAATATATATATATTAAATATTATTATTTTTTATATATGCTGTTTTTATCAACCCTATAGAAAAAAGGGTTGAATGATGGTAAAGTCCGATGGTATGGACTGATCCAGATGAACTTGATTGTAGAGTAATGGTCTTTGGTGCATGGCCTTGTCCCACGATGAGAAGAATTGGGCCAGTCCGGTCTTTGGTCGGTTCAGGTACATATTGAGACGGATGTTCAAATATTTCACAGCAGCCTCCTCAAACTCTGCGTAGTCTTGTCTCAGAGCTTTCTCCAGAAGCTTGGATGCAGTTCCAAACTCATAGATCAGATCTTTGGCAGCGACTTTGCCCATTATCTTGATGATCTTGTGTTTGAGAACCACTCCCTCAGGGACTTTAAACTGGTCTTGGACTGCCTTCTCCAGCCCTGTAACAATGGATGTGTAGTGGTCCCAGGCCCCTTCCTGGACTGGAACTTTATGAAGCATTTTCTTGACAAGAACCCTGATAACAAGGCGCTCCACTTGGGGTCCATCAATGGTCAGTGGTAGACTGACCTCAGGTGGACTTACGGTATTCTCGTCCTGTAGACTTTGGTTGTCCTGTGGACTCTGGGTATTCTCTGTAGCGTCCTGTGAACTCTGGGTATTCTCTGTAGCGTCCTGTGAACTCTGGGTATTCTCTGTAGTGTTCTGTGGACTCTGGGTAATCTCTGTAGTGTTCTGTGGACTCTGGGTATTCTCTGTAGCGTCCTGAGGACTTTGGTTGTCTTGTGGACTCTGGATATTCTCTGTAGTGTCCTTTGGACTCTGGGTATTCTCTATAGCGTCCTGAGGACTTTGGCTGTCCTGTGGACTCTGGGTATTCTCTGTAGTGTCCTGAGGACTTTGGCTGTCCTGTGGACTCTGGGTATTCTCTGTAGTGTCCTGTGGACTTTGGTTGTCCTGTGGACTCTGGGTATTCTCTGTAGCGTCCTGAGGACTTTGGCTGTCCTGCGGACTCTGGGTATTCTCTGTAGTGTCCTGTGGACTCTGGGTATTCTCTATAGCGTCCTGAGGGCTTTGGCTGTCTTGTGGACTCTGGGTATTCTCTGTAGTGTCCTGAGGACTTTGGCTGTCCTGTGGACTCTGGGTAATCTCTGTAGTGTTCTGTGGACTCTGGGTATTCTCTGTAGCGTCCTGAGGACATTGGTTGTCTTGTGGACTCTGGATATTCTCTGTAGTGTCCTTTGGACTCTGGGTATTCTCTATAGCCCTGAGGACTTTGGCTGTCCTGTGGACTCTGGGTATTCTCTGTAGTGTCCTGAGGACTTTGGCTGTCCTGTGGACTCTGGGTATTCTCTGTAGTGTCCTGTGGACTTTGGTTGTCCTGTGGACTCTGGGTATTCTCTGTAGCGTCCTGAGGACTTTGGATGTCCTGTGGACTCTGGATATTCTCTGTAGTGTCCTGTGGACTCTGGGTATTCTCTGTAGCGTCCTGAGGACTTTGGCTGTCCTGTGGACTCTGGGTATTCTCTGCAGTGTCCTGTGGACTTTGGTGTCCTGTGGACTCTGGGTATTCTCTGTAGTGTCCTGTGGACTTTGGCTGTCCTGTGGACTCTGGGTATTCTCTGTAGTGTCCTGAGGACTTTGGCTGTCCTGTGGACTCTGGGTATTCTCTGTAGTGTCCTGAAGACTTTGGTTGGTCAGATGGTTCGTGGACTCTGGGTATTCTCTGTAGTGTCCAGTAGTGGACTGGGCAGATCAGACCTATGTTGCTCAGGGACTTGATAGCCCATCATTAGGAGCAGTGCTGTGGAAGCTCTCCTCTTAGCCTCCTTCTTGGTGGAGCCGGTCCCGATGGCGGTACTGGTCAAACCTCAATGGAGAAAATCCAGATGTTCCCGTCTCTGTCTAGCCTCCACCACACGGTAAACAGCAGGCTCCTCCTTCGGGCCAGCTGCAGCTCATTCAGGCGGCTGCTGGGATCCTTCCCAGACCGAAGTCAGGGCGGATGTGAGCTTCAACATCAGCTGTGGTCTTCATCCCCTTCGTCACTGTTTTGTTGGCAATAACTGTGGGCAGTCTCTGGAGCTGTCCTGTGGACTCATGACTAAGGCTCTTGGTATTCTCTTGGTATTCTCTGCAGTGTCCTGTGGACTGTGGATGTCCTGTGGACTCTGGGTATTCTCTGTAGTGTCCTGTGGACTCTGGGTATTCTCTGTAGTGTCCTGTGGACTCTGGTATGCTCTGTAGTGTCCTGAGAACTTTGGTTGGTCAGATGGTTGGTGGTCTCATCTGGACTCAGGGGCTGCAGTCCTCTGGTGGTCAGTAGTGGACTGGGCAGATCAGACCTATGTTGCTCAGGGACTTGATAGCCCATCATTAGGAGCAGTGCTGTGGAAGCTCTCCTCTTGGCCTCCTTCTTGGTGGAGCCGGTCCCGATGGCGGTGTACTGGTCAAGGGAAACCTCAATGGAGAAAATCCAGATGTTCCCGTCCTGTCTAGCCTCCACCACACGGTAAACAGCAGGCTCCTCCCTTCGGGCCAGCTGCAGCTCATTCAGGCGGCTGCTGGGATCCTTCCCAGACCGAAGTCAGGGCGGATGTGAGCTTCAACATCAGCTGTGGTCTTGTTTTTCCTGTTTTTGGATATAAATGTGGACACCCTCTGTAGCTTTTCCAGCACTATGGCTGAGGCCAGGGTCTTAGCGGCCTTTGGGATGGTCCTTTGCCTCTGCAATTAAGCCCCCAACAGTTACTTGAATAGTAATGGTCCTGTTGTAGCAGGGTCCTTCAGACTTCATCTGAAAGTCCCAGGCGAGCAGTACCTCTCGACCAGGTTGTACAGGTCGCGCACCGTGGATGGGTTGCAGTAATCTGACA
This sequence comes from Perccottus glenii, assembly GCA_024416835.2. Lineage (NCBI taxonomy): Eukaryota > Metazoa > Chordata > Actinopteri > Gobiiformes > Odontobutidae > Perccottus > Perccottus glenii. Next base: position 117,243 of record JALDQB020000112.1, read on the forward strand.
TGTTGGATTTTGTCAAGAATCTTCAGTATTCAACCAGTAAAAAAGTCTTCCTTCTGTAGGTTTTGACTGTGTTTGTTGCTTGTAGCTAATGTAGAGTCTGTTCAACGTGTTGCTTCTGGTTTCTTCAAGAGTCTCTTAGGAAATGAATAATTGTCTGTCCTCACCTCCATTCTACAGCTCTCATGTGATGTCACGTTAGAATGTGAGTCATCATTCTAAATATCACCATGGAAACACAACCCCTGCAGCTAAACTGTACAATAATGTAAATGAAATACTGAGTGGAAAAATGTTTTTATTATATTCATAATCATGTTATTATAGTATTGATTGTCTTAAATAAAAAAATGTTTATATATATATATATATGCTTGACGTAGGTGTGGATGAGCCGTGCGCCGCTGTGGGTGTTTTGAGGCAGGATTTTACATTTATTCATTTAGCAGACGCTTTTATCCAAAGCGACTTACATTACATTACCAGTGTTACAGTCACTGGAGGCAAGGTGGGTTAAGTGTCTTGCCCAAGGACACAACGACAGTATGAACTGTGGGGAGAGTGGGAATCGAACCGCCTACCTTCCGGTTGAAAGACGACCGCTCTACCCACTGAGCTACTGCCACCCCCAGGGACTTTGGGGCGGATATTTAAATGCATCAAAGAAGGGCAATTATAATATAGATGCATTAATAATGTATCTAAAATGTATTGATAATTAATTTTACAAAATAAAAAATAGACATACTGTATATTTAATAAATAATTCGATTATACATTCACATTTTAATTGTGTTAGCCCATATGTTGAAAAAACAATGAATTAATAAAATATTTTATTATACTTTTATAATTTTATTTATTTTACAAAAATAGTGCTAACTGGACCTGGTTCTAGTAGCATTCCTGGAGCTGAAGACTTCTGTGAGCCTCCTAACGCAGGCCCGCGCGCGCACATCCACCTGATCAAAGCAGCACTAAACGTTGCGTGGGCCACAAAAAGCAGCGCAGACTTTTCGAATGATAACGGAGGAAGCAAGCCATGTTTGGACTGTACTAAGCTGAGCTGGACAACACGGACCGATGGCACATGCAGTTACCGGGGTTTACCTGCTGGAGTGTGTTTATGATCTGATAAGACGCACGTGAACAGTCCTAGGTAGTGATTTATCAAAGGATGGATCGAATGAACACTGTTTAACTGCGTGAAGGACATGACCAACCACTGTTTTTACGCAAACACAATAGCATTTCTCACAGAGTAGATTGTGTGTGTGAGGTCCTCATGTCCATCCAAAACGAGGACGCACTCGCCCAGACCGCTTCCTGCAGTAGATCCACAGCTTTTTGTCCCATAATTTATTATCTATTTATCCATCCACGTGCTGCTTCTCGTGTCAAGTTATGCCCAGTTTTAAACCTACACACAGCTATTGCTCTTCATTTATTTGAGTAAAACACAAGTCCCCTGTAAACCGTGTGAGTTTCTATAAATATATGACAGTGAGAGTCTGATGGACGGTGTCTCCCTGATTATCTGTCTCCTCCATTTCTATTCTATTTAAGGTGCATTTATTTTGTTTTTGTTCAGACATGACACACATCAGTGACTTGTGTAAAATAATTTATATTGATAACTGCTGTTATTACATATTATACATATGTTATTTGTCATCTTGTAAATACATGCTTCTTGAGTTCACAGTTGAAATTAACCATTAAAACATCTAAAATGACCAAATATAGACTGTGCTTTCACCTCTGGCAGACGCAACTTGACCTGTCAATCTAAAAAGAAAAATCCACCGGACTTTGGCATGTCCAGCCTTTAATTAAACGATGCACCAGCTCTGGACACGCCCTGAAAATATGTGTGCCAGCCGCCAAGCGCTTTGCATTTCACATCCTAATAATCTAACCAGAGAGTGTTGAAGCAACAATTATGTATTTTTTTCTTTTTTAAGAGTATAACCGTTGAAAGGTTTTTACTTGTTTTGTACTTGTCATTAGGCCATAGTTTAAGCTAACCCCAGCATGTGCTCAATCAACACATTCTTAACCCAGGTACCACATGGTTGCAACATTAAAAGTGGAAACAAAAATGAAAATAGCTTTAGCTCGATGAGTGGAATAATAATGATAGACTGATAAGATTATTTTGGCAAATGTACTTATGTGGGAACATGAATACACTGAGAAAGTAGTTAAAACAAGTAAATGTATACATGCAGCAATAAAACCTACTTAGATATGTTAATAATAAATAGTGTGCATTTGGAGATAATGTCATATATCACATAGTCCATGCTGCTCTTATATCAAGATTTTACACCTAAAGGAACATTATGTCTTATTTGACTGTTGCAGCAGATGTGGTGCTCTCCAGCTGGAGGACAGTAATGTTTTTCTGTTCTCAATTAACTTGTTTGGTGTTCTTTGTGAAATTGCAGCTTTCATAAAAGTACTTTATATATATAATAGAATAACTCTTTTAAAGACCTATCATAAGTTTTAGAAGACTACCCAATTGCCATGTCCCTCCAATGTATATCAATTTAAATTAATAAGCTTGTTGTAAAAGTTGTAGTGTAGGAAATAGTAATTCTTAGTTGAATCAGTTTCCTGAAAAGTACTTCTTATCTTCTCATCACTCCTTCCCTAAAAACAATGCATGGTTTCTTTCTTGAAGTGGTCTTTGTTCGCGGTCTGAACTCTTCCTCTTTGACTTGACCTCTTGTTCCAGACGCTCTTCTTTCTTTGCTCTATCTTCATAGTCTTCCTGCCTACCTTTCCCTCTTGAGCAGAACAGTGGTGTTATGAGGTGTGATATTCCCAGTGGTTAGGAAACTGGTTTATACCTCACATTTTTTAGTTAATGGCCTATTGTTTTTAACTAAAACACCGCAATTAACACTTCTTACATAAGTTCACTTTATTAGGCTTATCCTTTCCCTGCTTCCTGCTGCCAAACAAACAAACTCCTGTTCACTATTATGCCTGAAACGGGCCTAAAAAATTTGGGTCGCAAAGATTTAAGTCAAAGCTAATTATGCCTAGCCCTCAGCTGCTGTGTGGACAATATGCACTTAGAGGAAACTTAGCCTTGTTTACCCTGAACAAGAGGAGGAAAAGGTGCAGGAATGAAAACCAAAACAGCAACAGAGAACCATTGTTTAAAGGTTTGGTATTAGTTGTTTTTTGTAATGCTGCTGTTGTGCAAGGCTGGGGTGATCCTCTTATTGATTTCGAATCACGAGACCAGCAGCTGCCAAAAGAGCCGTGTGCACACAAACACCACCCACCCCTGTCCGGTCCAGCTTGTAAACACACATGAAGGATGCGTTTGTTTGTGGGAAAGTTTAGTCAGAAGGGAAGAGGATAGAAGTTAAATGCTTAAACATGCAAGACTGGGATCATCTTCAAAATGTTTTTGCTGTTTCAAAGACACACATGATTTATGCAAGAAAAGGCAGATGAGAGGTGACCTTTAGCACCTCAGGGTTGAACCTGGAAAACACAAGAGGTAGACACAGGAGAGACTGTCATCTGCAGCAGCCATGACAAATCAGAACAGAAAAGGATTTCTCATTGAGTGAAATAGTCCAGTGGCAGCAGTGGATAGTGCCACATCAACCGCAGACATTTTTTTTCAATCAAAAAAAAGAGAAAAGGCTGAAGTTGAGACTTATTTTAACTTCCCCTTTTACCTTTGAGGAAAAAATAAATAAACACCATACAAACCATAACAAAACAAAGCAAAACAGAAGAAACACAAGGCATTCACAACAATTCACAAATAATATAAAACAGATACCATTTCTGCCATTTTTATTATCATTAATGAATTAACTTTAATTTATTTTAAATCAAATTATTAAATTAATTATACAAATATTTTTTAATGAATATTATTTTTTATATTTACAATTTGTTATTGCATTTGAGTGTATTTGTTAAAGATAATAGTTTTATATAGTTTTATTAAATTGTAGTAATGTTGTCATTGTCCAGTCGGTTCCACAGAGCAGTAGCGGTTTTAGGCAGGCGAACCGGGCAGCGCCAAGGCGGCATTTTTCGTGACATATTGGGGGCGGCAGAACGAGCAGATTAATAAAAAAAAAAAAAAAAAAAAAATTAAATTTCCTTTGCGTCGCGGAGCGGTTTTCGTCATTTATATCATTTCACTGTGTGTGGAATTGGCTAATTGGCGCTCCTGCAGCTGCCGCGCCCTGCTTGCTGAGAATGTCCAATGCACAGAAGCTGTGTGTTGTGAGACAAGTGTAAAGGGGGTGGGGCGAGAGGCGCGGTGACATTTCACCTCTGGGTCTCTCTCAAATGGAACGGACAGCCTATAGTTCCTGCAAATGAAACTAGGTAATACAAAACAAAATAATACAAAAGGTGAATTGGTTTAGTCTTGACTTCTGGTCGTGAGTGACAGTTGGGGGGATGGGAAATCTGTTGATTGTCGAGTGCCAAATAAACAGAGATGGAGAAGAAAAGGTCAAAGCCATCAGGTGCCCAATTTCGAAAAGAAGAAAAGAAGAGGAGGAGAAACAAGCAAAAGATAAAGGTATGCAACTATGTTCTCTCTCTGTATGATTACAGTATCCATTTCATGAATGAAGAAGGGCTAATGTTAATTGGTGGTGGGTATAACTCTTTGTTAGCCTTTTTGCTAATGATGCTTGCTATGCTTATACAACAATAATTTGGTTTCAACTCAATCACGAGATCTAATTTATAATATTGTGCTTTGCAATAAAACTGTTACAAGTTCAGTTATCATTTCCATCTGTTGGTTTAACGTTAGGCTCTGTAAATAACCAACGGCATTTTCAAATGTTTAGGTTAAAGATTTAACATTTGCTATGTAGCTATTTGCTACACAGTGTGCTAAGTATAGTTTCGTAAGTATAGTTTTACAAGTCATAACTAAAAGTGTGTCATGCTTAGAATTTGAGGCAGTAACCAAAGAGCTAATAGTTCTTTCATGAAAGTTAGATTAATATACAAATTAATATCCTGAAACCCAAAAAGATTTTGGTGATTAAAAAAATAAAATCCCATTGTTTTTGCCTATACATATAATTAAAGTAATTTTATTTTTTTAAACAACTGAGTCCTAGTGACCATAGCATAACATGAATAAAATATAATTTTTCAATATTTTTTTTTTTATCATTTGTTTCTATGCTCTAAACAATGTGATGACATGGGGGAAAAAAACTAATAAAATAAATAAATGTTTTTTTCCGGGTCTAGGAGGGTATAGCGTGTAATGACAGACATTTGTGTGTATGTGTGTGTGTGTATGTGAGTGTGTGTGTGTGTGTGAGTGTGTGTGTGTATGTGAGTGAGTGTGTGCATGTGTGAGTATGTGTGTATGTGAGTGTGTGTATGTGTGTGAGTGTGTGGATGTGTGTGAGTGTGTGTATGTGTGTGTGCTTGTGTGTGTATGTGTGCGAGTGTGTGTGTGTGTGTGTGTGTGTAGTATGTGTATGTGAGTGTGTGTATGTGTGTGAGTGTGTGTATGTGTGTGTGCTTGTGTGTGTATGTGTGCGAGTGTGTGTGTGTGTGTATGTTTATGTGTATGTGAGTGAGTGTGTGTGTGTGTGTATGTGGCGACAGCGTGTGTATTACATTACATTTATAGTACATATTCACCTGTAAATGCTGTTTATAGAAAAGAGACACCTGTAATTATATTTATGGCACACACTCACCTTTTATAGTAATAACCATCTGTATATTTATATTCATTGTACATATTACCTGTAAATCCTGCACATCTCCATATCCTGCACGTATGCAACCATTGTATATATCCTGCACTTTACTGCATTATCCTATGGTCTTTTGATTTCAAATGCAATTCAATTACAATTTCAGGAGCACTTCTAAAATATTTTGGAGCATCCTCTGCCACTGGTCAGGGTGAGCCAACCACCTCCCCCGCTACACAGGCCTCTTCTGGAATGGTCTCGACCCTTCAAGATGAGCCAACCACCTCCGCTACACATGTCTCCACAAATATCTGATATTGAGGATGAAGACCTCTTTGACTCTACTTCTCCCCAGCATAAGCTTTCAGGTGTGTATATCGTGTGTGTGTATAATAAAATATAACTGTTTGTGCAGAACTTTGTTTGTTATTTTTGTGTGTGTGTGTGGTGGTGGGGGGGTATTTCAATGTAGAACCGCCACTGCCACAGAGTCACACCAACACACAGAAACACACTGCCTCTTTAATGTGTTATGAACACACTGTACTCAATTGTATTCTCCCCTTAAATTATACCCCCCTGCTCGATTAGTAAACATTAGATTAGATTAGATTAGATTCAACTTTATTGTCATTACACAAGTACAGGTACAAGGCAACAAAATGCAGTTTAGGTCTAACCAGAAGTGCAATAGCAGTAAAGTGCAGGATATATACAATGGTTGCGTACGTGCAGGATATGGAGATGTACAGGATTTACAGGTAATATGTACAATGAATATAAATATACAGATGGTTATTACTATAAAGGTGAGTGTGTGCCATAAATATAATTACAGGTGTCTCTTTTCTATAAACAGCATTTACAGGTGAATATGTACTCTAAATGTAATGTAATACACACGCACCACACACATACACACACTCACTCACATACACACACACATACACACACAACCATACACACATACACATACACACATACACACACAACCATACACACATACACGCAGGGGAATTAAACCGGGAGAGCTGTACACACAGACACTCACATACACACATACACACACAACCATACACACACACATACACACACAAACATACACACATACACCCAGGGGAATTAGACCGGGAGAGCTATACACACACTCACTCACACACAACGCAGACAGCGTTTCCTCTGGATGTTTTCGATGGCAGGAAGTGGAGTCCCTGTGATGCGTTGGGCAGTTTTCACCACCCGCTGCAATGCCTTGCGCTCCGCGACAGAGCAGCACCCATACCACACTGTGACACAGTTCGTCAGGATGCTTTCTATCGCGCAGCGGTAGAAGTTCACCAGGATGGCCGAGGAGAGCTGGTTCTTCCTCAGTGTCCTCAGGAAGAAGAGGCGCTGGTGAGCCTTCTTGACCAGGCTGGAGGTGTTGGTTGTCCAGGTCATGTCAGCCGAGATGTGGGTCCCCAGGAACTTGAAGCTGGAGACACGCTCAACGTCCATTCCATTGATGTGGATGGTGTCGTGTGTGCCTCTAGACTCTTTCCTGAAGTCCACGATGAGCTCCTTCGTTTTGGTGGTGTTGAGGAGCAGGTTATTTTCGTTGCACCATGTGGACAGGTGCTGGATCTCTTCCTGTAGGCAGTCTCATCGTTGTTGCTGATGAGACCAATCACTGTAGTGTCGTCTGCAAACTTGACGATGGCGTTGGATCCAAACACAGGCTTGCAGTCAGAGGTGAAGAGGAGTAGAGAAATTAGCACACAGCCCTGTGGTACACCAGTGTTAAGTGTGATGGATGTGGAGCAGGTGGATCCAGATCGGACATTCTGGGGTCTGCTGGTCAGGAAGTCCAGAATCCAGTTGCAGAGTGAGGTATTGATGCCCAAGTCTTCAAGTTTGGCTATTAACTTGGTCGGGATGATAGTGTTGAATGCTGAGCTGAAGTCAACAAACAGCATACGTGCATAAGAGTTCTTATTGTCCAGGTGGGTGAGCACAGAGTGCAGTGCCATAGCAACTGCATCCTCTGTGCTCCTATTGCTGCGTAAGCAAACTGATGCGGGTCCAATGTGGGTGGTATGGAGTCTTTTAGGTGTTCCAGGATCAGCCGCTCAAAGCACTTCATGATGATGGGTGTGAGTGCTACAGGGCAGTAGTTGTTGGGGCACCTTGGACTAGAGTGTTTTGGCACTGGCACAATGGAAGTGCATTTGAAGCATGTTGGTACAGCTGCTTGGGCAAGAGACAGGTTGAAAATGTCTGTAAAACCCCAGTGAGCTGCTCCGCACATGCCCTGAGAACACGACCAGGATGTTGTCTGGTCCAGCAGCCTTGTGTGTGCTGATCCGGCTCAGTGCCTTGCAGACATCAGTGGATGAGAGTGTTAGTGGAGGGTGGTCGACTGAGGGTTTGAGCTTGGTTGCAGTTTCTCTGTTGTCTCTTTCAAAGCGAGCATAAAAGTCATTTAGCTCATTCAGGAAGTTGACATCAGTGGCTGCAGGAGTGGAGTGGGTGGGTTTGTAGTCACTGATGGCCTGGATGCCCTGCCACATGCGTCGAGGGTCAGAGTTGGAGAAGTGTCCTCTATCTTCAGCTTGTAGCAGTGCTTGGCCTTTTGATGCCCCTCTTCAGGTTTGCTCTGGATGTGCTGTAGGCTTGTCTATCTCCTGATCTGAAGGCAGTATTGCGTGTCTTCAACAGGAGTCGCACTTCCTGATTCATCCATGGCTTCTGATTTGGGTATGTGGTGATCTGTTTCTGGGTTGTAACACTGTCAATGGTGGTATTAATATAATCCAATACAGAGGAGGTGTAGCAGTCAATGTCTGTGTGAGCACCACTGGTGGCTTGGGAAGCAAACATACTCCAGTCTGTGTGTAGAAACTTTTCCTGGAGTGTGAAATCTGCAGGCCACACCTTGATGGTCTTCACTGATGGCTTCACACGGTTGATGAGGGGTGTATATTTGGGAGTGAGGAACAGAGATATGTGATCTGATTGTCCCAGGTGGGGGAAGGGTGTCGCCACGTAAGCTCCAGCCATGTTTGTGTAGACATGATCTAGGGTTTTGTTCCCTCTGGTGTGACAGGAAACATTCTGATGAAATTTGGGTAGCACAGTCTTTAAGTTAGAGTGATTAAAATCACCCGCAACAATAAACGCTGCTTCCGGGTGAATAGTCTGTTGTTTACTGATGGCTGCATAAAGTTCTTTCATTCAAGATTCAAGATTCAAAGATTCAAAGTGTTTATTGTCATGTGTACAGACAGAAAGCATGTTTCCCTATACAATGAAATTCTTACTTTGCCGTCCACAGTAAAATGTCACACAATTAAGTAAAAATAAAAAAAATAAGACAAATATACAAGTAATAATAATGGAAGTATACCAAAAAAATACAAATATACAAAAAGTGTAAAGTGTAGTAAGGTGAGGTAGTGCAGTTGTGATGGTGTAAAGTGACGTGTAAAGTAAAGTGACGTGTAAAGTAAAGTGACGGTGTGTAAAGTAAAGTGAGGTAGTGCAGTAGGTAAACAATTGTTCATGTAATGTGATTGTGATTGTAGACTCCTATCTGCTGTTTAGGAGTCTTATGGCAGAGGGAAAGAATGAGTTCTTCATTCTGGAAGTCAAGCATTTCACACTTCTGTACCTCCGTCCTGAGGGTAGAAGTGTGAACAGACCATGTTGTGGGTGGGAGGGTCTTTGAGGATGGAAGCAGCTCTTCTGTGGACTCTGCGGTGGTAGATGCTCTGCAGAGAGGGCAGTGGAGTCCTGGTGATCTTCTGCGCAGTCTTCACCACTCTCTGCAGGCGTTTGCGGTCCATGACAGAAGTGCTGCCGTACCACACAGTGATGCAGCTGGTCAGGACACTCTCAATGGTGCAGCTGTAGAAGTTGCTGAGGATCTTGGGCGACATGCCAAACTTCCTCAGCCTCCTCAGAAAATACAGCCGCTGTTGAGCCTTCTTGACCAGCTGTGTGATGTGAGGCATAGCACATAGCAAGCTTGGCATCAGCGTCCGGGGGAATATAAGCTGCAGTTATAATGGTGGAGGTGAACTCCCGCGGCAGATAGAACGGTCTACATTTAACCATGAGAAACTCTAGGTTAGCTGAACAATGGCTCCCAACAACAGCGGAGTTTGTGCACCAAGCTTTGTTAATGTAAATACACAATCCGCCTCCCTTGTCTTACGGATCCATCTGTTGTTCTGTCCGCGCGGAGCATGTGATGTCCCGTGAGCTCAATAGCAGAGTCTGGTATTCCACTATTTAACCACGTCTCCGTGAAGATAAGGACGTTACAGTTCAGAAGTCTTTTGCTGTGTGTCATGTTGAGTCGAATCTCATCCATTTTGTTCACTAGCGATCGTACATTGGCGAGGAAGATACTGGGTAAAGAGAGCCGGGAGGTGTTAGCTTTAGCCTAGCTCTGAGTCCTCCACGTCTCCCTTCTCTGTTTACGTTCTCGACGCCGCCTGCGAGCACTTCCGCCCGGCCGGGAAGAATGAGCTGGCCTGGTGATTTCAGGAGAGTCGAAGGTTGTCCATAAAACCGTCGGAAAATTGCAAACCAATATCCAAAAGCTCATTCGGGTGTACGATGTAAAGGCACAACTGTTCTGCACAAACAGACCGAGATAAGCAAGAGTAATACTGCAAAATTGCAGAAACTGGAGAGAACCGAGCCTCGCGATGTACTCGCGCCGCCATCTTGGATCGACTAATCAAACATTTATTGAATATATCAGTTTTTATTTTAACTAGGTCTTTATTTTCTGAGGTCTGTATAATGTCTATCTAAATGACTATTGTAGTCCCCAGACTTCAGAACAGTAATTAATACACGGTAGGAGGAGTGAACAATATAAAATGGAGAGAGCTTTTTGATTTAGTACCTGTCTTTTGCCATTTTATTTTACAAATATTATCTTTTGTAGTCTCCTACTAACATTCTTCATCCTGAAGGTTCAAAGTAAAGTAGAAGACAGAGGTGATGGATTATAGAGCATTAGCAGCGGTATTCAGAGGTGTTAGCTAAGGAGAAGAAATAAATCTTACTGTGAAAACACTCCAAACGACATCAGGCAAACTGTAATGTTGATTTTAATTTACATAGAGCTTAAGAAAAGGTTTCAATAATTGTTGAAACTTCTTCTTGAATGTGTCCACAGAGAACTTTAGAGAACCTCCACAGACATACAGCACATAGAGATAGAAAATACAGATGAGAGCAGCATAATATACAAATAAAGGTTCCAGTGACAGCCGTGTGGAAGAAATACTTGTTGTTCATCCTGACACTTTACCCAGTAGAGGAGGGACACAGGCAGGGGTAAACATAGTAAGCATGGAGCACTAGTAAAAGCAGCAATAGTGATAAAAGTGATGGCTGTGTGCTGTGCTTTGCAATGAGAGGTCCCACACTCTAAAAGAAATACAAACTATACCATTTGGATGAATAAGAACAGATAGCTTCTGCAACCAAACACCTACAGTACATGTGTATATTTCCCATATCTATTTACATACATTTGACTAGTTATGGTATATTAGAAGTTGTAGTTATATTGTAATTTACTAATTTTGCTTAATGTTATTAATCATTTATTTTCAGAAAAATTATAGTCTGTATGTACAGTAAATAACAACCGCCAATATATAATGCCATGGTATGCAAATTAGATGCATAAAATGATTTTACTCATATACTTTGGGTCATACCTGACATTTTTCTAGTTTAGAGTAGGACTCTATCTCTTATCATTATCAAACCACAGCCTTTTGGTACAATACCTTTTCCTAATGTGGCACTCTCTTTAGTGTAGACTTATAAGTGCTGATGGAGAAAAGCAGGAAGACAACAGCAAACTGTAGGGCTTTCATTTTGAGTCTCTTCTTGAACTGGTAAGAGACTGGAGATGAGGTGCTAATTTTTTCATTCACCCAAATGTTAGCCTTAGGAATCTGAATATTAGTACTCACCTGCTGATTCTTGCTCCTGATGTGCACACTCTCCACCTGTTCTTTTATAAGCAGGTTTTATATTTACCATTGGTTGACTCATAGTTGTTAGTTTCACTTTCATTTTAAAGATTTGAATGTTTTTGTGAGTTGGCGGTTGTTGGCCCACTGAACTCTGGGATTTCTCATCTCACTGAAATACCCTCTTCTCTAGTTTTTGTAGTGAAATTAAAACTCCAACAAATACTTAGGAGATTAGGCCAATCGCAAAATCATCTGTGTCCACACCTTTCCTGTGCTGCGGCTATTTAGAAAATATAGATGTAGACATCAATCATAAGACGTTATTTTATCAAAAATGAGTAGCTAAACTACTAAAACATAACACATGGAGAAAGGAGTGGAACACAATGAACATATGTCAGGTTTAAAAATAAATAAGACACACACTGTTTTTTTTTATTCACAGATATTGTTACAATAATTTTAATGGTTATACTTTTTCAAGCGGAGTAGGAATAAGTAGCAAGGTAAGGAATGACACACAGAAAATACATCAGAACAAGCAACAAAATTGTAACGTGACAGCATAAACACTAATGAAGGTGAGTGTCAGTATTTGTGCCACACTTTCTGATGTGTCCGTCAGTTGCAGAGGTCAGTCGAGCAGGTGAAGACCTGGGAATATGGTGAGGCATTTAAGATAAAAGCATCCGAAGCCTTCATGCATCTCTTAAAATATGAAAATATGGAAAGATCTGTAAAAGGGAGAAAAAGGTTAAACTGTTTATGTAAAACCCTATTTGTCAAGCTTGTGTTTATTTGTGTCTCCTGTCACTCACTTGGAACGGAAGTGGTTGCTGTAGCACAGACCTCCTCTTGTCTCTGGCAGGTTTCCACTGTGTTGAAGCAGCGTCCTCCTCCAGATGAAGGGATACAATGGTTGCACCTCAGAGCCTCCACTAAAACATAACACCAATGTCATCTGGTTGTACAACAACCACAGTTGACCAAAGTGCTGTACAGAACAATAAAATTAAATAAAAATAGATACATACATATGTACCATTTATAACCACAGAATAAAAACATTCAAATAACAAATTGAATCAAGTAAATAAGGTCGACATCTTACTGGGTATCAAAAGCCAAAGAGAAAAGATGAGTTTTAAGAATGGTTTTAAAATAAGATAAAGAAGAAGAAGAGGCCTGCTTAACATGCAAAGGCAGATCATTCCAAAGTTTAGGGGCAGACACAGCAAAGGCACGGTCCCCTCTGAGCGTACGCTTAGTTTTGGCACAGTCAGGAGCAGCTGATCATCTGATCTGAGAGAGCGGATGGGTTTATAAGAGTGTAGAAGCTCAGAGAGGTATGGCGGAGCAAGACCATTAAGGGATTTAAAAACAAATAACAGAATTTTAAAATGGATCCTAAATTGAATAGGCAGCCAGTGTAATGAAGCGACAATAGGGGAAATGTGCTCATGTTTACGTGAGCCCGTTAAAAGACGTGCTGCTGCATTTTGTATCATCTGGACGGGTGATAGAGGACCCACTGACCCCACATATAGTGAATTACAGTAATTCAGCCGTATAGTTACAAAGGCGTGGATTACAGTTTCAAAATGTTGTCTTGACAAAATTGGCTTTATTTTGGCCAGCTGCCTTAAATGAAAAAAGCTTGATTTGACAACAGCTTTGATCTGACTGTCAAATTTAAGCTCAGGGTCCACTTTAACTCCTAAGTTTGAAATAATAGGTTTAATATAGGGAGCTAAGGAGTCCAAATCTACAGGTGGGGTCCCAGTGGTGCCTCAAAACCATCACTTCTGTTTTTATCATTAAGATTTAAAAAGTTCAGAGCCATCCAGGCCTTTATGTCGTCGAGACAATTGAGTAGTTGTCCGACAGAGTTATAATTCTTCTTTTTAAGAGGTACATAAATCTGACCAAATGGAAGCAAATACAGAGAGAAAAGTAGAGGGCCGAGGACTGAGCCCTGTGGAACACCACACAAGAGAGGACTAGAGGAGGATACGGAGTCACCAAACTAACACAAAAAGTTCGATCCGCTAAGTATTTCCTAAACCACTCCAGTGCTATGCCACTGATGCCTACCCACTGCCTTAAACGTGAAATCAATATTTCATGATCCACTGTGTCAAATGCAGCAGTTAGATCTAAAAGCACAAGGATAACACAGTCACCAGAGTCAGTAGCTAAAAAGATATCATTAAAAACTCTTAAAAGAGCAGTTTCGTGCTGTGCATGGTCTTAAACCGGACTGGAAAACCTCAAGAATATTATGTTCTTCCAAAAGGACAATAATTGACTGTACAATCTTCTCCAAAATTTTTGAAAGGAAAGGCAATTTGGAAATAGGATCCAGAACAGGTTTTTTAATCAGAGGTTGAACTACTGCATGTTTTAAAATTTCAGGAACCACACCCGAGGTCAGACTATTTATAACTGTAACAACATATGGTCCTACAGTGGGAAAACCTCCTTAAATAGTCGAGGGTGGACAGCATCATTTGGAGAACCCGAGGGCTTCAAATGACCAACAACCTCCTCTAAAGAGGAAAAAGTCACTGGCTCAAAATGATCAAGGACAACCGAGCAGGGGACAAAAATTGAAGGGTCTGAAGCTGAAGGTACAATTTGGGACCTAATCGACGTGACCTTATCAATAAAAATACAAAGGAACTTTTCACACATAACAGAGGATGCTTCCATACAAGCATTCTGCTGGGCATTTAAAAGTGAGTCAATGGTGTTAAACAAAACACGAGGCTCAGATATTTATATTTGCTAAAATAATATCTGAGAAATGTTTATCTTTCACAGTTTCCTGGTAATGACGCCAGCAATCCTTTAACATTTGGAGAGACACCTGCAGTTTGTCCTTCTTCCACTTGCGCTCAGCTCTACGGCACTCGCGTCTGGCAGCATGAGTCATGTCATTTAACCAGGGCTCAGATTTAGTTTTAGGCTGCCTGGATTTAAATGGAGCCACAGTGTCTAAAACAGTTTGGCAGGTTGAGTGGAACCAAGAGCAAAGGTCATCTGTATGCTATACAGACTGGGAATGATGGAGTTCTGACTAAACGCAACCGAGAACTGAACAGCAGTGGAAGGGTTAATCATGCGACAGCGTCGTAGTAGCGAGGTTTAACTGTAGAACAGGCAAGAACAGTCTCAAATAATACAGGCATATGGTCAGAAAACACTGCGTCACATATCTCTAGATTAAGAACAGGCAAACCATATGATAAAACAAGATCAAGTGTGTGTCCATGTTCTTGTGTGGGTCCAGACACAGATTGCACAAGATTAAAAGAATCAATGAGGTTTAAAACCCTTTGCCATTGGCTTATCAGGACAACACACATGAACATTAAAATCCCCAACAAAAGAACACGATCATAAAATCAGCAATATGTCACTTTTTCAAACAAAATGCATAAATATATAAATATAACTGTTCATAGAACAAGTGATCTATTTTAAATAAAATAACTGGTCTATTTATGTTAAGGTAATGGCTCAGTAATATACAAGGACACAAGAAATAGTTAATTCAAAGTTCTCAAAATGTTTGTCACCTAAGTAGTTTAGATTTGTAAATTAGTGACTGCTTGACAGAAAGTTAGCCCTTTTAAAGGATATCAGTTACCTATCTACTTGATATTTGGTACAATACTTTTTTATTGTTGTGGACCTTAGTCGAAGTCGCTATAGTGTAGACTTACAAGTGCTGATGGAGAAAACCAGGAGGATAACAGCAAACTGCAAGCCTTTCATTCTGAGTCTCTTCTTGAAGTGGTAAGTGAAAACTGGAAGAGAATAAAGATGAGGTGCTACTTACATACACACAAATGTTAGCCATAGAAATCTTAGTATTAGTACTCACCTGCTGGTTCTTGCTCTTGATGTGTATAGCTCCAGTCCACCAAATATTTTATAAGCAGGTTTATTTACTCTAGTATGGGTTGACACAGTGGAAGTTCCACTTTTAGTTCAGATGGGTATTACGCAACAATTTGTGAATTGGCCAGTTGCACAATGGCAAGTAAAGACAGAGGGAACACAACATTCCAGATGCACTGAACTCTGGCATAGACACTGGGATTTTCCACTCACTGCTTTGTTCATAATAAAAGTCTTCATAAACAAAATGTTTTTAAGTTTGCTTTAAAGTTTCTCAATTTTACACATGCAGCTAAGGCCTAGTCAAGATACATAGACAAGTAGATGCTTACACTTAGAGGCCAATACTAACATATAGACAGGTGCGCAGAGGGTTTATCTACTTCTAAATGGTCCTTTCACACTGGACATGTAACGGAAAAGCGAAGCGAAAAAGCAAATCCACTTGCGTTCATGGAGTGCTCCTTGGATGTAAAGTTCTTTGTTTAGTGAAGGGATCAGACTCATTAATAATGCGAGAAACAGTGTACTGAGGCACTTGAAAAGGTAACTCTTAAAAAGCCTTTATTAACACATGGCTATTTTAATGAAAGGCCAAACCATCTGGGCAAACTCAAGATAGCTTTTTAAACCTGTGTTCAGGGATCACAAGTTCAAAGTGGGCTGGCTAAAGATTAGCTGTTCTTTTAGCTTGTTTGTGCTCTGCTAGTCTGGTTTTCAATTTGCATTTTGTTCTGCCTTCATTAAATGTAAAAATAAAACATGTTGACATTATCTCTGCAAAGTTTGGAACTGATAATGTGAAGCAGAATAAAACTACAGAGGTTTTAGTACAGACAGATCAGGCGAGAGTTCAAAAAGGACCATTTTGGCACAATTTGGCACAGTGTGTTCCATTTGAATTTAGTCAAGTAAAAACTATATATTTCATGTTTATATCACTAATGGTGTTCAGTACATCCAAATAAAACTGTTTTTGGCATCTTTGAAAAAAAAAAAATTTATATTATTACTGTATAATTTTCTTTTTTTTTTTTTTTTTTATAACCTTTTTATATAACCATGATAGTCCCACTGAGACTCTTTTGCAGGGGAGTCCTGCCCCCATGTGTGACGGTGGTATATATTGATATTTCCCAGACCAATAATAACTACACAAAGCAAATGAATTTTGAATTCAAGTAGAACATTTACTGAAACAAGCATTTTTTTATAACACACAAAAAAACATTTTTTTTATAAACACACACAGAAAAAAAAAAAACTATTTACATTATTTACAAAGTCATGCTGTTCTCTTATTGTCTAGTATGCCACAACCTGAAACAGTTCTTTTTTGAGGTGAAGCAGAGGGGCACATTACATTTTGTGCAATACACCCCTGTCTTCACCTTGGGGATTCCAGCATCAAGACACCTTCTGCAGTGCTTCCTGGTACCTTCAACATAAAATTCAGGCATACAAATGGTGGAGGGAGATGAGGTGGAGGGAGGTGGGTTGGTGGGAGGTGGGTTGGCTGCTGAGGCTTCAGAAAACTGCAGCATCTCCTGGGCCAACTGCTCCCTGAAGATTTTATGTGTCATGGCCTTTTGTTTGTTGGGGGTCCTGTCCTAGCTTACAAAGCTCCTTGTGTAATAGATAGCTGTTTACAACTGCAATGTCCACAAAGTGATAAAAAAAAGTCTTGTACCACTTTGTGGTCTTGTGATGGACACTATAAAATCCAATTAGTGCATCAGAAAGATATACACCTCCCATGTGTTTGTTATAATCCACAATAGGGTCTGCAACAGGTATGGATTTATTTTTCCACACCCCAGTCTCCTTCACCTTCCTCTGAACCGTTTGTCCACTGTATGCCTGATGCAGTGTGGAGCACATCGTGACTTCCCTAGTGTCCATCCATTTCACAAACAACAGCTTGTCATCTCTAATCCAACGTATGTCTCCCCTCTCAGTCTTTTTGGGCAGATCGTTGGTTTTAGTTTGTGGGAAGCCAATACGATTTTTTCTAATAGTCCCACAAGCACTTATGTTCATTTTTAATAAATCCCTGAAGAGAACCGGGCTTGTATAGAAATTGTCTGTGAATAATGTAAAGCCGGTACCAAGGACATGAACATTCAAAAGGTCCATTACAGATGTGTAACTGAGACCATGGATTTGGGGGGATTCTTGCTTTCCGTGTAAACAAAAAGTTACAGGTGTAACCAATTGTGAATCCGCAAGAACAAAAAGTTTATAACCCCATTTTATGGGCTTGTCCTTCATGTACTGCTTCATACTAATTCTTGCTTTACTGGCCACCATGCATTCGTCAATGGATACATTTTTATATGGCAGGAAGTATGCTTGGCAGGCATGAATGATGTCAGTGTACAAGGGTTTTATCTTGAAGAGTCTGTCATACTCAGCAGTGTTTTTTTCTTTCGTTTTCTTCATCTTCAATTGGATTGCTCATATGAAGTGACCACAGAATAGCCTCAAACCGGTCATGTGACATCTTTTCACCGGGGAAGGGGAAGTTGTAGGGCCATTTCTTTCTCCAGTAGTCTGACCTGTTGTGGACAGTCACTAGGCCGGTGAAAATGATAATGGACAAAAATGTGAAAATGTCCTTTACTGTTAGGACATTCCACCTGAACATCATACCAGCTGCTTTTCTTTGTCAGCATTGGCATTGGTGTTTTCAATAATTGTTCTGACAACAAAAAAGCTGGAACAGGCTGAGGGGAGACCATGTTTTAGAGGTGTCAATGGTGGGTCTGGGGGTCCTGGCTGGTATAAATCTGAAAGGGTTTGGTTTTATGTCCTCCTTCTCACTCTGTGTAGACAGAGTTTTTTTTCCAGGCTTCTTTTTAGATGGAAAAGTACCACCTGGAGATTTTCGTTTTCTTTTGTTCCCTTTCGAGGGAACTCAACACTGCGTCGTGAAACGACACTTTGGGGAACGCCCTCAGCGTGACGGCCCTGAAGCATGAATGAAACTTAGACCAATCTTGATTGGTACCACGTCACAGCGTAGTGAGTGCCGGCCTACCCGGAAGTATAAAGGACGCCAGATCACGCACACGCCAGCCCTTCGCTCTTCAGCAAATGCCCTGGGTGTGAACGAGAGACTTGTTGAGAAACTTTTGAATGAAAAGTATGGCAGAACAGTTTAAGAAGTGTCTGTACCCCTGCCCTCGTTACATTACGGGTAGGGACACGCACTCGTGGTGTCTGATCTGCTTGGGAGCACAGCACGCTTGGTCAGCTCTCGAGGGAGCTGGCTGTGTGCACTGAGGGGCAGGGTGCTGTGCTCCCGCCTGGCCGTGTTTGACCGGGCCGGCCAGGCTCGCTCTCGTGGTTCAGGTCCCGCTGCCACCGAGGCGCGCGGGGCTGAGATTGTGGGGATCGCAGCTGGGACTGTTTGATGCGATTGGCACAGCTGAGGCTGTTCTCCGTCCTTCATCAGACAGCTCGGATTCATTCCTCCCTGTGCAGGAGCCCGCGAGGCGGCTTCTCCGGCAGGGGGAGACGGTCTGATGCTTGAGCTGTCCACGTCTGAGGACGTGGACGTTGCTCAGCATTGAAAGAGGCGTGCCCCTGCCCTCGTTACATTACGGGTAGGGACACGCACTGTGGTGTCTGATCTGCTTGGGAGCACAGCACGCTTGGTCAGCTCTCGGGAGCTGGCTGCGTGCACTGAGAGGCAGATCAAAGGCGTTCCTCGTGGTTCAGGTCCCGTGGCGCCGAGGCGCGGGGCTGAGATCGTGGGGATCGCAGCTGGAGCTGCTTGATGCGATTGGGCCAGCTGAGGCTGTTTCCCAATCATCTTCAGACAGCTATGATGCCATTCCCACCTGTGCAGGAGCCCGCGAGGCGCTCCTCCGGCACGGGAGAGGATCAATGCTAGAGCTGTCCACATCTGAGGATGTGGACTTGCTCAGCGTTGAGGCGGGTGACATGGAGGCTCACTGGTCACCTAGTGTGTCCGCGTATGAGGAGCTCATAGAGGTTGTGACTCGTGCGGTGGCCAGATTAGATATTAGCTGGCCACCAGAACGGCAGGAAGCGACAGTAAATAGAAATAAACTGGATGAGCGCTTCCTGCAACACAGAGTTCGGCCCAAACAGCGGGGTTTGCCATCTTTTTCCGGACTTGCACAACGAGTTGTGTAAGTCCTAGAATAAGCCACACTCTTCCCGCATTTCTCCCCATGCAGGAGCCCGCGAAGCGGCTTCTCCTGCGCGAAGGGAGGGGGCGATGCTTGAGTGGCTTACGTCTGAGGATATGGACTTGCTCAGCATTTACAGAGGTGTGTGTACCCCGGGCCCTCGTTATATCAGCCGCCGAGGCGGCATTCGTCACCTCACGTGCCCGCTATGAGGAGCCCGTTGCGCGCTGTGACTCGTGCGAGTAAAAGAGGGCCAGGTTTAACATTATCTGGCCGTCAAAAGGGCAGCGAGCTACAGTAAATAAAAGTGGCTTTTCCTGCAGCGCAGATCACGAACTGAGCATTAGAGCTTACACCACGGGTTGTGTGGCCTGTTCCATGACCTGCGCAACGAGTTGTGTGGGTCATGGGGCAGGCCACATTTCTCGCCAATGAGATTGGGACTGCGGAGCCATTTTCTCAATCATCATGGGGAAGCTCTGTGGCCCTTCCTTCCAGGGCGGGGAGCCCAATAGGTGGCTGCTCCTGCACAGAGAGGGGGTCCGAGGCTTGAGCGGTCTGCATCTGAGGATGTGGATGTCCTCAGCAATGCGGCGCACTCATTAAAACCTCGGCGCTGCCCACCGGGCCGTGGAGTTACATCGACCGTGGTGGGCGGGCAGCAGCGCTGCATACTACGGCAGTGTATTGCGGGCACGCCAGGCCGACCTGTTAAAGGACTCGGAGGAGACACATCTGTGGATGTGGCTGAGAGAGTCCCCTCCGGGGAGAGGCGGCTGAGGCCGTTTTTCTCTGCAGAGCCCCTTGGACACCGGTGTAGTAAGTCCGCCGTCTATGACGCCGGGCCACAACGCGGTTTTCCAGCATACGAGAGCTGCCTCACAGCCCACCCGGGGTTTTGGGCGGGCAACGCGTGTATGCGCATCGAGGATCGTGTGAGACTTATCCCTGCCGTGCAGCGGTTTCAGGGGCGACAACGGTCTTCGAAGCAGACCCGAGATAGGCCTCGAGAGGCTGAGGTCTGTGGCGCGGGACCGCAGTGGTTCCGGAACGGGCTCGGGTTATGGAACAGGAAGTACACTCCTGCGGGAAAAGGAGGCCATAGATCGGTTTTCCTCCGCCAGAAGTGGAGTTGGGTTTCTACAGCCGGTACTTTATAGTTCCAAAAAGGGACGGAGGTATGCGCCCAATTTTAGATCTTAGGTATTTGAACCGGCCCTGAGGAGGCTCAGGTTCGAGATGAAAGTAACTAATAATACCTATTACCGTGAATTAAATTCGGTCCGAGGACTGGTTTGTCACGATGGATCTGAAGGACATGCTTCCATAAATCCTTCTCACAGGAAGTTCCTGAGGTTCGCTTTTTGGGGCGGCGTTCAATATCGGGTGCTTCCATTTGGCCTAGGCAGAGCACGGCCTGAGCATCAGAGCCTACACCACGGGTTGTGTGGCCTGTTCCATGACCTGCGCAACGAGTTGTGTGGGTCAGGGGCAGGCCACATTTCTCGCCAATGAGATTGGGACTGCTGAGGCATTTTCTCAATCATCATGGGGAGCTCTGTGGCCCTGCCTTCCGAAAGTGGATGCGGTCTGGCTCCACTGAGACTCCAGGGCACCCGGAGGTTTTCGGAGGGGGAATCCATTCGGAGTATCAGGGTTACGCGCAGGTGCTGTCGTTCCCTGTCAATATGGAGGAAACCCTGGTTTCTCTCCCAAGGACCAGTACTGGGAGCAACATGTCGCCGAAATCTGCTTTTGACAGATGTCTCCCTCACTGGCTGGGGCGCGTCATGGACGGCCGCTTTTGCCCAGGGTCTGTGGCAGGACCATCATCGCTCCAGACATATAAATTGTCTGATTCAAAGGAAGACAGTAATCTGGATCTTCACCGTCTCTGTTCGCAGGATGCAAAAGTCCTTCCTCGTCCGAAGAGGACTCCGTCACACATACGGTGCTCTCAGCATCACGGTGAAGCAGTTCAAGTGCTTCAACAACAGAGAAGACTTTCTTTTGCTCACGTTTAGCCATATTGGTAATAGAATATCTCAAAAACAACTAAATAACGAGCAAACCAAAAGCAGGTCAAGCGCGCTCTGCGTCTGGGAGCAAATGTAGTGAATTACGCGTGTGAGCCCAGCCCCCCTTACGCAGGAGCCTACAGCTTCAGCGGATCGGTCAATTTGCATGTGTGACCACTCGTTGGAATCGTGGGAGCCTATAGAAAACAGCTATTACTCGCAAAAAAAGATTGACAAGTCAGTCAGCCAATCAGAAACAGCAAACGCGAACGAAACCCGGAAGGGAAAAAGTAGTCCAATCCAGATTCAAGGACTTCCCCGCAAACAAATAGAGCGTAACTGAATATTGGTGGATTATTTTATGAGCAGGAAGCATGGAACTAACAGGAAATAGCGGAAATTCGTGGAAAAAATATCATTTGTAAGGCAAGGTAAGACAAATTTTACAGCTGTTTTTCTGGAAAGCAATGTCTTGTGTTGTGGATGTTTGGCTTATATCTCCGCAAAGCTTTTGGTTAGAGAGCTTTGGAATACTTCGTTTTAATCGTTAGCTTGTTAGCTTTCATTTGCGGGGGCTGGTGTGTGTTTAGCATAAAGTATTCTTGCTGTAGAGACAGAAATGTGTGGAGAAGGTAGTTTTCGTAAGTGTGTTATGAAGTAATTCATTTAGTTTTCATTTGAGATGTGTTTAGAGCAAGTGGAAATGGTTTATATAGCATTGTAGAGCTTGTAGAGCTGTTTAATTTGATGTGCAGTTTGACTATATTCTCTGTGATTAGCGTTTTGTCATTCACCGTAACTGCAAAGTGCTTATTTAGTTCCCCGAAAATGGGGAACCAGGGCTCAGCTGCTTTGATCCTTTCAGTCAGGATTCAGGCCCCATCACAGCACTGAGACTGCACTTATCAAAGTAACAAATGACATCCGTATGAACACTGATGCAGGCAAAGTCTCTGTCTTAGTTCTGTTGGACTTGAGTGCTGTTTGATACAGTGGACCATGAAATCCTGACACAAAGATTAGAGGAATGGATAGGTATCACTGGAACTGCCCTTAAATGGTTTCTGTTATGGCCAATGGCCCAGGAACAGGAAGACTCCAATGCAAAACCCATACAAAGGCAAAAGGTTAAAATAAAGTTTATTGGTCCACAGGTACAAAACAAAATCCAAGTAAACAAAATCCAAGGAACCGGAAACCACAAAACTAGGGTCGAACAGAACAATCAGGAATACAAGATAAACTAAAACCAGACTGAGGAAAAACAATAAAACCTCTACAGAGAACACAGACTAAGATAGAAGACACAAGGAAACACTAAACAGACTCACGGGTAGGAGAGCGACGACCTGGCAAAGAGCAGGGGAAAAACACACAGGTTATAAAGACACACAGACAACAAGGAACAGGTGCAACACATCAGGGCGGAGCAGGCAATCACACAGAAGGGGAAGACAACAGGCAGGAAGTAAATCATAAACACAGACAGGAGTAAGACATTTCAAAATAAAACCAAAACACCACAACAAGCTGAAACAATAATCAGAATATAAAGAAACCACTAAGAAACTTAAAAGAACCACAACATCAAACAAAACAGACAACTTAAACATGAATCCTGACAGTTTCAGTCCTATCTTGAAGACAGGAAGTACTTTGTTTCGGTTGGTAACTGTGTGTCAGACCAAATGGCCCTGACATGTGGGGTTCCACAGGGTCTATCTTGGGACCTCTATTATTCAATCACTACATGCTTCCTTTAGGCCAGTTAATACGCAGCTGTGGCGTATCCTACCCGAGCCTGTTTTTGGTGTGTCTGCTTGAAAAGGACATGTCCACAGTAAATTGACTGTATCTCTGTAACTACAAGGTGTATTTAAATAATTCTTGTCACTTGTGTGATTTACCAGAAGTAAAATTGTGAATGTGCATGTTACAGTCTCAGAATAAATCAAGATGGAAAACAGCAAAATAACCCTAAAAATATTTCCGCCTGAAAAAATAACAATATTTTGATGAATATCTCCTTTAGATGAAGGCAGTAGAAGCTCAAACACTATTTCAAATCAAAGTCACACATGTCAACATTACCTGCACCAAATATAATTATTCTGAAGTGAAACCAACCCCAATTTATAAAGGTTTTAGTAAAGAATAGTCAGGGAGTCTCCATTTGGCACAATTTGTCCACCGCTTGTTCCATTTGAATTTTCTCATGTACTAAACTAAATTTTTCAATTGTATATCACTAATGGGGTTCTCTATATTTTTTTTTTTTGAAAAATTCAACCATACCTCTATATATTTTTACTCTATTTACATTGAAAAATAACCACACAAATCAACTGAATGTAAAATTTGAAAAACTGCAGATTTATTTTTACCTCAAACTGTAAAAACACACACATGTAAAACCAATAAACTAAAAATCTAAAAATGCAAACTGTAAAAACACACAAATCCAAAACTATTTACACTATTTACACGTATTTACTGACTGTCATGCCACATTTGAAAGCAGTTCTTTTTTGAGGTGAAACAGAGAGGAACGTCACACCTTCTGCAATACAATCGATGTTTTCATCCTGTGTATTCCAGCATTATGGCAAAACCTGCAATATTTTCGTGTTCCTCATTGTCAAAAACATGGGCATGCAAGTGGTGGGGGTGGTGTGGCTGTTGCACCTTGATCCATCTCCAGCATTTCCTTGGCCAACTGTTCCCTGAATGATTTGTGGGTGAAGGGTTTTGTCTGGGTGGGGTCCAGTCTAAACTTGAACAGCTCCTTGTGTGGTGTCACAAGTTGGGCCTGGGGTCCTGGAAGGCTTGAATTTGAGAGGGTCATTGCTGGTGTCTTCCTCCTCTCTGTTGTGCCACCTGTCCTCCTCTTGACTCTCTGTAGAGGTAGAGGCAGAGCTACATTTTCCCCGCTTTTAGCTGGAGCAGAAGCTCCCACAGATGAGCGTCCTCTCTTCTGCGTCGGTGTTGGGGCGAGGTGGCCTGGCTGAAACTCTAAAAGTCCTGGAGCCGATTGTCTTCACCTTCCCCGTTGTTGTGATGGCTGTTGAGCCCTTGAAGGTCCAGGAACACTGGCCATGGGTGGCTCGTAATCCTCATCACTATAAATATAAATGTGGAAAAAAAAAAAAACATTATTGTATAATACTATTCAGTTGTTTGGTTCATAAATTGTAATACATGTAAACATAAAAACAATTAAAGCCGCAAGCGGCGATAAAGGCCCTCGCCTCCCTTGAGACTGCGGGGACACATGCACTCGGAGGAGTGCATTTCGTGCTTTAAAGCGTAAACTTCACGGTAAAAAGGATTCTGAGGAGTTTCTCTAAAGGAAGGATCCTGGCAAGGATCCTGGCAATTGGGAAATGGCATTTATTTCCCAAAGGTTGCCTCTTCACAGACTCATTACGACCACAGCCACAAATGTATCAAAAAACAAATTGATAACTTTTTTTTCACACGTGTCT
The DNA here is from genome assembly GCA_024416835.2 of Perccottus glenii. Taxonomy (NCBI): domain Eukaryota; kingdom Metazoa; phylum Chordata; class Actinopteri; order Gobiiformes; family Odontobutidae; genus Perccottus; species Perccottus glenii. The sequence continues at coordinate 142,522 of JALDQB020000112.1, forward strand.
AGATGATACTCACCAAATTTGGAGCTGTTTAGATGAAAAGCCTTTAGACATAAGGGGTGAGATTTAGGTGGTCACGCATTTCACCCAACATAGTAGATTTTCTGTCGAGTTTACGGTATGGCTGTAATAAACTTTTCTGTTTGCCCTGAGGTGTCCTATGGATGTACCAAGTTTTGTATTTCTACATTGGAAAAATATACTTTCATTTTCCATAGAACCAATGTATTTTGACTTTTCTAGGGGTCGCCACTGAGTCATTTTTCATATTTTTTTTTCGGGGACTTCAAATACATAAATTTTTGCCGGGCTTGAAGTCTGGGACCAATAAAAATGACTTTTAGTTACACGTTTACTGGGTCAAATTGAGGATCATTTTGCAGAAAAATTATTATAAAAAATACATACCAAATTATAATAAAATAAAATATAACACGAGCAAAAAAGTCTAGAAAAACGCCTGTCTATTTTACATACATGTGTTTAGCTCATTTTGCCCAAGTTTGGTGTCTGTGGAATGAAGCAGCTATTGTCTGTGTACTTTTAAAAAAGAGGTGTATTTTAAGTCGGTTCACATTTTCAATTCAAAATGGCCGCCTTCCCGTGTGTGATAGGGTGTGGTCCCCATTGGCTTTTTTGTTCATAAGCCCATGCTGGATGTGTGTACCAAGTTTCATTTGCCTACGACAAACTAAAATTTTCACTTCCCATTGACTTTTTCCAAATATTTGGGACGCTATGGCAACACATTTATAGATAGGGGTGGTTGTCATTGGCTTTTATGCTCGTCATGACATAAGAGATGTGTGTACCAAATTTCATGTCTCTATGACAAACTAAATTCTTGGGTCCCATTATAAGTTTGTAGGGGGCGCTGGAGAGCCATTTCTAAAGATAACCCTTTTATTTACATATTTTTGTGTTCAGGTCATGAATGTGCACAAACGCCTTTTGGGTCCAACTCGATCCGAGAAGGCGTTTGAGAGTTAAGAGACGTTTTATTTTCATAAAAATGGCCACCTCGTTACAGGCTTGCCACACCCATACCCGATAAGATATCAACAACAAAGTTACAACTTTGGTTGGCACATGTGTCTAGATGATACTCACCAAATTTGGGGCCATTTAGATTAAAATACAATGATTTGCATCTTTCTGCGCAAAGGGTGCGATTTTAGTGGCCGCGCCTTTCACCCCACATGGCGGACTTCCTGTTGAGTTTAGGGTGTGGCTGTCATTGACTTTTCTGTTTGCCCTGAGGTGTCCTATGGATGTACCAAGTTTCATTTTTCTACGTTGGAAAAAAGTTACTTTCACTTTCCATAGGCCCAATGTATTTTGACTTTTCTAGGGGCCGCCACTGAGTCATTTTTCGTATTTTTTTTTTCGGGGACTTCAAATACATAAATTTTTTGCCGGGCTTGAAGTCTGGGACCAATAAAAATAACTTTTAGTTGTTCGTTTACAGGGTCAAATTGAGGATCATTTTGCAGAAAAATATGATAAAAAATATATACCGAATTATAATAAAAAAATATAACTCGAGCAAAAAAGTTTAGAAAAACGCTTGTCTATTTTACATACATGTGTTTAGCTCATTTTGCCCAAGTTTGGTGTCTGTGGAATGAAGCAGCTATTGTCTGTGTACTTTTAAAAAGAGGTGTATTTTAAGTCGGTTCACATTTTCAATTCAAAATGGCCGCCTTCCTGTGTGTGATAGGGTGTGGTCCCCATTGGCTTTTTGTTCATAAGCCCATGCTGGATGTGTGTACCAAGTTTCATTTGCCTACGACAAACTAAAATTTTCACTTCCCATTGACTTTTCCAAATATTTGGGACGTTGCTATGGCAACACATTTATAGATAGGGGTGGTTGTCATTGGCTTTTATGCTCGTCATGACATAAGAGATGTGTGTACCACATTTCATGTCTCTATGACAAACTAAATTCTTGGGTCCCATTATAAGTTTGTAGGGGGCGCTGGAGAGCCATTTCTAAAGATAACCCTTTTGTTTACATATTTTTGTGTTCAGGTCATGAATGTGCACAAACGCCTTTTTGGGTCCAACTCGATCCGAGAAGGCGTTTGAGAGTTAAGAGACGTTTTATTTTCATAAAAATGGCCACCTCGTTACAGGCTTGCCACACCCATACCCGATAAGATATCAACAACAAAGTCACAACTTTGGTTGGCACACGTGTCTAGATGATACTCACCAAATTTGGGGCCATTTAGATTAAAACACAATGATTTGCATCTTTCTGCGCAAGGGGTGCGATTTTAGTGGCCATGTGTTTCACCCCACATGGCGGACTTCCTGTTAAGTTTAGGGTGTGACTGTCATTGACTTTTCTGTTTGTTCTAAGGTGTCCTATGGATGTACCAAGTTTCATTTTTCTACGTTGGAAAAAAGGTACTTTCACTTTCCATAGGCCCAATGTATTTTGATTTTGTAGGGGTCGCCACTGAGTCATTTTTCGTATTTTTTTTTCGGCGACTTCAAATACATAAATTTTTCGCCGGGCTTGAAGGCTGGGACCAATAAAAATGACTTTTCGTTCATGTTCACTGGGTCAAATTTAGGATCATAGGTGGAAAAGAAAAAAAAAAAAAAATCCGAGCAAAAACAATAGGCCCTCCCGGTCATCACCGGCTCGGCCTAATAAAAGTGGTAAGAAAATAAACACACATTATTTATTTATTTAGTTAGTATAAAACAAATACATTGGACTAAACCAGATCCATTGTCTGAGTGTTACAGCGAAAATGCAAATGTTTTGAGCATGCTTAGTGTCAATGTTTTTGTTAGTTTGTCTAGTTTAATTTGAAGTCTCACATGAGTTTTTTGGTTGAAGTAGTGGCCAGCTGTTTGCAGAAATGTAGTGCCTGAGTTGAGTAGGTGTTGCACTTCACACCTTGGCCTCTAGTCTTTGTTGGCTTGCTGTTTGGTCTGTGTTTGAAGTAGCTGTATATGGCTTACACGTGCGTTTAGCGGAGTTTCCCCTGAGTAATTTGATATGCGGCATGCCCATATAAGGCTTCCGGTCGAAAAGCTGTATCAGCTGCTCTGTTTACACCGCCAGGTGGCCCCCAAAACTGGGGGCTCTCGGGCACAAGGTTAATAATTATGCAGATGACACTCAGATTTACATTTCACTCACAGCAGGTGAAAATGGACCAATCCATTCACTGTGTCACTGCATCGAACAGATTGACACGTGGATGCAAAATAATTTTCTCCAACTGAACAGAAAGAAGACTGAACTAATCATCTTTGGGCCACAGAAACAAGAAGAAAGTGTCAGCAGTCACCTCGTGTCTCTTTCTATAAAATGTAAAAATCAGTTTAGAAATCTAGGGGTCATCATGGACTCAGACTTGAATTTCCACAGTCACATTAAGTCAATTACATCATCTGCATTTTATCACCTTAAAAACATTTCCAGAGTCAAAGGGATGATGTCTCAACCAGACTTAGAGAAACTTATCCATGCTTTTGTCTCCAGCAGGTTAGATTACTGTAACGGCCTGCTCACTGGTTTCTCAAAACGAGGGTTAAGACAGCTGCAGCTTATTTAGAACGCGGCTGCTCGGGTTCTAACCAAAACCAGGAAGTACAACCACATCACGCCAGTTTTAAAATCTCTGCACTGGCTTCCTGTTGCTCAGAGAATAGACTTTAAAACAGCACTCCTGGTTTACAAGTCTCTAAATGGTTTAGCACCAGAATATATCTCTGACATGCTAGTTACTTATGAACCTCCTCGGACTCTGAGAACATCTGGGACAGGCCTTCTGCTCGTGCCCAGAGTTAGAACTAAACAAGGTGAAGCAGCGTTTAAGTTTCATGCAGCAAAAACCTGGAACAGCCTCCCAGATGAAGTAAAACAAGCCTCAACTTTAACAATGTTCAAGGGGAGGTTAAAAACCTTCCTCTTTAGCTCCGCCTACACTACAACCTAAAGTGTTTGTTTTTTCTTTTATCTGCACTCTTCTTTTAAAATGTTTTTAATTTTTTCTTATGTTTAATATAAATCTTGTAAAATGTCTTTTATTCCTGTAAAGCACTTTGAGTTACCCAGTGTATGAATTGTGCTATATAAATAAAATTTCCTTGCCTTGCCTTGCCTATTTTTATTGGTGTTATGCAGTCTACACTGTTAAACCAAATAAATACATGTAATGGAGGTTTTCTTTTGTAATTTCTCTTCAATAAACCTTTTGAAAAGTTTTTATAACAAATGTTTTTTATTTGGTTCATATTGACATTGTCATAAATATTGGTTTTATAGTCATTTCTGTTTCCAGCCTTTAAAGTGTTACTATTAAATGTATAAATGTCCTGTGAACAGTCAGAGACAGTTTAATGTAGTGGAGTTGCCTTTTGAAAGAGAACTAATGGATAAATGTATTTTTCTTGAGGTTCATTGTAAAGAACAAAAACTCATAATGTCTAAGGCCTATGGAAGTTCTTACATCCAACACAGACCTCACTAATGTGAAAGGTCAAGGGGAGAAACATAACGGAAGCAAACATTCAAATTTCATCAATATGGGGTTTTACAAACTATGGAGAAGAACGTTTTATTATTTCAGAGGGAGACATAAGCTAAATTTAAATTTATTTATTCTCTAAGGTCATCTATTTATGAGTTTGTGCTTAATTATAGTGCAGAATCTAACAAAATAGAATAGAACTTTACCAAAGTGGAACGCTTTCCTTCAGCTCAACAGTAAATGAGACAAACATACAACATAAAGCAGAATCAGTCATAAACACATGGGACAAACAACTTTTTAAAGACAGCTTTAGTTGCCAGTATGACTCCGGCGCTGACCAGAGACAAGAACTCACATAAAAACGATGAGTAGCCTCGACGGTTTTATTGGAATTTGCTGTATGCTAGAGAAGTGCTCAATGAATAGAGTTTTGTGCAGCTATTAGCATATTAGTTCTGTGTGTACACTTAATAATTTTGCAGCTGTAAAAATAAAATGAGATGGGGTAGGCACACATAAGCTATAGCTTCAGCCTACTCCCTTTGGGCTCTGTACAACAATATAGTATGTATGTAATGTAAATGTATAAAAAATGTATTGAGATAAAAAAAAAAAAGCCCAAATAAACTAAACTAAACTAAGGAGGTCAAAAGCATTTGTTTGGCAAAACACTGGATGGGGACAAGCTGTCAGTAAGGTGGAAAGAGTGAGGGCGCTTATTTGCTGTCATGACAACTGAGGCAGGTAGGTTATATATCTACATATATCTGATCACACACCAAAATAAACCTCTGTAATCTAAACAATGCTTGTTTTCCATTTTTATTTCATCGCCATTACAGCTTAAGCGCCAGCAGGATAACTTTCAGCATAACCACCAACCACCTAGAGATATGGTGCCAACAAAAGTCTTCTCTTTATCCTCAAATAAACAAGTTTCTAATACTTTCTCGCAATCTGTCGATATCATAAAGGACCCGTCAACAAATTATTGTTATACATTTGCTTGATATTTTGTCGGAGAAGTGCAGGCCGAGCTCAAGTGGAAAAAGGATAAGTTACATGTATCACTGGGTATATTGAGTGACAGTCTTAATGTCTGTATGCGGACGACCTGCAGATTTACCCGCCGGTTGTTTCTGCTTGTCCTGACAGACTTGAATTTATCAAAAGATAATTAGATGACATCAAATTGTGGCTTTCTCAGAGTTTGAATGAAGAAAAAATAATATATGTATTTAACACGCCCAACCGTATATTATATATATTGTACTATATTGTACAGAGATATTAAGAGATTTGAAGAATCAAGAACAAAAACAGGTAAGTGGTCATGTCTAAAATTGGTTTAAGTAAAGATCACCTGTTTTCCCTGACCGGGAATCGAACCAAGGCCACGACGGTGAGAGCGCCGCATCCTAGCCACTAGACCACCAGGGAAAGACAGACCTCTCAGTATGGGCAGCTCACACAAGGCCTTGATGATCTGAACTCAACCTTGTGCGCCTCATCTTAAAGTGAGAAAATCCCATGTTAGAGCTGACTTTTTAAAACATTAGGTTGTCTCATCAGCATTTAGTTGATAAATTAGGCACAAGCATGTGATTAATCCATAGTAACTGAATGAAAGCCGTTATAACTCCTCACACAGAACTGGTTCTATCTAACCAACCTCCCGAAGCTTACGACTACTAAACCCATGAACTATTACAGGCAGAGCATGTTTCTATGGACATCAATGCAGAGGTGGGGCATTTCACTGAAATGCCATTAATGTAGTTTGTCTGTGAAGGTCCTCAGTCATTTAGGTCATCTTCAAGACAAGAACAGCAAGTTCACCCATAAAGATGCCATAGATAACTGCCTGGCCTTCTTAGACTGTACAGTGGTTATTTGTGAGGACAGGACTTTCCAAGTAGGAATATAAAGGAGCCAACACTCATGAATCAATATTGGCTGTTTGATATCCACCACCCTCTGCTGCACAAGCTGAGTCATCAGGATTCTTCAGCACAGAGCACAAGAAGTTCCCACAAACTCAGAAGGGAAACGGAAAGAAGAACAACACATTTGTAAAGCCCTGAGAGACTGTGGATACACCAGATGGACATTCAACAAAACCAAGAGGACACAGAAACCGAACAGACAAGAACCAGGGATAAAGGGGAAGGTTGTAGTTATCCCTTATATGTCTGGTTAATCTGAAAAACTTAATAAGCTTTTTTTACAAACACAACATTCCAGTCCTCTCAAAACCTGGTCCGCCCTAAAAACAAGCTCCTCACACAAACAGAATAAATTGTTTTTGCAGTTGAGTGTAGCGACGAGTGTAGTGGCACTTATGTCGGAGAAACGAAACAACACTTTCACAAGAGGATGTATCAGCACAGAAGAGCCAACCCCAGTGGACCTGAGTCTACAGTCCCCCTCAAAGCCCAGACTAAATTACAACTAAAATAGTGAACACAAACATACCTACTGCTTCTCTTTGGTGAGAAGTCTGATGGCGTAAGATGGCAGTGACGATGATGATGATGATGACTACTTTCCAAGTTTGTGTCATTTAGTATGGAACTGAGCTTTGCAGCTCAATTATTTTCTGTTGTAGGTTATCAGGCACATCAGATGTTCCCACATTAAATGATGTAGAAAATATCTTTAGTTCCTTTTGTTCACTTTTCATGTCCTGAAACCTCCCACCAAATTCTTGAAGCAGTTTTGCACACTCACAAGCATATTGATCTGTTTTGGTCCGACAGAGTCCAAATTTTGCACATTGGTTCCTTGGGCCTCCTGAGCGACATTTTGAAAGGGGTTTTAAAATTCAATAAGAACCGAATCTCCTGCGCAGTTTAAGCTGTAGCCAACCCTGAGTCAGGCAATGAGACTGAAGCAACCTTGTAAGAAACAGGGCACCAAGCGGGTGGCAGAACACCACTGCCTGTTCGGAAAAGCCATGAAGGTTGACGCCACCCCAGGGTCCCGAAGGCCTGCGGGAAGAGTTGAGTGTGCTTACTACAGTTAAAAGTGATTTAATCAACAAAATATTTAATCAAAATTGAATGCTAAAAACACAGAGAGTGGGTTTGTTAAAATAAAAATTTTTTCTAACCCGTAAATGCATCACCAAACAGCTGATGTGCAGAACGATCCGCGGTTGCCTCTGTAAGACTTTACAGTCAATTAAATGAGAATCAAATTATTATTTATACTGTGGAGTTTTAGCTGTAGCCAACCTGAGTCTGGCAATGAAACTGACTCACCACCTTGTTAGAAACAGGGCACTAGACCCATCATTCCCATAAGAGTAAACCTGCATTAAACGGGAATTGAACCCGGGCCTCCCGCGTGGGAGGCGAGAATTCTACCACTGAACCACCAATGCACATTATTCCATCAGTATACCATATTCCAATCAGCCCCTGAGGTACAGTGACCCCACGACCCACAATGGGAGACTCCTCAGTCTTCGTTTTGCTTTGACAGATCCCCTTTTAATCTATGACTACTTTGAGGCTCTACCTAAACATCTCCAGCAAATCCATGAATCTGGTGTAATAAGAGAATCAGTTGTCTTCAGTTTCTGTAGTGTAGTGGTCATTACGTTTGTCTCACACACGGGCATTGGTAGGTGGTTGTAAAATTACCACAAATTAGTAAACTTTGTTTGTAATTCAGCATCAGCGTGAGTACATTTATCTCTCTCTTCTTTCTGACAATGCTTGCATGTCTCTGTTTCCACAGTTATTGTCACAGCTTTGAATGAAAGCGTTAACTGTAAATGTAACAATGGTGATTGTAAGTCGCTTTGTATAAAATTGTCTGCTAAATGTGAATGGACATCTTTTGGTGGCCTGAAAACTATGATGTTTTCAGTACTTTGAGGAAGTTTAATGGAATTATGTACATTATATCTTTGTACTATATAATATATATATATATATATATATATATATATATATATATATATATATATATATATATGTATATGTATATGTATGTATATGTATGTGTATGTGTATGTATATGTATATATATATATATATGTATATATATATATATATATATATATATATATATATATATATATATATATATATATATATATATATATATATATATATATATATATGTATATATAAATAAAGTATATATACATGTATATGTATATATTATATGTATATATAAATAAAGTACAATATATACTAAAAGAGGGCAAGTGGTCATGTCTAAAATTTATTTTGTAAGTAAAGATTAAAGGTTTTACCTGACCGCGAATCTAACCCGGTCGGTGAGAGCGCCGAATCCTAGCCACTAGACCACCAGGGAAAGACAAAGCTCTTGGTATGGGCAACTCGCACAAGGCACCGATGTACTGAACTCAACCTTGTGTGCCTCAAACCTAATGTGAGAAAATCACATGAATGAGCTGACTTTTTAAAACATTAGGTTGTCCCATCAGCATTTTGTTGCTGAATTAGGCACAAGCCGTGAGGAGGGCAATCACGCGGTGTTACGGCCCAAAAGAGTCGAACATATTTAAAAGAGGACACAGGAGGCAAAACAGTTAATTTCAAAATTTGTTTTTATTCATTTATTTTTAGACTGTTAAGCTTTTGTTTTATCTTGATGTTTTAATCTGTAGAGTTAGTAAAAAAAAAACTCCAACCCTCCCGTGCCCAAAAAAGACTGAAAAGTATCAAAGAAAAGGTGGACCTGGTGAGCCGGCCAAACAAACATAAAAGAAGTGACCCCGGGCCAACCCTGTACAGGGCCAACTCCTCTACCACCCTACACAACACAAACCCCCATTACTAACCTGAACAAAATAAAGAACGATAAATCAGACAGCCGGTCCCATCAGGCCAAACAAAAACAAGGCTAGGCTAACAAAAAACTACAGAGCATGGAGCAAGCCGGCGGCGCTCAACAGCGTTGATACCGGAACAGCTGAGGCGGAAGCAGAGAGAGCGACGAGCCTACTCAGGTGACTTATATACTCTAATGAGCCTGAAAAACATCTAAACATCTAAAATATTTAAACTATGAAAAACCACCTAATACCAAAAGATACAAAGAAGATAAACAATTAACAAAATTACTACATAATATAAAGAAGAAAAAGAAAGGTGCACCGACACCTAACACCCCCACCCCAAAATACTGGACAAGGGCAATGGGAAAACATTGTCCAGTCTACAGGCGTGATAGTGCATTGGCCAACACATTATTCTTGCCACTAATATGACAAATCGTGATATTATAGGCCTGTAACCGAAACTCCAATTCATTAAGCGTCTGTTCTTGTTACGCATCTGATGTAAAAACACAAGAGGATTGTGATCAGTAAAAACAACTACTGGTGCACAAGCAGAGCCAACATAAACCTGAAAGTGCTCCAGCGACAACACCAGAGCCAGTGTCTCCTTCTCTATGGTCGAATACCACTTTTGATGGCGGTCTAGCTTCTTAGAGAAGTACACCACGGATGATCTACTCCATCCTCACCCTCCTGCAATAAAACTGCCCACACACCCGTATCGCTCGCATCTACAGCGACCTTGAACGGCTTGTCAAACGAGGGAGCAGCAAGGACAGGAGCGCACAACAGTAGCGTCTTAGTTTGTTCAAAGGCTTTTGACAACGATCCGTCCACACAAAAGTTATCTTTGGACTTAAAAGGTCAGTTAAAGGAGAGGCAACAGCAGAAAAATTCCTACAAAATCCCGGTAATAACCAACCATGGCTAAGTAACGCCAAGCTCAGTGCGACTAGTTGGAATAGGAAACGAGATTATACTTTCCACCTTTGCCTGCACCGGCGCACACAACCCCACCAACCACTTTACCTAAGTCGTCACCGTTGCTTGGGCAAATTCACACTTTGCTAAGTTCACTGTTAAGTTTGCTTCTTGAAGACGACCCAGAACCACCCGAAGGTGTTCAATATGCTCTACCCAGGAATCGGAACAAACTACCAAGTCGCCCAAGTAAGCCTCACAAAATGACAGACCCGACAGTATAATCCTCATCAACCTCTGAAATGTTGTGCATTTCGCATGCCAAACGGCATAACATTGTATTGAAAAAAATCATCTGGTGTTACAAAGGCTGAGATTTCTTTTGCACGCTCAGTGAGCGGCACCTGCCAGTAACCTTTCAACAGATCTAACTTAGACACAAATGTAGCCCCACCCACTCGATCCACACAGTCCTCAATACGAGGCAATGGAAAACAGTCAGGCTTCAGAACATTATTTACTTTCCTATAGTCCGTGCAAAAACGATCTTCACCATTAGACTTTAATGCAAGCAAACAGGGAGAGCTCCAAGGACTACAGCTAAACTCTGCAATACCATGAGTTAACATATACTCAACCTGCCGCTTAAGACGGTCACGTTTATCTGGACTGACTCGATAAGGGTGTTGCTTGATCGGCACAGTGTCACCAACGCCAATGTCATGCATTAATATTGTGGTTTTCGAAGGTACATCAGAAAACAGTGACTTTTTCATTCAACAAATCAATCAAATCATCACGCTGCAAATCAGGAAGGTGGGCCAAGTACGCAGGTAAATCCCCAATACCTCCGAAGTTTAACAGTTTACCATGAGTCAGCGCCTCAGACAGAACCCCGCCTCCATCATTTTCTGAATGGAATAGGGCCCACAATATCGAGCCTGCAAACTTGAGGTATAGGTAACAATATCAATACTTTATCACCAGGTTTAAACTCTCTGACTTTAGCTTTTCTGTCAAACAAAGACTTCATTCTGGCCTGTGCCACCTTAAGATTTTCCTTTGCCATCTCACATGCGCTTCAGTCTCAGTTTGAATTTACTCACAAAATCAAGCAGATTTTGTTCTGACTTTTCGCACAACAGCTGGTCTTTTAACAACTTCAAAGGACCACGGACAGTGTGTGCAAACACCAACTCCGACGGACTAAAACCCAGCGACTCTTGAACCACCTCCTCACAGCGAACATTTGTAAATGCACCCCTCATCCCAGTCTTTCTCAAACTCCAAACAGAACGCATCTGAAGCATAGTCTTCAGCGTCTGATGAAAATGCTCCAGTGCGCCTTGACTTTCAGGGTGATAGGCGCTAGAGTGACAGTGCTGAATGTCAAGCTGTTTTAAAACCTGCGCAAACACCTTAGACATAAAGTTTGAGCCCTGGTCAGTTTGCACCACTCGAGGTAACCCGAACAAAGAGAAAAACTTCATCAGCGCATTCACAACCACAGGAGTAGTGATTTTACGCACGGGAAAGACTTCTGGAAAGCGGGTGGCTGCGCACATGACAGTTATCAGGAACTTATTTCCAGACTTAGTTCGAGGCAGCAGACCTACACAGTCCACCAGAACACGCTCAAAAGGTTCACACACAACCGGGATCGGATACAGAGGAGCTGGAGGAATTGTTTGATTTGGTTTCCCAGATACTTGGCACCAATGACAGGATTTAGTGTGACTCGTAACATCACCCTTCAGCCCTGGCCAAAAAAAAATGACGCAGAATGCGATTGTATGTCTTCTTAATACCAAGATGAGTATGTCTTCTTAATACCAAGATGACCCGCTAATGGATTGTCATGTGCCAGCTTTAATATCTCAGCACGATATGGAGTAGGGACTACAATCTGTGTAACAATACTCCACTCCTCCACAGGAGACACATTTAATGGCGTCCATTTACGCATTAACAATCCATCTTTCACAAAATAACCAGTCGACATGGTCTCACTCTTGTCACCAGTTACAGCGTCTTCAAACAACCGTGCCAAAGTACCATCTGACTTCTGATCAGCAATTATGCTTTTTTGACAAAACAAAACCACTCAACCCAGGTACGTCAGTTTCATTTTTTTTATTTTTACATTCTGCGGCTAACACGGGCGTTTTACCGGCCTCAGCACTGAGCTCACACATAAAACTATCACTCAGATCTATCTCCTTCTCACTCCGCTGTTCTTCACGCTTTGTAGCTGCGCGCGTAACTGCACATGATTTAAAAACATTGGGATATTTGTGCGCCAGCTCATCTGAGTGTGTCACAACAGGAACCGTGTCACCTCAGGTGTAACCAACACTCTTCCTCCTGCCAAATCATTTCCCATGATAACAGACACGCCGTCAATTGGAAACTCAGATCGCACGCCTACAATAGATTCTCCGGACCATAGGTCTGACTGAACTATAATCTTGTGCAGGGGAACACCAATGTCTTGCATATTAAAACCTCGCACCGGTACTTTAGAGCCAACTGCAGTATCCTTGTTCAGCGGCAAAACTCCTTCCAGAATAAAAGACTGTGAGGCTGCAGTATCCATAATATTTTCACCGGGACTTTCACGCTTTTGCCCAGAAACAAAACAAACCCGTCCATAACAAACGGCTTAAAGTCAGCATATTCACAAGGCTTATCCGACAAGGCTGGCTGGTTAACGAGGCTCACAGTTTTAATCAGGGCTACTGGTTTACTGTTCTTTTTCTTAATCACCGGACAGTTAGAAACAATATGCCCTTTATTTTTACAATAAGAGCACATCACATCAATAGTTTTGTCTCACGCTCCTTATTTCTCGCCATAATTAGACCCACAACTTTTACCAGACTCCGCTGTCGTAGACACAGCTTTCACGTCATCCCTGCCATTACCATAACCAAAGCGGTCAAATCTGTTAAAACCCATAGGGCGCTCCACAAAACCCGATCTGTGCGTTAACACGTACTCGTCCACAAGCACCACAGCTTTAGTCACGTCAATGACTTTATTTTCATTTAGATGTGTTGTTATTCTTTCAGGGAGACAGTTTTAAAATCCTCCATCAATATTAGCTGCTTGAGCTGATCAAAGTCTTTCACATTTTGTGATGAGCACCACCGATCAAAGAACATTTCCTTTTCTCTGACAAACTCAACATGAGTCTGATTCTGACTTTTCCTTAATTTACGAAATCTTTGCCGATATGCTTCTGGCACTAGTTCATAGATCCGCAAAACAGCACTTTTTACCTTATCAAAATCCGCACTATCATCAACGGACAAGGACGCATAAGCCTCCTGGGCTTTTCCCACCAGAGTGCACTGCAACAACAACGCCCCACACGTCTCTAGGCCATTTAAGCGACTCAGCAACTCTCTCAAAATGTGTAAAGTATTTATCCACATCCTTTTCGTTAAATTGTGGAACCAACCGGATGTTTTTACTCACAAATTCAGATGATCTAGGCAGCTGCGCGGTCACCTCGAGTTCACGCAGACGGCTCTGTTGCGCTTTCTTGCTTGACCTTCTTTTGCTCCAAAGAGAGCCGTTGCAACTCAATTTCCAGCTCCTTCAAACGAATAGCATCTTCCATTGAGGACAAACGAGGGCTTTTTGGGCCAGCTGATGGCGGAAATATGCCACGCTCAATCAACACAGACCACACTTCCTCCTTAATCACTGCCTTTTTATCCTGCCTCGACACAACTACCTCATACTCCTCTGCTAATGCCAACAAATTATCTTTGGAACACTTGTGAAATATCTCCAAAGTGGGCGCTTCAATAAACTCATCCAGATTAAATGACATCCTTACACCTGGAATCTACGCAGCCAAACAACAAAAGGCTAACGCACAGACAAAGCTTAAACCAAACAACAAACCACAAGGTCCTATTCATTTACTGCTCAAACGCTTACAAAAACATAGCCTACTCTAATTTAAAATTGTGCCACACAAAATCCAAAATGCCACAACACGTTACCCACAAATCTCTACTAGGCAAACTACAAAAAGGTAACTTCTCAAATGG
>JALDQB020000113.1:0-156125 GCA_024416835.2 Perccottus glenii
TGCTCTAACCTAACCCTGCCTAACCTAACCTAACCCTAACCCCTAACCTAACCTAACCTAACCTAACCTAACCTAACTTCTTTAACCTAACCTAACCTAACCTAACCTAACTAACCTAACCTAACCTAACCTAACCTAACCTAACCTAACTACTAACCTAACCTACCTAACCTAACCTAACCTAACCTAACCTAACCTAACTTCTTCTTCTTAACCTAACCTAACCTAACCTAACTAACCTAACCTAACCTAACCTAACCTAACCTAACCTAACCTAACCTAACCTACAACCTAACCTAACCTAACCTAACCTAACCTAACCTAACCTAACCTAACCTAACTTCTTCTTCTTAACCTAACCTAACCTAACCTAACCTAACCTAACCTAACCCTAGCCTAACTTCTTCTTCCTAACCCCTAACCTAACCTAACCTAACCTAACCTAACCTAACCTAACCTTCTTCTTAACCTAACTTCTTCTTAACCTAACCTAACCTAACCTAACTTAACCTTCTTAACCTAACCTAACCTAACCTAACCTAACCTAACTACTAACCTAACCTAACCTAACCTAACCTAACTTCTTAACCTAACCTAACCTAACTTCTTTAACCTAACCTAACCTAACTTCTTCTTAACTAACCTAACCTAACCTAACCTAACTAACTAACCTAACCTAACCTTCTACCTAACTTCTTAACCTAACCTAACCTAACCTAACCTAACCTAACACAACCTAACCTAACCTAACCTAACCTAACCTAACCTAACCTAACCTAACCTAACCTAACTTCTTCTTAACTACTAACCTAACCTAACTTCTTCTTCTTCTTCTTCAACCTAACCTAACCTAACCTAACCTAACCTAACCTAACCTAACTAACCTAACCTAACTTCTTTAACCTAACCTAACCTAACCTAACCTAACCTAACCTAACCTAACCTAACCTAACCTAACCTCTTCTAACTCTTCTAACCTAACCTAACTTTAACCTAACCTAACTTCTTCTTCTTAACCTAACCTAACCTAACTTCTTCTTCTTAACCTAACCTAACCTAACCTAACCTAACCTAACTTAACCTAACCTAACTTCTTCTTAACCTAACCTAACCTAACTTCAACCTAACCTAACTACTTCTTCTTAACACAACCTAACCTAACCTAACTAACCTAACCTAACCTAACCTAACCTAACTTCTTTAACCTACCTAACCTAACACTAACCTGGCCTAACCTAACAGCACAACCTAACCTAGCCTAACCTAACCTAACTAACTTCTTCTTCTTCTTTAACCTAACCTAACCTAACCTAACCTAACCTAACTTCTTCTTCTAACCTAACCTAACTTCTTCTAACCTAACCTAACCTAACCTAACTTCTTAACCTAACTTTAACCTAACCTAACTTCTTCTTCTTAACCACAACCTAACCTAACCTAACTAGCCTAACCTAACTTCTTCTTCTTCTTTAACCACAACTAACCTAACTTCTTAGCACTAACCCTGCCTAGCACAACACAACCTAACCTAACCTAACCTAACCTAACCTAACCTAACCTAACCTAACCTTCTTCTTTAACCTAACCCTAACCTAACCTAACCTAACTTCTTCTTCTCTTAACTTCTTAACCTAACCTAACCTAACCTAACCTTAACCTAACCTAACCTAACTTCTTTAACCTAATTCTTCTTCTTAACCTAACCTAACTAACTTCTTCTTCTTCTAACCTAACCTAACCTAACCTAACCTAACCTAACCTAACACAACCTAACTAACACAACCTAACCTTCTTCTTCTAACCTTCTTACACTAACCTAACTAACCTAACCTAACCTAACCTAACTTCTTCTAACCTAACCTTCTTCTTCTAACCTAACCTAACTAACCTAACCTAACCTAACCTAACCTAACCTAACCTAACCTAACCTAACCTAACTTCTTCTCTAACCTAACCTAACCTAACCTAACCTAACCTAACTTCTTCTTCTAACCTAACCTAACTTCTTCTTCTTCTTCTTTAACCTAACCCTAACCTAACCTAACCTAACCTAACCTAACCTAACCTAACCTAACCTTCCTAACCTAACCTAACCTAACCTCTTAACCTAACCTACCCTAACTTCTTTAACCTAACCTAACCTAACCTAACTCTTCTAACCTAACTAACCTAACCTAACCTAACCTAACAACCTAACCTAACTTTAACCTAACCTAACCTAACCTAACCTAACCTAACTTCTTCCTAACCTAACCTAACCCCTAACCTAACCTAACCCTAACCTAACCTAACCTAACCTAACCCTAACCTAACCTAACCTAACCTAACCTAACCTAACCTAACTTCTTCTAGCCTAACCCCTAACCTAACCTAACCTAAAAAATTGAACACTAAAACCTAACACCAACCAGTAACATCCTTCTAACCCTAACCTAACCTAATTCTAACCTTAACCCTCCTTCCACGCCTAACCTAACCATCCCTCCCTTGCCTAACCTAACCAGTAACCTAACTCTAAACCTAACCTGACCCTAACCTTAACCACTCCTTCCGCTAACCTTAACCAAAAAATTCTATATTTGGGAACCCATAGATCCTACATTTTGTCAAACTCACGTATACTAATTTATTAATTTCCATTTACACCAAAAATTTAAAAATTCACAGTATAGTTATATAAGCCTTAAAATTTAATTTGTTCACAAGTTTTGATTTTTAGGAGACTCTATTTTTGTTATTTTTCAAGTTTAGTAAAAGGCAATTTGACAGTATATTTGAAACTGCTAGTATCAGACTTCAGGGGCGGAGCTTTAGCACAGGCTATAAAGAGCAGGCAGCTCTGCTCCACTCATTCTGACATTGGATCTCGACCAGAGCACTACCTCAACAGCAAACAGCTACCAGCCAGAAAATTATTTTTTTAGTGTGCATGACCTGAGGAAGGCTCATAACGAGCCACGTTGTCACAGCACACATCATTTTTCACATTTTTGACACAATTTAATTTAAAACACAAACACGTTATATTTTATTTCATTTTATTTAAAAACATTTTTTCATACACAAAAAATAAAAAGAATAAAAATAAAAAAATAAAAAGAATAAAAAATAAAAAAGAATAAAAAAATAATAGATACAAAATTTGACTTGCGCACCATATCGCTACAATATGGAGAATGACTGGACCGTTGTCCGCTCAGGCAGACGCCGAGAGCGGGTCAGTGGGACACGACCTGTGGGTACCAGCTACTGGGTGAGGGCCAGTGCACCACCGGTCTCCCCGGAGACGGTTTTTCTTTCCTCGCCCTAACCAGCCCGTGCCTCACTCGACTGCTGGCCCACGATATCCAGGACCCCAGTCTTGGTCCCATGCTGGAGTTACTGGCGAGGGACCTCAACGGGGTTCCTACAGACCTCCTAGACAGAATACACGAGGTCCACCGGTTACACGTAACCAATACCAACCTGCGAATCATCAATTTGGCAAATTAGTCCGCTTGCTGCACAAAATTCTCAAAACTGTTCACCACTTACAAAATGTTGCCCGGCACCAGGAAAACCACAACCACGGACGATTACACGCATGGTGGACATGCTGTCCTCTATGATTAAGCCTGCATCTCCAACCACACACACTATTGACTGCATAGTGGGCAATGCAAAAAATTGGGGACACACCACCCTGTTAATACTAGCAGATCATTACAAGGCATCATTGGATAGCTTGATGGATAAAATAAACGATGACTTGCCTGCAGACTGGAGAACGGCCTTTCAGGTGGCCACACGTTGGGCTAAAAAGAATTTGCCCCACATCACACAGGACGTTATTGAACGTACAGAGGCCCTGCTGATTGCATGTAATGCTACAAACACGGTTCAGCCTGCTTCTACTGCTTCTCCAGCTCAAGTTTTACATCAAGTTCAACAAACCCCACAAGCAACCCAAACACATCGACAGACAACAACACAGACGGACTCACAGACACAACACGTAACAGTTACTACAACAACATACACAAAGGGCTTCTGTGGACACTTCAACCATGGTTACCCTCCAGCCCCAACAAGGCAGAAGATGAATAAGGCTGATGAGCAGCAAAACCGCTCCGGCCCGTTCCGTACCACCAGTTAGGCCCCCAGACCAACTTCCCCAACGCCAGGGGCCTTCACGTCGCCATCTGGTGTTCAAAAATCCTTTTAATTTAGAAACCAATAATGAAGAACAAAATAGTACTTCACCAAAAAAAGCTCAACAAGCAGCTGTACAGCCTCAAGACCCACTTGACTGGGTACATGATATGGTCTTGAACATGACCACTAGCTTGACCTCTACCCGGCACCCATAAAGGTCCAAAGAAATATTGTTTCAATTGTTGATTTGGATCACCAACCACAACAATCAAGGGATTCCCCCATTGATGAGGACCTGACACACTCCACGTCCTCTCCTAGTCCTTACATACTAAGGGGCAGGAGAGTCATCTCCACTAAATACAGAAGGGGTCGAAAAAATTGAACACTAAAAGAACCAGACACCAACCAGTAACATCCTTCTAACCCGAACCCTGACCCTAATTCTAACCTTAACCACTCCTTCCCACGCCTAACCTTAACCATCCCTCCCTTGCCTAACCCTAACCAGAGTAACCCTAACTCTAACCCGAACCCTAACCCTGACCCTAACCTTAACCACTCCTTCCCACGCCTAACCTTAACCATCCCTCCTTGCCTAACCCTAAGCAGAGACATTACAGGACAATAATTCATGACAGACCTCTTGTATTAAAATAACATCATAAAATCGGATTGAAATATTAAAAACAAATATAAATATAAATAAATACAATGATAGGTTAGATTACAAAGATTAAAAACGCTAAAACCACTCAAAAACGCTAAAAACTACATAAAAAGTAAAACATCATAAAAGTTAAAAACATCATAAAAGATTAAAAACACCAGATAAAATATTAAAAAGCTTAAAATATTCTACAAAAGAAGCAATAAATAAATAGGATTATGTTAAAAAATTCTATATTTGGGAACCCATAGATCCTACATTTTGTCAAACTCACGTATACTAATTTATTAATTTCCATTTACACCAAAAATTTAAAAATTCACAGTATAGTTATATAAGCCTTAAAATTTAATTTGTTCACAAGTTTTGATTTTTAGGAGACTCTATTTTGTTATTTTTCAAGTTTAGTAAAGGCAATTTGACAGTATATTTGAAACTGCTAGTATCAGACTTCAGGGGCGGAGCTTTAGCACAGGCTATAAAGAGCAGGCAGCTCTGCTCCACTCATTCTGACATTGGATCTCGACCAGAGCACTACCTCAACAGCAAACAGCTACCAGCCAGAAAATTATTTTTTAGTGTGCATGACCTGAGGAAGGCTCATAACGAGCGTTGTCACAGCACACATCATTTTTCACATTTTTGACACAATTTAATTTAAAACACAAACACGTTATATTTTATTTCATTTTATTTAAAAACATTTTTTCATACACAAAAAAAAAAAAGAATAAAAAATAAAAAAATAAAAAAGAATAAAAAAATAAAAAAATTAAAAAGAATAAAAAAATAATAGATACAAAATTTGACTTGCACCATATCGCTACAATATGGAGAATGACTGGACCGTTGTCCGCTCAGGCAGACGCCGAGAGCGGGTCAGTGGGACACGACCTGTGGGTACCAGCTACTGGGTGAGGGCCAGTGCACCACCGGTCTCCCCACGGAGACGGTTTTTCTTTCCTCGCCCTAACCAGCCCGTGCCTCACTCGACTGCTGGCCCACGATATCCAGGACCCCAGTCTTGGTCCCATGCTGGAGTTACTGGCGAGGGACCTCAACGGGGTTCCTACAGACCTCCTAGACAGAATACACAAGGTCCACCGGTTACACGTAACCAATACCAACCTGCGAATCATCAATTTGGCAAATTAGTCCGCTTGCTGCACAAAATTCTCAAAACTGTTCACCACTTACAAAATGTTGCCCGGCACCAGGAAAACCACAACCACGGACGATTACGCATGGTGGACATGCTGTCCTCTATGATTAAGCCTGCATCTCCAACCACACACACTATTGACTGCATAGTGGGCAATGCAAAAAATTGGGGACACACCACCCTGTTAATACTAGCAGATCATTACAAGGCATCATTGGATAGCTTGATGGATAAAATAAACGATGACTTGCCTGCAGACTGGAGAACGGCCTTTCAGGTGGCCACACGCGTTGGGCTAAAAGAATTTGCCCCACATCACACAGGACGTTATTGAACGTACAGAGGCCCTGCTGATTGCATGTAATGCTACAAACACGGTTCAGCCTGCTTCTACTGCTTCTCCAGCTCAAGTTTTACATCAAGTTCAACAAACCCCACAAGCAACCCAAACACATCGACAGACAACAACACAGACGGACTCACAGACACAACACGTACAACAGTTACTACAACAACATACACAAAGGGCTTCTGTGGACACTTCAACCATGGTTACCCCTCCAGCCCCAACAAGGCAGAAGATGAATAAGGCTGATGAGCAGCAAAAACCCGCTCCGGCCCGTTCCGTACCACCAGTTAGGCCCCCAGACCAACTTCCCCAACGCCAGGGGCCTTCACGGTCGCCATCTGGTGTTCGAAAAAATCCTTTTAATTTAGAAACCAATAATGAAGAACAAAATAGTACTTCACCAAAAAAAGCTCAACAAGCAGCTGTACAGCCTCAAGACCCACTTGACTGGGTACATGATATGGTCTTGAACATGACCACTAGCTTGACCTCTACCCCGGCACCCATAAAGGTCCAAAGAAATATTGTTTCAATTGTTGATTTGGATCACCAACCACAACAATCAAGGGATTCCCCCATTGATGAGGACCTGACACACTCCACGTCCTCTCCTAGTCCTTACATACTAAGGGGCAGGAGAGTCATCTCCACTAAATACAGAAGGGGTCGAAAAAATTGAACACTAAAAGAACCAGACACCAACCAGTAACATCCTTCTAACCCGAACCCTGACCCTAATTCTAACCTTAACCACTCCTTCCCACGCCTAACCTTAACCATCCCTCCTTGCCTAACCCTAACCAGAGTAACCCCTAACTCTAACCCACCCTAACCCTGACCCTAACCTTAACCACTCCTTCCCACGCCTAACCTTAACCATCCCTCCCCTTGCCTAACCCTAAGCAGAGACATTACAGGACAATAATTCATGACAGACCTCTTGTATTAAAATAACATCATAAAATCGGATTGAAATATTAAAAACAAATATAAATATAAATAAATACAATGATAGGTTAGATTACAAAGATTAAAAACGCTAAAAAACCACTCAAAAAACGCTAAAAACTACATAAAAAGTAAAAAAACATCATAAAAAGTTAAAAACATCATAAAAAGATTAAAAAACACCAGATAAAATATTAAAAAGCTTAAAATATTCTACAAAAAGAAGCAATAAATAAATAGGATTATGTTAAAAAAATTCTATATTTGGGAACCCATAGATCCTACATTTTGTCAAACTCACGTATACTAATTTATTAATTTCCATTTACACCAAAAATTTAAAAATTCACAGTATAGTTATATAAGCCTTAAAATTTAATTTGTTCACAAGTTTTGATTTTTAGGAGACTCTATTTTTGTTATTTTTCAAGTTTAGTAAAAGGCAATTTGACAGTATATTTGAAACTGCTAGTATCAGACTTCAGGGGGCGGAGCTTTAGCACAGGCTATAAAAGAGCAGGCAGCTCTGCTCCACTCATTCTGACATTGGATCTCGACCAGAGCACTACCTCAACAGCAAACAGCTACCAGCCAGAAAATTATTTTTTTAGTGTGCATGACCTGAGGAAGGCTCATAACGAGCCGAAACGTTGTCACAGCACACATCATTTTTCACATTTTTGACACAATTTAATTTAAAACACAAACACGTTATATTTTATTTCATTTTATTTAAAAACATTTTTTTCATACACAAAAAAATAAAAAAGAATAAAAAATAAAAAAATAAAAAAGAATAAAAAAATAAAAAAGAATAAAAAAATAATAGATACAAAATTTGACTTGCGCACCATATCGCTACAATATGGAGAATGACTGGACCGTTGTCCGCTCAGGCAGACGCCGAGAGCGGGTCAGTGGGACACGACCTGTGGGTACCAGCTACTGGGTGAGGGCCAGTGCACCACCGGTCTCCCCACGGAGACGGTTTTTCTTTCCTCGCCCTAACCAGCCCGTGCCTCACTCGACTGCTGGCCCACGATATCCAGGACCCCAGTCTTGGTCCCATGCTGGAGTTACTGGCGAGGGACCTCAACGGGGTTCCTACAGACCTCCTAGACAGAATACACGAGGTCCACCGGTTACACGTAACCAATACCAACCTGCGAATCATCAATTTGGCAAATTAGTCCGCTTGCTGCACAAAATTCTCAAAACTGTTCACCACTTACAAAATGTTGCCCCGGCACCAGGAAAACCACAACCACGGACGATTACACGCATGGTGGACATGCTGTCCTCTATGATTAAGCCTGCATCTCCAACCACACACACTATTGACTGCATAGTGGGCAATGCAAAAATTGGGGACACACCACCCTGTTAATACTAGCAGATCATTACAAGGCATCATTGGATAGCTTGATGGATAAAATAAACGATGACTTGCCTGCAGACTGGAGAACGGCCTTTCAGGTGGCCACGTTGGGCTAAAAAGAATTTGCCCCACATCACACAGGACGTTATTGAACGACAGAGGCCCTGCTGATTGCATGTAATGCTACAAACACGGTTCAGCCTGCTTCTACTGCTTCTCCAGCTCAAGTTTTACATCAAGTTCAACAAACCCCACAAGCAACCCAAACACATCGACAGACAACAACACAGACGGACTCACAGACACAACACGTACAACAGTTACTACAACAACATACACAAAGGGCTTCTGTGGACACTTCAACCATGGTTACCCTCCAGCCCCAACAAGGCAGAAGATGAATAAGGCTGATGAGCAGCAAAAACCCGCTCGGCCCGTTCCATTACCACCAGTTAGGCCCCAGACCAACTTCCCCAACGCCAGGGGCCTTCACGGTCGCCATCTGGTGTTCGAAAAAATCCTTTTAATTTAGAAACCAATAATGAAGAACAAAATAGTACTTCACCAAAAAGCTCAACAAGCAGCTGTACAGCCTCAAGACCCACTTGACTGGGTACATGATATGGTCTTGAACATGACCACTAGCTTGACCTCTACCCGGCACCCATAAAGGTCCAAAGAAATATTGTTTCAATTGTTGATTTGGATCACCAACCACAACAATCAAGGGATTCCCCATTGATGAGGACCTGACACACTCCACGTCCTCTCCTAGTCCTTACATACTAAGGGGCAGGAGAGTCATCTCCACTAAATACAGAAGGGGTCGAAAAATTGAACACTAAAAGAACCAGACACCAACCAGTAACATCCTTCTAACCCAACCCTGACCCTAATTCTAACCTTAACCACTCCTTCCCACGCCTAACCTTAACCATCCCTCCCCTTGCCTAACCCTAACCAGAGTAACCCTAACTCTAACCCGAACCCTAACCCTGACCCTAACCTTAACCACTCCTTCCCACGCCTAACCTTAACCATCCCTCCTTGCCTAACCCTAAGCAGAGACATTACAGGACAATAATTCATGACAGACCTCTTGTATTAAAATAACATCATAAAATCGGATTGAAATATTAAAAACAAATATAAATATAAATAAATACAATGATAGGTTAGATTACAAAGATTAAAAACGCTAAAAAACCACTCAAAAAACGCTAAAAACTACATAAAAAGTAAAAAAACATCATAAAAAGTTAAAAACATCATAAAAAGATTAAAAAACACCAGATAAAATATTAAAAAGCTTAAAATATTCTACAAAAAGAAGCAATAAATAAATAGGATTATGTTAAAAAAATTCTATATTTGGGAACCCATAGATCCTACATTTTGTCAAACTCACGTATACTAATTTATTAATTTCCATTTACACCAAAAATTTAAAAATTCACAGTATAGTTATATAAGCCTTAAAATTTAATTTGTTCACAAGTTTTGATTTTTAGGAGACTCTATTTTTGTTATTTTTCAAGTTTAGTAAAAGGCAATTTGACAGTATATTTGAAACTGCTAGTATCAGACTTCAGGGGGCGGAGCTTTAGCACAGGCTATAAAAGAGCAGGCAGCTCTGCTCCACTCATTCTGACATTGGATCTCGACCAGAGCACTACCTCAACAGCAAACAGCTACCAGCCAGAAAATTATTTTTTTAGTGTGCATGACCTGAGGAAGGCTCATAACGAGCCGAAACGTTGTCACAGCACACATCATTTTTCACATTTTTGACACAATTTAATTTAAAACACAAACACGTTATATTTTATTTCATTTTATTTAAAAACATTTTTTTCATACACAAAAAAATAAAAAAGAATAAAAAATAAAAAAATAAAAAAGAATAAAAAAATAAAAAAGAATAAAAAAATAATAGATACAAAATTTGACTTATCGCTACAATATGGAGAATGACTGGACCGTTGTCCGCTCAGGCAGACGCCGAGAGCGGGTCAGTGGGACACGACCTGTGGGTACCAGCTACTGGGTGAGGGCCAGTGCACCACCGGTCTCCCCACGGAGACGGTTTTTCTTTCCTCGCCCTAACCAGCCCGTGCCTCACTCGACTGCTGGCCCACGATATCCAGGACCCCAGTCTTGGTCCCATGCTGGAGTTACTGGCGAGGGACCTCAACGGGGTTCCTACAGACCTCCTAGACAGAATACACGAGGTCCACCGGTTACACGTAACCAATACCAACCTGCGAATCATCAATTTGGCAAATTAGTCCGCTTGCTGCACAAAATTCTCAAAACTGTTCACCACTTACAAAATGTTGCCCCGGCACCAGGAAAACCACAACCACGGACGATTACACGCATGGTGGACATGCTGTCCTCTATGATTAAGCCTGCATCTCCAACCACACACACTATTGACTGCATAGTGGGCAATGCAAAAATTGGGGACACACCACCCTGTTAATACTAGCAGATCATTACAAGGCATCATTGGATAGCTTGATGGATAAAATAAACGATGACTTGCCTGCAGACTGGAGAACGGCCTTTCAGGTGGCCACACGTTGGGCTAAAAGAATTTGCCCCACATCACACAGGGCGTTATTGAACGTACAGAGGCCCTGCTGATTGCATGTAATGCTACAAACACGGTTCAGCCTGCTTCTACTGCTTCTCCAGCTCAAGTTTTACATCAAGTTCAACAAACCCCACAAGCAACCCAAACACATCGACAGACAACAACACAGACGGACTCACAGACACAACACGCAACAGTTACTACAACAACATACACAAAGGGCTTCTGTGGACACTTCAACCATGGTTACCCCTCCAGCCCCAACAAGGCAGAAGATGAATAAGGCTGATGAGCAGCAAAACCCGCTCCGGCCCGTTCCGTACCACCAGTTAGGCCCCAGACCAACTTCCCCAACGCCAGGGGCCTTCACGGTCGCCATCTGGTGTTCAAAAATCCTTTTAATTTAGAAACCAATAATGAAGAACAAAATAGTACTTCACCAAAAGCTCAACAAGCAGCTGTACAGCCTCAAGACCCACTTGACTGGGTACATGATATGGTCTTGAACATGACCACTAGCTTGACCTCTACCCCGGCACCCATAAAGGTCCAAAGAAATATTGTTTCAATTGTTGATTTGGATCACCAACCACAACAATCAAGGGATTCCCCCATTGATGAGGACCTGACACACTCCACGTCCTCTCCTAGTCCTTACATACTAAGGGGCAGGAGAGTCATCTCCACTAAATACAGAAGGGGTCGAAAAATTGAACACTAAAAGAACCAGACACCAACCAGTAACATCCTTCTAACCCGAACCCTGACCCTAATTCTAACCTTAACCACTCCTTCCCACGCCTAACCTTAACCATCCCTCCTTGCCTAACCCTAACCAGAGTAACCCTAACTCTAACCCGAACCCTAACCCTGACCCTAACCTTAACCACTCCTTCCCACGCCTAACCTTAACCATCCCTCCTTGCCTAACCCTAAGCAGAGACATTACAGGACAATAATTCATGACAGACCTCTTGTATTAAAATAACATCATAAAATCGGATTGAAATATTAAAAACAAATATAAATATAAATAAATACAATGATAGGTTAGATTACAAAGATTAAAAACGCTAAAAACCACTCAAAAACGCTAAAACTACATAAAAGTAAAACATCATAAAAAGTTAAAAACATCATAAAAGATTAAAAACACCAGATAAAATATTAAAAAGCTTAAAATATTCTACAAAAAGAAGCAATAAATAAATAGGATTATGTTAAAAAAATTCTATATTTGGGAACCCATAGATCCTACATTTTGTCAAACTCACGTATACTAATTTATTAATTTCCATTTACACCAAAAATTTAAAAATTCACAGTATAGTTATATAAGCCTTAAAATTTAATTTGTTCACAAGTTTTGATTTTTAGGAGACTCTATTTTTGTTATTTTTCAAGTTTAGTAAAAGGCAATTTGACAGTATATTTGAAACTGCTAGTATCAGACTTCAGGGGGCGGAGCTTTAGCACAGGCTATAAAAGAGCAGGCAGCTCTGCTCCACTCATTCTGACATTGGATCTCGACCAGAGCACTACCTCAACAGCAAACAGCTACCAGCCAGAAAATTATTTTTTTAGTGTGCATGACCTGAGGAAGGCTCATAACGAGCCGAAACGTTGTCACAGCACACATCATTTTTCACATTTTTGACACAATTTAATTTAAAACACAAACACGTTATATTTTATTTCATTTTATTTAAAAACATTTTTTTCATACACAAAAAAATAAAAAAGAATAAAAAATAAAAAAATAAAAAAGAATAAAAAAATAAAAAAATAAAAAAGAATAAAAAAATAATAGATACAAAATTTGACTTGCGCACCATATCGCTACAATATGGAGAATATGACTGGACTGTCCGCTCAGGCAGACGCCGAGCGGGTCAGTGGGACACGACCTGTGGGGTACCAGCTACTGGGTGAGGGCCAGTGCACCACCGGTCTCCCCACGGAGACGGTTTTTCTTTCTCGCCTAACCAGCCCGTGCCTCACTCGACTGCTGGCCCACGATATCCAGGACCCCAGTCTTGGTCCCATGCTGGAGTTACTGGCGAGGACCTCAACGGGTTCCTACAGACCTCCTAGACAGAATACACAGGTCCACCGGTTACACGTAACCAATACCAACCTGCGAATCATCAATTTGGCAAATTAGTCCGCTTGCTGCACAAAATTCTCAAAACTGTTCACCACTTACAAAATGTTGCTGCCCGCACCAGGAAAACCACAACCACGGACGATTACACGCATGGTGGACATGCTGTCCTCTATGATTAAGCCTGCATCTCCAACCACACACACTATTGACTGCATAGTGGGCAATGCAAAAATTGGGGACACACCACCCTGTTAATACTAGCAGATCATTACAAGGCATCATTGGATAGCTTGATGGATAAAATAAACGATGACTTGCCTGCAGACTGGAGAACGGCCTTCAGGTGGCCACGTTGGGCTAAAAAGAATTTGCCCCACATCACACAGGACGTTATTGAACGTACAGAGGCCCTGCTGATTGCATGTAATGCTACAAACACGGTTCAGCCTGCTTCTACTGCTTCTCCAGCTCAAGTTTTACATCAAGTTCAACAAACCCCACAAGCAACCCAAACACATCGACAGACAACAACACAGACGGACTCACAGACACAACACGCATAACAGTTACTACAACAACATACACAAAGGGCTTCTGTGGACACTTCAACCATGGTTACCCTCCAGCCCCAACAAGGCAGAAGATGAATAAGGCTGATGAGCAGCAAAAACCCGCTCCGGCCCGTTCCGTACCACCAGTTAGGCCCCCAGACCAACTTCCCCAACGCCAGGGGCCTTCACGGTCGCCATCTGGTGTTCGAAAAAATCCTTTTAATTTAGAAACCAATAATGAAGAACAAAATAGTACTTCACCAAAAAAAGCTCAACAAGCAGCTGTACAGCCTCAAGACCCACTTGACTGGGTACATGATATGGTCTTGAACATGACCACTAGCTTGACCTCTACCCCGGCACCCATAAAGGTCCAAAGAAATATTGTTTCAATTGTTGATTTGGATCACCAACCACAACAATCAAGGGATTCCCCCATTGATGAGGACCTGACACACTCCACGCCTCTCCTAGTCCTTACATACTAAGGGGCAGGAGAGTCATCTCCACTAAATACAGAAGGGGTCGAAAAATTGAACACTAAAAGAACCAGACACCAACCAGTAACATCCTTCTAACCCGAACCCTGACCCTAATTCTAACCTTAACCACTCCTTCCCACGCCTAACCTTAACCATCCCTCCTTGCCTAACCCTAACCAGAGTAACCCTAACTCTAACCCGAACCCTAACCCTGACCCTAACCTTAACCACTCCTTCCCACGCCTAACCTTAACCATCCCTCCCCTTGCCTAACCCTAAGCAGAGACATTACAGGACAATAATTCATGACAGACCTCTTGTATTAAAATAACATCATAAAATCGGATTGAAATATTAAAAACAAATATAAATATAAATAAATACAATGATAGGTTAGATTACAAAGATTAAAAACGCTAAAAAACCACTCAAAAAACGCTAAAAACTACATAAAAAGTAAAAAAACATCATAAAAAGTTAAAAACATCATAAAAAGATTAAAAAACACCAGATAAAATATTAAAAAGCTTAAAATATTCTACAAAAAGAAGCAATAAATAAATAGGATTATGTTAAAAAAATTCTATATTTGGGAACCCATAGATCCTACATTTTGTCAAACTCACGTATACTAATTTATTAATTTCCATTTACACCAAAAATTTAAAAATTCACAGTATAGTTATATAAGCCTTAAAATTTAATTTGTTCACAAGTTTTGATTTTTAGGAGACTCTATTTTTGTTATTTTTCAAGTTTAGTAAAAGGCAATTTGACAGTATATTTGAAACTGCTAGTATCAGACTTCAGGGGGCGGAGCTTTAGCACAGGCTATAAAGAGCAGGCAGCTCTGCTCCACTCATTCTGACATTGGATCTCGACCAGAGCACTACCTCAACAGCAAACAGCTACCAGCCAGAAAATTATTTTTTTAGTGTGCATGACCTGAGGAAGGCTCATAACGACAAACGTTGTCACAGCACACATCATTTTTCACATTTTTGACACAATTTAATTTAAAACACAAACACGTTATATTTTATTTCATTTTATTTAAAAACATTTTTTCATACACAAAAAATAAAAAGAATAAAAAATAAAAAAATAAAAAGAATAAAAAATAAAAATAAAAAGAATAAAAAATAATAGATACAAAATTTGACTTGCACCATATCGCTACAATATGGAGAATGACTGGACCGTTGTCCGCTCAGGCAGACGCCGAGAGCGGGTCAGTGGGACACGACCTGTGGGTACCAGCTACTGGGTGAGGGCCAGTGCACCACCGGTCTCCCCACGGAGACGGTTTTTCTTTCCTCGCCCTAACCAGCCCGTGCCTCACTCGACTGCTGGCCCACGATATCCAGGACCCCAGTCTTGGTCCCATGCTGGAGTTACTGGCGAGGACCTCAACGGGTTCCTACAGACCTCCTAGACAGAATACACAAGGTCCACCGGTTACACGTAACCAATACCAACCTGCGAATCATCAATTTGGCAAATTAGTCCGCTTGCTGCACAAAATTCTCAAAACTGTTCACCACTTACAAAATGTTGCCCCGGCACCAGGAAAACCACAACCACGGACGATTACACGCATGGTGGACATGCTGTCCTCTATGATTAAGCCTGCATCTCCAACCACACTATTGACTGCATAGTGGGCAATGCAAAAATTGGGGACACACCACCCTGTTAATACTAGCAGATCATTACAAGGCATCATTGGATAGCTTGATGGATAAAATAAACGATGACTTGCCTGCAGACTGGAGAACGGCCTTTCAGGTGGCCACACGTTGGGCTAAAAGAATTTGCCCCACATCACACAGGACGTTATTGAACGTACAGAGGCCCTGCTGATTGCATGTAATGCTACAAACACGGTTCAGCCTGCTTCTACTGCTTCTCCAGCTCAAGTTTTACATCAAGTTCAACAAACCCCACAAGCAACCCAAACACATCGACAGACAACAACACAGACGGACTCACAGACACAACACGCATAACAGTTACTACAACAACATACACAAAGGGCTTCTGTGGACACTTCAACCATGGTTACCCTCCAGCCCCAACAAGGCAGAAGATGAATAAGGCTGATGAGCAGCAAAACCGCTCCGGCCCGTTCCTGCACCACCAGTTAGGCCCCCAGACCAACTTCCCCAACGCCAGGGGCCTTCACGGTCGCCATCTGGTGTTCAAAAATCCTTTTAATTTAGAAACCAATAATGAAGAACAAAATAGTACTTCACCAAAAAAAGCTCAACAAGCAGCTGTACAGCCTCAAGACCCACTTGACTGGGTACATGATATGGTCTTGAACATGACCACTAGCTTGACCTCTACCCCGGCACCCATAAAGGTCCAAAGAAATATTGTTTCAATTGTTGATTTGGATCACCAACCACAACAATCAAGGATTCCCCATTGATGAGGACCTGACACACTCCACGTCCTCTCCTAGTCCTTACATACTAAGGGGCAGGAGAGTCATCTCCACTAAATACAGAAGGGGTCGAAAAAATTGAACACTAAAAGAACCAGACACCAACCAGTAACATCCTTCTAACCCGAACCCTGACCCTAATTCTAACCTTAACCACTCCTTCCCACGCCTAACCTTAACCATCCCTCCCCTTGCCTAACCCTAACCAGAGTAACCCTAACTCTAACCCGAACCCTAACCCTGACCCTAACCTTAACCACTCCTTCCCACGCCTAACCTTAACCATCCCTCCTTGCCTAACCCTAAGCAGAGACATTACAGGACAATAATTCATGACAGACCTCTTGTATTAAAATAACATCATAAAATCGGATTGAAATATTAAAAACAAATATAAATATAAATAAATACAATGATAGGTTAGATTACAAAGATTAAAAACGCTAAAAACCACTCAAAAACGCTAAAACTACATAAAAGTAAAAACATCATAAAAAGTTAAAAACATCATAAAAGATTAAAAACACCAGATAAAATATTAAAAAGCTTAAAATATTCTACAAAAAGAAGCAATAAATAAATAGGATTATGTTAAAAAAATTCTATATTTGGGAACCCATAGATCCTACATTTTGTCAAACTCACGTATACTAATTTATTAATTTCCATTTACACCAAAAATTTAAAAATTCACAGTATAGTTATATAAGCCTTAAAATTTAATTTGTTCACAAGTTTTGATTTTTAGGAGACTCTATTTTTGTTATTTTTCAAGTTTAGTAAAGGCAATTTGACAGTATATTTGAAACTGCTAGTATCAGACTTCAGGGGCGGAGCTTTAGCACAGGCTATAAAGAGCAGGCAGCTCTGCTCCACTCATTCTGACATTGGATCTCGACCAGAGCACTACCTCAACAGCAAACAGCTACCAGCCAGAAAATTATTTTTAGTGTGCATGACCTGAGGAAGGCTCATAACGAGCAAACGTTGTCACAGCACACATCATTTTTCACATTTTTGACACAATTTAATTTAAAACACAAACACGTTATATTTTATTTCATTTTATTTAAAAACATTTTTTCATACACAAAAAATAAAAAGAATAAAAAATAAAAAATAAAAAGAATAAAAAATAAAAAATAAAAAGAATAAAAAAATAATAGATACAAAATTTGACTTGCGCACCATATCGCTACAATATGGAGAATGACTGGACCGTTGTCCGCTCAGGCAGACGCCGAGAGCGGGTCAGTGGGACACGACCTGTGGGTACCAGCTACTGGGTGAGGGCCAGTGCACCACCGGTCTCCCCACGGAGACGGTTTTTCTTTCCTCGCCCTAACCAGCCCGTGCCTCACTCGACTGCTGGCCCACGATATCCAGGACCCCAGTCTTGGTCCCATGCTGGAGTTACTGGCGAGGACCTCAACGGGTTCCTACAGACCTCCTAGACAGAATACACAAGGTCCACGGTTACGTAACCAATACCAACCTGCGAATCATCAATTTGGCAAATTAGTCCGCTTGCTGCACAAAATTCTCAAAACTGTTCACCACTTACAAAATGTTGCCCGGCACCAGGAAAACCACAACCACGGACGATTACGCATGGTGGACATGCTGTCCTCTATGATTAAGCCTGCATCTCCAACCACACACACTATTGACTGCATAGTGGGCAATGCAAAAATTGGGGACACACCACCCTGTTAATACTAGCAGATCATTACAAGGCATCATTGGATAGCTTGATGGATAAAATAAACGATGACTTGCCTGCAGACTGGAGAACGGCCTTTCAGGTGGCCACACGTTGGGCTAAAAAGAATTTGCCCCACATCACACAGGACGTTATTGAACGTACAGAGGCCCTGCTGATTGCATGTAATGCTACAAACACGGTTCAGCCTGCTTCTACTGCTTCTCCAGCTCAAGTTTTACATCAAGTTCAACAAACCCCACAAGCAACCCAAACACATCGACAGACAACAACACAGACGGACTCACAGACACAACACGCATAACAGTTACTACAACAACATACACAAAGGGCTTCTGTGGACACTTCAACCATGGTTACCCCTCCAGCCCCAACAAGGCAGAAGATGAATAAGGCTGATGAGCAGCAAAAACCCGCTCCGGCCCGTTCCGTACCACCAGTTAGGCCCCAGACCAACTTCCCAACGCCAGGGGCCTTCACGGTCGCCATCTGGTGTTCAAAAATCCTTTTAATTTAGAAACCAATAATGAAGAACAAAATAGTACTTCACCAAAAAAAGCTCAACAAGCAGCTGTACAGCCTCAAGACCCACTTGACTGGGTACATGATATGGTCTTGAACATGACCACTAGCTTGACCTCTACCCCGGCACCCATAAAGGTCCAAAGAAATATTGTTTCAATTGTTGATTTGGATCACCAACCACAACAATCAAGGGATTCCCCCATTGATGAGGACCTGACACACTCCACGTCCTCTCCTAGTCCTTACATACTAAGGGGCAGGAGAGTCATCTCCACTAAATACAGAAGGGGTCGAAAAAATTGAACACTAAAAGAACCAGACACCAACCAGTAACATCCTTCTAACCCGAACCCTGACCCTAATTCTAACCTTAACCACTCCTTCCCACGCCTAACCTTAACCATCCCTCCCCTTGCCTAACCCTAACCAGAGTAACCCTAACTCTAACCCGAACCCTAACCCTGACCCTAACCTTAACCACTCCTTCCCACGCCTAACCTTAACCATCCCTCCCCTTGCCTAACCCTAAGCAGAGACATTACAGGACAATAATTCATGACAGACCTCTTGTATTAAAATAACATCATAAAATCGGATTGAAATATTAAAAACAAATATAAATATAAATAAATACAATGATAGGTTAGATTACAAAGATTAAAAACGCTAAAAAACCACTCAAAAAACGCTAAAAACTACATAAAAAGTAAAAAAACATCATAAAAAGTTAAAAACATCATAAAAAGATTAAAAAACACCAGATAAAATATTAAAAAGCTTAAAATATTCTACAAAAAGAAGCAATAAATAAATAGGATTATGTTAAAAATTCTATATTTGGGAACCCATAGATCCTACATTTTGTCAAACTCACGTATACTAATTTATTAATTTCCATTTACACCAAAAATTTAAAAATTCACAGTATAGTTATATAAGCCTTAAAATTTAATTTGTTCACAAGTTTTGATTTTTAGGAGACTCTATTTTTGTTATTTTTCAAGTTTAGTAAAAGGCAATTTGACAGTATATTTGAAACTGCTAGTATCAGACTTCAGGGGGCGGAGCTTTAGCACAGGCTATAAAGAGCAGGCAGCTCTGCTCCACTCATTCTGACATTGGATCTCGACCAGAGCACTACCTCAACAGCAAACAGCTACCAGCCAGAAAATTATTTTTTTAGTGTGCATGACCTGAGGAAGGCTCATAACGAGCCGAAACGTTGTCACAGCACACATCATTTTTCACATTTTTGACACAATTTAATTTAAAACACAAACACGTTATATTTTATTTCATTTTATTTAAAAACATTTTTTCATACACAAAAAATAAAAAGAATAAAAATAAAAATAAAAAGAATAAAAAAATAAAAAAGAATAAAAAAATAATAGATACAAAATTTGACTTGCGCACCATATCGCTACAATATGGAGAATGACTGGACCGTTGTCCGCTCAGGCAGACGCCGAGAGCGGGTCAGTGGGACACGACCTGTGGGTACCAGCTACTGGGTGAGGGCCAGTGCACCACCGGTCTCCCCACGGAGACGGTTTTTCTTTCCTCGCCTCTAACCAGCCCGTGCCTCACTCGACTGCTGGCCCACGATATCCAGGACCCCAGTCTTGGTCCCATGCTGGAGTTACTGGCGAGGACCTCAACGGGTTCCTACAGACCTCCTAGACAGAATACACGAGGTCCACCGGTTACACGTAACCAATACCAACCTGCGAATCATCAATTTGGCAAATTAGTCCGCTTGCTGCACAAAATTCTCAAAACTGTTCACCACTTACAAAATGTTGCCCGGCACCAGGAAAACCACAACCACGGACGATTACACGCATGGTGGACATGCTGTCCTCTATGATTAAGCCTGCATCTCCAACCACACACACTATTGACTGCATAGTGGGCAATGCAAAAATTGGGGACACACCACCCTGTTAATACTAGCAGATCATTACAAGGCATCATTGGATAGCTTGATGGATAAAATAAACGATGACTTGCCTGCAGACTGGAGAACGGCCTTTCAGGTGGCCACACGTTGGGCTAAAAAGAATTTGCCCCACATCACACAGGACGTTATTGAACGACAGAGGCCCTGCTGATTGCATGTAATGCTACAAACACGGTTCAGCCTGCTTCTACTGCTTCTCCAGCTCAAGTTTTACATCAAGTTCAACAAACCCCACAAGCAACCCAAACACATCGACAGACAACAACACAGACGGACTCACAGACACAACACGCATAACAGTTACTACAACAACATACACAAAGGGCTTCTGTGGACACTTCAACCATGGTTACCCTCCAGCCCCAACAAGGCAGAAGATGAATAAGGCTGATGAGCAGCAAAAACTCCGCTCCGGCCCGTTCCGTACCACCAGTTAGGCCCCAGACCAACTTCCCCAACGCCAGGGAGCCTTCACGGTCGCCATCTGGTGTTCGAAAAAATCCTTTTAATTTAGAAACCAATAATGAAGAACAAAATAGTACTTCACCAAAAAAAGCTCAACAAGCAGCTGTACAGCCTCAAGACCCACTTGACTGGGTACATGATATGGTCTTGAACATGACCACTAGCTTGACCTCTACCCCGGCACCCATAAAGGTCCAAAGAAATATTGTTTCAATTGTTGATTTGGATCACCAACCACAACAATCAAGGGATTCCCCCATTGATGAGGACCTGACACACTCCACGTCCTCTCCTAGTCCTTACATACTAAGGGGCAGGAGAGTCATCTCCACTAAATACAGAAGGGTCGAAAAATTGAACACTAAAAGAACCAGACACCAACCAGTAACATCCTTCTAACCCGAACCCTGACCCTAATTCTAACCTTAACCACTCCTTCCCACGCCTAACCTTAACCATCCCTCCCCTTGCCTAACCCTAACCAGAGTAACCCTAACTCTAACCCGAACCCTAACCCTGACCCTAACCTTAACCACTCCTTCCCACGCCTAACCTTAACCATCCTCCCTTGCCTAACCCTAAGCAGAGACATTACAGGACAATAATTCATGACAGACCTCTTGTATTAAAATAACATCATAAAATCGGATTGAAATATTAAAAACAAATATAAATATAAATAAATACAATGATAGGTTAGATTACAAAGATTAAAAACGCTAAAAACCACTCAAAAACGCTAAAAACTACATAAAAAGTAAAAACATCATAAAAAGTTAAAAACATCATAAAAGATTAAAAACACCAGATAAAATATTAAAAAGCTTAAAATATTCTACAAAAGAAGCAATAAATAAATAGGATTATGTTAAAAATTCTATATTTGGGAACCCATAGATCCTACATTTTGTCAAACTCATGATACTAATTTATTAATTTCCATTTACACCAAAAATTTAAAAATTCACAGTATAGTTATATAAGCCTTAAAATTTAATTTGTTCACAAGTTTTGATTTTTAGGAGACTCTATTTTTGTTATTTTTCAAGTTTAGTAAAAGGCAATTTGACAGTATATTTGAAACTGCTAGTATCAGACTTCAGGGGCGGAGCTTTAGCACAGGCTATAAAGAGCAGGCAGCTCTGCTCCACTCATTCTGACATTGGATCTCGACCAGAGCACTACCTCAACAGCAAACAGCTACCAGCCAGAAAATTATTTTTAGTGTGCATGACCTGAGGAAGGCTCATAACGAGCAAACGTTGTCACAGCACACATCATTTTTCACATTTTTGACACAATTTAATTTAAAACACAAACACGTTATATTTTATTTCATTTTATTTAAAAACATTTTTTCATACACAAAAAAGAATAAAAAATAAAAATAAAAAGAATAAAAAATAAAAAAATAAAAAGAATAAAAAATAATAGATACAAAATTTGACTTGCACCATATCGCTACAATATGGAGAATGACTGGACCGTTGTCCGCTCAGGCAGACGCCGAGACGGGTCAGTGGGACACGACCTGTGGGTACCAGCTACTGGGTGAGGGCCAGTGCACCACCGGTCTCCCCACGGAGACGGTTTTTCTTTCCTCGCCCTAACCAGCCCGTGCCTCACTCGACTGCTGGCCCACGATATCCAGGACCCCAGTCTTGGTCCCATGCTGGAGTTACTGGCGAGGGACCTCAACGGGGTTCCTACAGACCTCCTAGACAGAATACACAAGGTCCACCGGTTACACGTAACCAATACCAACCTGCGAATCATCAATTTGGCAAATTAGTCCGCTTGCTGCACAAAATTCTCAAAACTGTTCACCACTTACAAAATGTTGCCCCGGCACCAGGAAAACCACAACCACGGACGATTACACGCATGGTGGACATGCTGTCCTCTATGATTAAGCCTGCATCTCCAACCACACACACTATTGACTGCATAGTGGGCAATGCAAAAATTGGGGACACACCACCCTGTTAATACTAGCAGATCATTACAAGGCATCATTGGATAGCTTGATGGATAAAATAAACGATGACTTGCCTGCAGACTGGAGAACGGCCTTTCAGGTGGCCACACGTTGGGCTAAAAAGAATTTGCCCCACATCACACAGGACGTTATTGAACGTACAGAGGCCCTGCTGATTGCATGTAATGCTACAAACACGGTTCAGCCTGCTTCTACTGCTTCTCCAGCTCAAGTTTTACATCAAGTTCAACAAACCCCACAAGCAACCCAAACACATCGACAGACAACAACACAGACGGACTCACAGACACAACACGTACAACAGTTACTACAACAACATACACAAAGGGCTTCTGTGGACACTTCAACCATGGTTACCCTCCAGCCCCAACAAGGCAGAAGATGAATAAGGCTGATGAGCAGCAAAAACCCGCTCCGGCCCGTTCCGTACCACCAGTTAGGCCCCCAGACCAACTTCCCCAACGCCAGGGGCCTTCACGGTCGCCATCTGGTGTTCGAAAAAATCCTTTTAATTTAGAAACCAATAATGAAGAACAAAATAGTACTTCACCAAAAAAAGCTCAACAAGCAGCTGTACAGCCTCAAGACCCACTTGACTGGGTACATGATATGGTCTTGAACATGACCACTAGCTTGACCTCTACCCCGGCACCCATAAAGGTCCAAAGAAATATTGTTTCAATTGTTGATTTGGATCACCAACCACAACAATCAAGGGATTCCCCCATTGATGAGGACCTGACACACTCCACGTCCTCTCCTAGTCCTTACATACTAAGGGGCAGGAGAGTCATCTCCACTAAATACAGAAGGGGTCGAAAAATTGAACACTAAAAGAACCAGACACCAACCAGTAACATCCTTCTAACCCGAACCCTGACCCTAATTCTAACCTTAACCACTCCTTCCCACGCCTAACCTTAACCATCCCTCCTTGCCTAACCCTAACCAGAGTAACCCTAACTCTAACCCGAACCCTAACCCTGACCCTAACCTTAACCACTCCTTCCCACGCCTAACCTTAACCATCCCTCCCCTTGCCTAACCCTAAGCAGAGACATTACAGGACAATAATTCATGACAGACCTCTTGTATTAAAATAACATCATAAAATCGGATTGAAATATTAAAAACAAATATAAATATAAATAAATACAATGATAGGTTAGATTACAAAGATTAAAAACGCTAAAAACCACTCAAAAACGCTAAAAACTACATAAAAGTAAAAAACATCATAAAAAGTTAAAACATCATAAAAAGATTAAAAACACCAGATAAAATATTAAAAAGCTTAAAATATTCTACAAAAGAAGCAATAAATAAATAGGATTATGTTAAAAATTCTATATTTGGGAACCCATAGATCCTACATTTTGTCAAACTCACGATACTAATTTATTAATTTCCATTTACACCAAAAATTTAAAATTCACAGTATAGTTATATAAGCCTTAAAATTTAATTTGTTCACAAGTTTTGATTTTTAGGAGACTCTATTTTTGTTATTTTTCAAGTTTAGTAAAAGGCAATTTGACAGTATATTTGAAACTGCTAGTATCAGACTTCAGGGGGCGGAGCTTTAGCACAGGCTATAAAAGAGCAGGCAGCTCTGCTCCACTCATTCTGACATTGGATCTCGACCAGAGCACTACCTCAACAGCAAACAGCTACCAGCCAGAAAATTATTTTTTTAGTGTGCATGACCTGAGGAAGGCTCATAACGAGCCGAAACGTTGTCACAGCACACATCATTTTTCACATTTTTGACACAATTTAATTTAAAACACAAACACGTTATATTTTATTTCATTTTATTTAAAAACATTTTTTTCATACACAAAAAAATAAAAAAGAATAAAAAATAAAAAAATAAAAAAGAATAAAAAAATAAAAAAATAAAAAAGAATAAAAAAATAATAGATACAAAATTTGACTTGCGCACCATATCGCTACAATATGGAGAATGACTGGACCGTTGTCCGCTCAGGCAGACGCCGAGAGCGGGTCAGTGGGACACGACCTGTGGGTACCAGCTACTGGGTGAGGGCCAGTGCACCACCGGTCTCCCCACGGAGACGGTTTTTCTTTCCTCGCCCTAACCAGCCCGTGCCTCACTCGACTGCTGGCCCACGATATCCAGGACCCCAGTCTTGGTCCCATGCTGGAGTTACTGGCGAGGGACCTCAACGGGGTTCCTACAGACCTCCTAGACAGAATACACAAGGTCCACCGGTTACACGTAACCAATACCAACCTGCGAATCATCAATTTGGCAAATTAGTCCGCTTGCTGCACAAAATTCTCAAAACTGTTCACCACTTACAAAATGTTGCCCGGCACCAGGAAAACCACAACCACGGACGATTACACGCATGGTGGACATGCTGTCCTCTATGATTAAGCCTGCATCTCCAACCACACACACTATTGACTGCATAGTGGGCAATGCAAAAAATTGGGGACACACCACCCTGTTAATACTAGCAGATCATTACAAGGCATCATTGGATAGCTTGATGGATAAAATAAACGATGACTTGCCTGCAGACTGGAGAACGGCCTTTCAGGTGGCCACACGTTGGGCTAAAAAGAATTTGCCCCACATCACACAGGACGTTATTGAACGCACAGAGGCCCTGCTGATTGCATGTAATGCTACAAACACGTTCAGCCTGCTTCTACTGCTTCTCCAGCTCAAGTTTTACATCAAGTTCAACAAACCCCACAAGCAACCCAAACACATCGACAGACAACAACACAGACGGACTCACAGACACAACACGCATAACAGTTACTACAACAACATACACAAAGGGCTTCTGTGGACACTTCAACCATGGTTACCCCTCCAGCCCCAACAAGGCAGAAGATGAATAAGGCTGATGAGCAGCAAAACCCGCTCCGGCCCGTTCCGTACCACCAGTTAGGCCCCAGACCAACTTCCCCAACGCCAGGGGCCTTCACGGTCGCCATCTGGTGTTCAAAAATCCTTTTAATTTAGAAACCAATAATGAAGAACAAAATAGTACTTCACCAAAAAAAGCTCAACAAGCAGCTGTACAGCCTCAAGACCCACTTGACTGGGTACATGATATGGTCTTGAACATGACCACTAGCTTGACCTCTACCCGGCACCCATAAAGGTCCAAAGAAATATTGTTTCAATTGTTGATTTGGATCACCAACCACAACAATCAAGGGATTCCCCCATTGATGAGGACCTGACACACTCCACGTCCTCTCCTAGTCCTTACATACTAAGGGGCAGGAGAGTCATCTCCACTAAATACAGAAGGGGTCGAAAAATTGAACACTAAAAGAACCAGACACCAACCAGTAACATCCTTCTAACCCGAACCCTGACCCTAATTCTAACCTTAACCACTCCTTCCCACGCCTAACCTTAACCATCCCTCCCTTGCCTAACCCTAACCAGAGTAACCCTAACTCTAACCCGAACCCTAACCCTGACCCTAACCTTAACCACTCCTTCCCACGCCTAACCTTAACCATCCCTCCCCTTGCCTAACCCTAAGCAGAGACATTACAGGACAATAATTCATGACAGACCTCTTGTATTAAAATAACATCATAAAATCGGATTGAAATATTAAAAACAAATATAAATATAAATAAATACAATGATAGGTTAGATTACAAAGATTAAAAACGCTAAAAAACCACTCAAAAACGCTAAAAACTACATAAAAGTAAAAACATCATAAAAAGTTAAAAACATCATAAAAGATTAAAAACACCAGATAAAATATTAAAAAGCTTAAAATATTCTACAAAAAGAAGCAATAAATAAATAGGATTATGTTAAAAAAATTCTATATTTGGGAACCCATAGATCCTACATTTTGTCAAACTCACGTATACTAATTTATTAATTTCCATTTACACCAAAAATTTAAAAATTCACAGTATAGTTATATAAGCCTTAAAATTTAATTTGTTCACAAGTTTTGATTTTTAGGAGACTCTATTTTTGTTATTTTTCAAGTTTAGTAAAAGGCAATTTGACAGTATATTTGAAACTGCTAGTATCAGACTTCAGGGGGCGGAGCTTTAGCACAGGCTATAAAAGAGCAGGCAGCTCTGCTCCACTCATTCTGACATTGGATCTCGACCAGAGCACTACCTCAACAGCAAACAGCTACCAGCCAGAAAATTATTTTTAGTGTGCATGACCTGAGGAAGGCTCATAACGATAAACGTTGTCACAGCACACATCATTTTTCACATTTTTGACACAATTTAATTTAAAACACAAACACGTTATATTTTATTTCATTTTATTTAAAAACATTTTTTCATACACAAAAAATAAAAAGAATAAAAATAAAAAATAAAAAGAATAAAAAATAAAAAGAATAAAAAAATAATAGATACAAAATTTGACTTGCGCACCATATCGCTACAATATGGAGAATGACTGGACCGTTGTCCGCTCAGGCAGACGCCGAGAGCGGGTCAGTGGGACACGACCTGTGGGTACCAGCTACTGGGTGAGGGCCAGTGCACCACCGGTCTCCCACGGAGACGGTTTTTCTTTCCTCGCCCTAACCAGCCCGTGCCTCACTCGACTGCTGGCCCACGATATCCAGGACCCCAGTCTTGGTCCCATGCTGGAGTTACTGGCGAGGGACCTCAACGGGGTTCCTACAGACCTCCTAGACAGAATACACGAGGTCCACCGGTTACACGTAACCAATACCAACCTGCGAATCATCAATTTGGCAAATTAGTCCGCTTGCTGCACAAAATTCTCAAAACTGTTCACCACTTACAAAATGTTGCCCCGGCACCAGGAAAACCACAACCACGGACGATTACACGCATGGTGGACATGCTGTCCTCTATGATTAAGCCTGCATCTCCAACCACACACACTATTGACTGCATAGTGGGCAATGCAAAAATTGGGGACACACCACCCTGTTAATACTAGCAGATCATTACAAGGCATCATTGGATAGCTTGATGGATAAAATAAACGATGACTTGCCTGCAGACTGGAGAACGGCCTTTCAGGTGGCCACACGTGGGCTAAAAGAATTTGCCCCACATCACACAGGACGTTATTGAACGTACAGAGGCCCTGCTGATTGCATGTAATGCTACAAACACGGTTCAGCCTGCTTCTACTGCTTCTCCAGCTCAAGTTTTACATCAAGTTCAACAAACCCCACAAGCAACCCAAACACATCGACAGACAACAACACAGACGGACTCACAGACACAACACGTACAACAGTTACTACAACAACATACACAAAGGGCTTCTGTGGACACTTCAACCATGGTTACCCTCCAGCCCCAACAAGGCAGAAGATGAATAAGGCTGATGAGCAGCAAAACCCGCTCCGGCCCGTTCCGTACCACCAGTTAGGCCCCAGACCAACTTCCCCAACGCCAGGGCCTTCACGGTCGCCATCTGGTGTTCGAAAAAATCCTTTTAATTTAGAAACCAATAATGAAGAACAAAATAGTACTTCACCAAAAAAAGCTCAACAAGCAGCTGTACAGCCTCAAGACCCACTTGACTGGGTACATGATATGGTCTTGAACATGACCACTAGCTTGACCTCTACCCGGCACCCATAAAGGTCCAAAGAAATATTGTTTCAATTGTTGATTTGGATCACCAACCACAACAATCAAGGGATTCCCCCATTGATGAGGACCTGACACACTCCACGTCCTCTCCTAGTCCTTACATACTAAGGGGCAGGAGAGTCATCTCCACTAAATACAGAAGGGGTCGAAAAATTGAACACTAAAAGAACCAGACACCAACCAGTAACATCCTTCTAACCCGAACCCTGACCCTAATTCTAACCTTAACCACTCCTTCCCACGCCTAACCTTAACCATCCCTCCCTTGCCTAACCCTAACCAGAGTAACCCTAACTCTAACCCGAACCCTAACCCTGACCCTAACCTTAACCACTCCTTCCCACGCCTAACCTTAACCATCCCTCCCCTTGCCTAACCCTAAGCAGAGACATTACAGGACAATAATTCATGACAGACCTCTTGTATTAAAATAACATCATAAAATCGGATTGAAATATTAAAAACAAATATAAATATAAATAAATACAATGATAGGTTAGATTACAAAGATTAAAAACGCTAAAACCACTCAAAAACGCTAAAAACTACATAAAAAGTAAAAACATCATAAAAAGTTAAAACATCATAAAAGATTAAAAACACCAGATAAAATATTAAAAAGCTTAAAATATTCTACAAAAGAAGCAATAAATAAATAGGATTATGTTAAAAAATTCTATATTTGGGAACCCATAGATCCTACATTTTGTCAAACTCACGTATACTAATTTATTAATTTCCATTTACACCAAAAATTTAAAAATTCACAGTATAGTTATATAAGCCTTAAAATTTAATTTGTTCACAAGTTTTGATTTTTAGGAGACTCTATTTTTGTTATTTTTCAAGTTTAGTAAAAGGCAATTTGACAGTATATTTGAAACTGCTAGTATCAGACTTCAGGGGGCGGAGCTTTAGCACAGGCTATAAAAGAGCAGGCAGCTCTGCTCCACTCATTCTGACATTGGATCTCGACCAGAGCACTACCTCAACAGCAAACAGCTACCA
Source organism: Perccottus glenii (assembly GCA_024416835.2). Classification (NCBI taxonomy): domain Eukaryota; kingdom Metazoa; phylum Chordata; class Actinopteri; order Gobiiformes; family Odontobutidae; genus Perccottus; species Perccottus glenii. The sequence goes on from JALDQB020000113.1 coordinate 30,138, forward strand.
GCCAGAAAATTATTTTTTTAGTGTGCATGACCTGAGGAAGGCTCATAACGAGCAAACGTTGTCACAGCACACATCATTTTTCACATTTTGACACAATTTAATTTAAAACACAAACACGTTATATTTTATTTCATTTTATTTAAAAACATTTTTTTCATACACAAAAAAATAAAAAAGAATAAAAAATAAAAAAATAAAAAGAATAAAAAATAAAAAGAATAAAAAATAATAGATACAAAATTTGACTGCACCATATCGCTACAATATGGAGAATGACTGGACCGTTGTCCGCTCAGGCAGACGCCGAGAGCGGGTCAGTGGGACACGACCTGTGGGTACCAGCTACTGGGTGAGGGCCAGTGCACCACCGGTCTCCCCACGGAGACGGTTTTTCTTTCCTCGCCCTAACCAGCCCGTGCCTCACTCGACTGCTGGCCCACGATATCCAGGACCCCAGTCTTGGTCCCATGCTGGAGTTACTGGCGAGGACCTCAACGGGTTCCTACAGACCTCCTAGACAGAATACACGAGGTCCACCGGTTACACGTAACCAATACCAACCTGCGAATCATCAATTTGGCAAATTAGTCCGCTTGCTGCACAAAATTCTCAAAACTGTTCACCACTTACAAAATGTTGCCCGGCACCAGGAAAACCACAACCACGGACGATTACACGCATGGTGGACATGCTGTCCTCTATGATTAAGCCTGCATCTCCAACCACACACACTATTGACTGCATAGTGGGCAATGCAAAAATTGGGGACACACCACCCTGTTAATACTAGCAGATCATTACAAGGCATCATTGGATAGCTTGATGGATAAAATAAACGATGACTTGCCTGCAGACTGGAGAACGGCCTTTCAGGTGGCCACACGTTGGGCTAAAAAGAATTTGCCCCACATCACACAGGACGTTATTGAACGTACAGAGGCCCTGCTGATTGCATGTAATGCTACAAACACGGTTCAGCCTGCTTCTACTGCTTCTCCAGCTCAAGTTTTACATCAAGTTCAACAAACCCCACAAGCAACCCAAACACATCGACAGACAACAACACAGACGGACTCACAGACACAACACGTACAACAGTTACTACAACAACATACACAAAGGGCTTCTGTGGACACTTCAACCATGGTTACCCCTCCAGCCCCAACAAGGCAGAAGATGAATAAGGCTGATGAGCAGCAAAACCGCTCCGGCCCGTTCCGTACCACCAGTTAGGCCCCAGACCAACTTCCCCAACGCCAGGGGCCTTCACGGTCGCCATCTGGTGTTCAAAAATCCTTTTAATTTAGAAACCAATAATGAAGAACAAAATAGTACTTCACCAAAAAAAGCTCAACAAGCAGCTGTACAGCCTCAAGACCCACTTGACTGGGTACATGATATGGTCTTGAACATGACCACTAGCTTGACCTCTACCCCGGCACCCATAAAGGTCCAAAGAAATATTGTTTCAATTGTTGATTTGGATCACCAACCACAACAATCAAGGGATTCCCCCATTGATGAGGACCTGACACACTCCACGTCCTCTCCTAGTCCTTACATACTAAGGGGCAGGAGAGTCATCTCCACTAAATACAGAAGGGGTCGAAAAAATTGAACACTAAAAGAACCAGACACCAACCAGTAACATCCTTCTAACCCGAACCCTGACCCTAATTCTAACCTTAACCACTCCTTCCCACGCCTAACCTTAACCATCCCTCCCCTTGCCTAACCCTAACCAGAGTAACCCTAACTCTAACCCGAACCCTAACCCTGACCCTAACCTTAACCACTCCTTCCCACGCCTAACCTTAACCATCCCTCCCCTTGCCTAACCCTAAGCAGAGACATTACAGGACAATAATTCATGACAGACCTCTTGTATTAAAATAACATCATAAAATCGGATTGAAATATTAAAAACAAATATAAATATAAATAAATACAATGATAGGTTAGATTACAAAGATTAAAAACGCTAAAACCACTCAAAAACGCTAAAAACTACATAAAAAGTAAAAACATCATAAAAGTTAAAAACATCATAAAAGATTAAAAACACCAGATAAAATATTAAAAAGCTTAAAATATTCTACAAAAAGAAGCAATAAATAAATAGGATTATGTTAAAAATTCTATATTTGGGAACCCATAGATCCTACATTTTGTCAAACTCACGTATACTAATTTATTAATTTCCATTTACACCAAAAATTTAAAAATTCACAGTATAGTTATATAAGCCTTAAAATTTAATTTGTTCACAAGTTTTGATTTTTAGGAGACTCTATTTTTGTTATTTTTCAAGTTTAGTAAAAGGCAATTTGACAGTATATTTGAAACTGCTAGTATCAGACTTCAGGGGCGGAGCTTTAGCACAGGCTATAAAGAGCAGGCAGCTCTGCTCCACTCATTCTGACATTGGATCTCGACCAGAGCACTACCTCAACAGCAAACAGCTACCAGCCAGAAAATTATTTTTAGTGTGCATGACCTGAGGAAGGCTCATAACGAAATAAACGTTGTCACAGCACACATCATTTTTCACATTTTTGACACAATTTAATTTAAAACACAAACACGTTATATTTTATTTCATTTTATTTAAAAACATTTTTTCATACACAAAAAATAAAAAGAATAAAAAATAAAAAATAAAAAGAATAAAAAAATAAAAATAAAAAGAATAAAAAAATAATAGATACAAAATTTGACTTGCGCACCATATCGCTACAATATGGAGAATGACTGGACCGTTGTCCGCTCAGGCAGACGCCGAGAGCGGGTCAGTGGGACACGACCTGTGGGTACCAGCTACTGGGTGAGGGCCAGTGCACCACCGGTCTCCCACGGAGACGGTTTTTCTTTCCTCGCCCTAACCAGCCCGTGCCTCACTCGACTGCTGGCCCACGATATCCAGGACCCCAGTCTTGGTCCCATGCTGGAGTTACTGGCGAGGGACCTCAACGGGTTCCTACAGACCTCCTAGACAGAATACACAAGGTCCACCGGTTACACGTAACCAATACCAACCTGCGAATCATCAATTTGGCAAATTAGTCCGCTTGCTGCACAAAATTCTCAAAACTGTTCACCACTTACAAAATGTTGCCCCGGCACCAGGAAAACCACAACCACGGACGATTACACGCATGGTGGACATGCTGTCCTCTATGATTAAGCCTGCATCTCCAACCACACACACTATTGACTGCATAGTGGGCAATGCAAAAAATTGGGGACACACCACCCTGTTAATACTAGCAGATCATTACAAGGCATCATTGGATAGCTTGATGGATAAAATAAACGATGACTTGCCTGCAGACTGGAGAACGGCCTTTCAGGTGGCCACACGTTGGGCTAAAAAGAATTTGCCCCACATCACACAGGACGTTATTGAACGTACAGAGGCCCTGCTGATTGCATGTAATGCTACAAACACGGTTCAGCCTGCTTCTACTGCTTCTCCAGCTCAAGTTTTACATCAAGTTCAACAAACCCCACAAGCAACCCAAACACATCGACAGACAACAACACAGACGGACTCACAGACACAACACGTACAACAGTTACTACAACAACATACACAAAGGGCTTCTGTGGACACTTCAACCATGGTTACCCCTCCAGCCCCAACAAGGCAGAAGATGAATAAGGCTGATGAGCAGCAAAAACCCGCTCCGGCCCGTTCCGTACCACCAGTTAGGCCCCAGACCAACTTCCCCAACGCCAGGGGCCTTCACGGTCGCCATCTGGTGTTCGAAAAAATCCTTTTAATTTAGAAACCAATAATGAAGAACAAAATAGTACTTCACCAAAAAAAGCTCAACAAGCAGCTGTACAGCCTCAAGACCCACTTGACTGGGTACATGATATGGTCTTGAACATGACCACTAGCTTGACCTCTACCCCGGCACCCATAAAGGTCCAAAGAAATATTGTTTCAATTGTTGATTTGGATCACCAACCACAACAATCAAGGGATTCCCCATTGATGAGGACCTGACACACTCCACCTCTCCTAGTCCTTACATACTAAGGGGCAGGAGAGTCATCTCCACTAAATACAGAAGGGGTCGAAAAAATTGAACACTAAAAGAACCAGACACCAACCAGTAACATCCTTCTAACCCGAACCCTGACCCTAATTCTAACCTTAACCACTCCTTCCCACGCCTAACCTTAACCATCCCTCCTTGCCTAACCCTAACCAGAGTAACCCTAACTCTAACCCGAACCCTAACCCTGACCCTAACCTTAACCACTCCTTCCCACGCCTAACCTTAACCATCCCTCCCCTTGCCTAACCCTAAGCAGAGACATTACAGGACAATAATTCATGACAGACCTCTTGTATTAAAATAACATCATAAAATCGGATTGAAATATTAAAAACAAATATAAATATAAATAAATACAATGATAGGTTAGATTACAAAGATTAAAAACGCTAAAAACCACTCAAAAACGCTAAAAACTACATAAAAGTAAAAACATCATAAAAAGTTAAAAACATCATAAAAAGATTAAAAAACACCAGATAAAATATTAAAAAGCTTAAAATATTCTACAAAAGAAGCAATAAATAAATAGGATTATGTTAAAAATTCTATATTTGGGAACCCATAGATCCTACATTTTGTCAAACTCACGTATACTAATTTATTAATTTCCATTTACACCAAAAATTTAAAAATTCACAGTATAGTTATATAAGCCTTAAAATTTAATTTGTTCACAAGTTTTGATTTTTAGGAGACTCTATTTTGTTATTTTTCAAGTTTAGTAAAAGGCAATTTGACAGTATATTTGAAACTGCTAGTATCAGACTTCAGGGGCGGAGCTTTAGCACAGGCTATAAAGAGCAGGCAGCTCTGCTCCACTCATTCTGACATTGGATCTCGACCAGAGCACTACCTCAACAGCAAACAGCTACCAGCCAGAAAATTATTTTTTTAGTGTGCATGACCTGAGGAAGGCTCATAACGAGCGAACGTTGTCACAGCACACATCATTTTTCACATTTTTGACACAATTTAATTTAAAACACAAACACGTTATATTTTATTTCATTTTATTTAAAAACATTTTTTCATACACAAAAAATAAAAAGAATAAAAAATAAAAAATAAAAAGAATAAAAATAAAAAGAATAAAAAATAATAGATACAAAATTTGACTTGCGCACCATATCGCTACAATATGGAGAATGACTGGACCGTTGTCCGCTCAGGCAGACGCCGAGAGCGGGTCAGTGGGACACGACCTGTGGGTACCAGCTACTGGGTGAGGGCCAGTGCACCACCGGTCTCCCACGGAGACGGTTTTTCTTTCCTCGCCCTAACCAGCCCGTGCCTCACTCGACTGCTGGCCCACGATATCCAGGACCCCAGTCTTGGTCCCATGCTGGAGTTACTGGCGAGGACCTCAACGGGTTCCTACAGACCTCCTAGACAGAATACACGAGGTCCACCGGTTACACGTAACCAATACCAACCTGCGAATCATCAATTTGGCAAATTAGTCCGCTTGCTGCACAAAATTCTCAAAACTGTTCACCACTTACAAAATGTTGCCCGGCACCAGGAAAACCACAACCACGGACGATTACACGCATGGTGGACATGCTGTCCTCTATGATTAAGCCTGCATCTCCAACCACACACACTATTGACTGCATAGTGGGCAATGCAAAAATTGGGGACACACCACCCTGTTAATACTAGCAGATCATTACAAGGCATCATTGGATAGCTTGATGGATAAAATAAACGATGACTTGCCTGCAGACTGGAGAACGGCCTTTCAGGTGGCCACACGTTGGGCTAAAAGAATTTGCCCCACATCACACAGGACGTTATTGAAGCGTACAGAGGCCCTGCTGATTGCATGTAATGCTACAAACACGGTTCAGCCTGCTTCTACTGCTTCTCCAGCTCAAGTTTTACATCAAGTTCAACAAACCCCACAAGCAACCCAAACACATCGACAGACAACAACACAGACGGACTCACAGACACAACACGCATAACAGTTACTACAACAACATACACAAAGGGCTTCTGTGGACACTTCAACCATGGTTACCCCTCCAGCCCCAACAAGGCAGAAGATGAATAAGGCTGATGAGCAGCAAAAACCCGCTCCGGCCCGTTCCGTACCACCAGTTAGGCCCCCAGACCAACTTCCCCAACGCCAGGGGCCTTCACGGTCGCCATCTGGTGTTCGAAAATCCTTTTAATTTAGAAACCAATAATGAAGAACAAAATAGTACTTCACCAAAAAAAGCTCAACAAGCAGCTGTACAGCCTCAAGACCCACTTGACTGGGTACATGATATGGTCTTGAACATGACCACTAGCTTGACCTCTACCCGGCACCCATAAAGGTCCAAAGAAATATTGTTTCAATTGTTGATTTGGATCACCAACCACAACAATCAAGGGATTCCCCCATTGATGAGGACCTGACACACTCCACTCTCCTAGTCCTTACATACTAAGGGGCAGGAGAGTCATCTCCACTAAATACAGAAGGGGTCGAAAAATTGAACACTAAAAGAACCAGACACCAACCAGTAACATCCTTCTAACCCGAACCCTGACCCTAATTCTAACCTTAACCACTCCTTCCCACGCCTAACCTTAACCATCCCTCCCTTGCCTAACCCTAACCAGAGTAACCCTAACTCTAACCCGAACCCTAACCCTGACCCTAACCTTAACCACTCCTTCCCACGCCTAACCTTAACCATCCCTCCCCTTGCCTAACCCTAAGCAGAGACATTACAGGACAATAATTCATGACAGACCTCTTGTATTAAAATAACATCATAAAATCGGATTGAAATATTAAAAACAAATATAAATATAAATAAATACAATGATAGGTTAGATTACAAAGATTAAAAACGCTAAAAAACCACTCAAAAAACGCTAAAAACTACATAAAAAGTAAAAACATCATAAAAAGTTAAAAACATCATAAAAAGATTAAAAAACACCAGATAAAATATTAAAAAGCTTAAAATATTCTACAAAAAGAAGCAATAAATAAATAGGATTATGTTAAAAAAATTCTATATTTGGGAACCCATAGATCCTACATTTTGTCAAACTCACGTATACTAATTTATTAATTTCCATTTACACCAAAAATTTAAAAATTCACAGTATAGTTATATAAGCCTTAAAATTTAATTTGTTCACAAGTTTTGATTTTTAGGAGACTCTATTTTTGTTATTTTTCAAGTTTAGTAAAAGGCAATTTGACAGTATATTTGAAACTGCTAGTATCAGACTTCAGGGGGCGGAGCTTTAGCACAGGCTATAAAGAGCAGGCAGCTCTGCTCCACTCATTCTGACATTGGATCTCGACCAGAGCACTACCTCAACAGCAAACAGCTACCAGCCAGAAAATTATTTTTTTAGTGTGCATGACCTGAGGAAGGCTCATAACGAGAAACGTTGTCACAGCACACATCATTTTTCACATTTTTGACACAATTTAATTTAAAACACAAACACGTTATATTTTATTTCATTTTATTTAAAAACATTTTTTCATACACAAAAATAAAAAGAATAAAAAATAAAAAAATAAAAAGAATAAAAATAAAAAATAAAAAGAATAAAAAATAATAGATACAAAATTTGACTTGCACCATATCGCTACAATATGGAGAATGACTGGACCGTTGTCCGCTCAGGCAGACGCCGAGAGCGGGTCAGTGGGACACGACCTGTGGGTACCAGCTACTGGGTGAGGGCCAGTGCACCACCGGTCTCCCACGGAGACGGTTTTTCTTTCCTCGCCCTAACCCTAACCCTAACCCTAACCCTAACCCTAACCCTAACCCTAACCCTAACCCTACAGACAGTAGGCAAGACCTGATGAAGACAAAAAGAAAGGTCGAAACGTTGTCAAAGCCACTGTCTATCTGCATGCAACCTAAAAAAGGGAGAAAAGATCAAATTAAAAACTAAAAAATAGTAAAACAAAAACTTCAAAAAGAAAAATATACAAAAGCAAAACCTTGCTCTTGGGACCCAGGACTGTTGACGAGGGCCCGTGCACTTTGTCTAGTCCTCACGGGACTGACTACTTACCTTCAAACCTAACCAGCCAGTGCCTCCTTCAGTACCTGGGATACCCTAATTTTTTGATAACCCGATATGGATCCCTGGCCCTAACCTTAACCTGAGTGGGACCTGGCCCTAACCTTAACCAGAGACCGTAGAACAAAATGCTTCTACGTGAGTTGAGATTGGTCTTCGCAGGACAAAATGCTTCTGCCACAATTTGAGCACTGCAGGACAAAATGCTTCTGCCACAAAATTAAAATGAATATAAGACCACAAGTAGAACAAAATGCTTCTACCAATAAATTAAAAATCATGGATAAGGGCATTTTATTTCATGGGGCAACATGTCACGTTAACAAAAACTCTCAAAAGCGAAAGCCCGCATCATGTGACCAAATAGGCTCCGCCTGCCAGTGAGGGTATAAAAGCAGCTCCACTGAGCAAGTCCTCTCAGTCCCCATCAGACAGTAGGCAAGACCTGATGAAGACAAAAAGAAAGGTCGAAACGTTGTCAAAGCCACTGTCTATCTGCATGCAACCTAAAAAAAAGGGGAGAAAAGATCAAATTAAAAACTAAAAATAGTAAAACAAAAAACTTCAAAAAAAGAAAAATATACAAAAGCAAAACCTTGCTCTTGGGACCCAGGGACTGTTGACGAGGGCCCGTGCACTTTGTCTAGTCCCTTTACGGGACTGACTACTTACCTTCAAACCTAACCAGCCAGTGCCTCCTTCAGTACCTGGGATACCCTAATTTTTGATAACCCGATATGGATCCCTGGCCCTAACCTTAACCTGAGTGGGACCTGGCCCTAACCTTAACCAGAGACCGTAGAACAAAATGCTTCTACGTGAGTTGGAGATTGGTCTTCGTGAGGACAAAATGCTTCTGCCACAATTTGAGCACTGCAGGACAAAATGCTTCTGCCACAAAATTAAAATGAATATAAGACCACAAGTAGAACAAAATGCTTCTACCAATAAATTAAAAATCATGGATAAGGGCATTTTATTTCATGGGGCAACATGTCACGTTAACAAAAACTCTCAAAAGCGAAAGCCCGCATCATGTGACCAAATAGGCTCCGCCTGCCAGTGAGGGTATAAAAGCAGCTCCACTGAGCAAGTCCTCTCAGTCCCCATCAGACAGTAGGCAAGACCTGATGAAGACAAAAAGAAAGGTCGAAACGTTGTCAAAGCCACTGTCTATCTGCATGCAACCTAAAAAAAGGGGAGAAAAGATCAAATTAAAAAACTAAAAAAATAGTAAAACAAAAAACTTCAAAAAAAGAAAAATATACAAAAGCAAAACCTTGCTCTTGGGACCCAGGGACTGTTGGAGAGGCCCGTGCACTTTGTCTAGTCCCTTTACGGGGACTGACTACTTACCTTCAAACCTAACCAGCCAGTGCCTCCTTCAGTACCTGGGATACCCTAATTTTTTGATAACCCGATATGGATCCCTGGCCCTAACCTTAACCTGAGTGGGACCTGGCCCTAACCTTAACCAGAGACCGTAGAACAAAATGCTTCTACGTGAGTTGGATATTGGTCTTCGCAGGACAAAATGCTTCTGCCACAATTTGAGCACTGCAGGACAAAATGCTTCTGCCACAAAATTAAAATGAATATAAGACCACAAGTAGAACAAAATGCTTCTACCAATAAATTAAAAATCATGGATAAGGGCATTTTATTTCATGGGGCAACATGTCACGTTAACAAAAACTCTCAAAAGCGAAAGCCCGCATCATGTGACCAAATAGGCTCCGCCTGCCAGTGAGGGTATAAAAGCAGCTCCACTGAGCAAGTCCTCTCAGTCCCCATCAGACAGTAGGCAAGACCTGATGAAGACAAAAAGAAAGGTCGAAACGTTGTCAAAGCCACTGTCTATCTGCATGCAACCTAAAAAAGGGGAGAAAAGATCAAATTAAAAACTAAAAATAGTAAAACAAAAACTTCAAAAAGAAAAATATACAAAAGCAAAACCTTGCTCTTGGGACCCAGGGACTGTTGACGAGGGCCCGTGCACTTTGTCTAGTCCCTTTACGGGGACTGACTACTTACCTTCAAACCTAACCCTAACCCCTTCCTCCCCACGCCTAACCTTAACCATTCCTTCCTATGCCTAACCCTAACATTAACCCTAACCTTAACCATTCCTCCCCACGCCTAACCTTAACCATTTTTCCTAACCCTAACTACTCTTCCCTACGCCTAAACTTCACCATCCCTACCCACGCTTAACCCTAAAACAGGACATAACACAAACTAAAATGTTTTATTTCATAAGGGAATAAAATGGTTTCTAAAAAACATTTAATTGGGGATCTTAATTTAAATAAATAAATAAATAAATATTAAAAACATTAAATACAATAATAAAATACATCAAAAACATTAAATACAATAATAAAATACATTTCATGTCATAGGTGAATTCAATAATTAAAAACAAGTGTATAACTCATGCCCAGACATGTCTTCATACTCTCAAGTGAATGGTACACGAACTCCTATGGACTCATGGTGTGTCATCCTTTGGAATTAATTTACACTGTATATAGTTAGTTAAAAATCAGAAAAATGCACAAACATGTTACAATTGCCTTCTAGTTTTATAGTTTTAAAAGTTTGAATTTTTAGAAGGCTTTACTTTTGTTTTATTTGGATTTTTAGAAGCAGCCAATCAGAACACAGCTTGAACTCCGATATCAGACTTTGGGGGCGGAGCTTCGGCTGGCGCATATAGACACACAGCGCTGCTTCTCTCATTCACTCCTTGGATCTCCAACAGAGAGCTCAACTTCAGACTGCATTCAGCTGCATTAGTCATAGCTATTGGAGATTTTTAGTGTGCTTTGACCTGAAGAAGGCTTGTTAGAGCCGAAACGTTGTCATTTCAGCACACTACTATTTTATTTTAAATACTTTAATTTTTTATTTTTTTAAATTTTTATTTTTTTATTTTTTCATAAAAACATAAAGAACAAAAAAATTTTAAAAAAACAAAAACAAACAAAAAAATAATTTTTACAAACAAACAACAACAAACACTACATATCTTATGGATATGGTTTATGACTGGCCCAGGGACGCCGGGACACACGCCCCTAGACGTCACCCAGGGACACGACAGTGGTCGGCTGGCAGCAGAGAGAGGGCCCGTGCACCTACCGTTCCTCCTCGGGGACGACCCCCTGTCTCCAATAGGAGACAGAGGCAGAACCTCCGCCCTAACCCTGCTGCATTAATAAAATGACCGTTTCTTCACTCCAAGCTGGTTGCTAATCGCTAACGCAATTGTTTTTGGCCGAATAATTTCGGTTGCCTGAAACATTCGGTGCATCCCTAATTCACATTGGCTCATAAAACCTAACACAGTTTTATTTATGCCCCCCACACTATATTTGTGACGTTTATTATACCATTTAACATAAATATTTAAGATATGATACTTAGCAAATATGAAATCTTACCTCGATGTGCTTTTTTAAATTAGAGGAAGAACTCTTGAATGCTGATATTTCAACCGGTCGGGGCAAGCAAAGTAGGCATGACATAACAACACAATTGCCCTTCTTCGCCTTCATTGTAAAAAGCTCCTTCAGGTACGGCCAAGGATGCTGAAGTGCTGTATTTGAGGAAGTACATTGAAAAGCACAGCAGGATGGAGGTTGACCGGTGGTACCATCTATTGGATAGCCAAACGGTGCTGGGAGACATTCAGCGGGACAGTTATGGGTACCAGAGCTTTTTGGCAAATCGAGTTGGGGAAATACAAAGAGCCGGGCCTGTCACAGACTGGTGGTGGATATCTGGAGAACTCAACATTGCCGATTGCATAACTAGAGGAGCAGCCCCTGAGCATCTCAAAGAGAAGTCCGAGTGGCAAAATGGACCGAAATTTCTGTGGAAACCCATTAATGAATGGCCTATTAAATCTGCCAAAGACATTGCTGTGAGTGCGAGAGAAGCCATAGTTAAGCTTCAGAGGAAAGCATTCACTGCAGTCATAACCAGAGCTCAAGCAAAGGGTGAGAACAAAGAGGAAGCAGTGATAAATTGTAAAGTGGATCAGGATCAACCCCATGTGCAGAAAACGGGAGTGTTTCAGTTCCGAAGAACTTCAGCAAGCTTCTATGCTAAATAACTCCTCCAAGAGAAAAGATACAGTCGGCTAATCAAACTGGTCAGAGTCCTTGCATGGGTGGTGAGAGCCATAACAAAATGGAAGCGCAAACTGAGTTTGAAGAAAGGAAAGGAGGTGAAAATGTCAAAAGATGAAATTAAACAGGCAGCAAAACAAGCCGTGTTGAGTGTTGAAGAATATGAAGATGCTCTTAGAGATCTTTTACATGCTGGACAAGAGGGCGCTACATTCACTGAGACCACTTTGAGTAGACTGGTTGTATTTAAAGATGAAAGGACAGGACTTCAAGTATGCGGAGGAAGGGTACAAACCTTAACTGATAATAAAACCGCAGTTCCAATCCTGCCATATCACTGTGGGTTATCTACACTTATTGCCCGTGAAGCCCATGAAGTAAATCATGAGGATATAGCAGGAACACTCTTGCGGATGAGGACGAAAGCCTGGATAATACGAGGTCGAAAAATAGCCAAAAAGATTGTGGACAGCTGCATTATATGCAAAAAGAACAGAGCAAAGCGATGACAACAGATTATGGGCAATCTTCCTCTAGAAAGGACACAGCCAGCCAGATCATTTGAGTATACGGCCCTTGATCTCTTTGGACCATATGAAGTGAAAGATGAAACGCGTAAAAGGTTGAGACTCAAGGTGTGGGGTATCATCTTCTCCTGTATGGTCTCTCGGGCTGTACACGCAGATCTAGTGGGTGATCAATCCACCGAAGGGTTTTTATTAGCCTATCAGCGATTTACGGCCTTGAGAGGACATCCAAAGAAGCTGTGGTCAGATGCAGGAAAAACTTTGTTGGGGCTAAATCTGCTCTTGCTGACCTGTACCTATTTCTGGACCGACTGGACAAGGTACAGCTCCAAAACGAAGCCACAAAACAGGGGACGGAATGGAGCTGGAAGATCCACCCTGCAGACTCTCCTCACAGAAATGGAGCAGCAGAAGCGGTGAAAATTATTAAAAGAGCATTACACAACCTTGGAGCAGATGGAGTTTTTACATGGGGAGAATTTCAAACATTCCTTTACATGGCAGCTAACCTAGCTAATGAAAGACCCATAGAGCTAGAATTCAAAGCCAAGAAGACTGCATAACCTACATAACTCCAAATACGCTGCTGCTTGGAAGGGCAAGTCCAAAAGGTGACAGTTGCAGTTTTGATTTTGAAGGATATTCATTCAAGAGGCTAAAACTTATACAGGCAGAGGTGGATAACTTTTGGAGAAGGTGGAGTCAGCTGGCTGGTCCAAATTTGTTTATTAGAAGTAAGTGGCACTCAAAAGCACGGAATGTTGCCATTAGGGACATAATTTGGCTTGCAGACCAAAATGCTTTAAGGGGCCAGTATAAAATTGCCCGAGTGATCAGTGTGAACAAGGACAAAAGGGGAGTTGTCAGAGATGTAAAAGTGAAAACCTTTCCAAGTTATCCTGTGCCTACTGTAAAGCCTGGAGGACAAAGAAGCAAAGAAGAGAAGAGCCTTCCAGTTAAGATTCCGTACACAATCCTTCACAGAGATGTTAGACGTATTATTGTGTTGTTACCTAAAGAAGATCAGGATGAGAGCCTTCTCACAAAAGAACCTTAAGGTAAAAGAGATGGTAAATTGTAAAGGGTTGTGGGATGTGACCTCCTTGGGTTCAAGAACCAGGAGCTCAAGTGGGAGGTGTTTTGTTTAAGAAGCCTGTATTCCTGCTTCCCACCCAGTTGGGCTGCACCCTGGAATAAATCAAGCGACTCTGGCCTCCAAATCACTGCTGCTCACACATAAATATGCTTCACCTGTGGCTCTCTGTCTCCAGCAAAGATTCAGTCACTCTGACAGAGAAGCAGCTCAAACATAGAATCAACTCGGTTTGGACAAAAAGACACCACTGGTATGAGATGGATTTTGAATGTTTGAAGTTCTTTATCATTTGGTTTAATTATGTTTAAATATTATTAAACCTGGTAATCTTAAGAAAAGGCATTATGATTGTTTAAATGTATTTTCTTGTAGGTTATCAACCTACTTCATACTACTTCATACATACATACTACTCTACTCTACTGTGCTGTGCCTACTAGTTGCTATTTTTCTTCGGCCTGCTCGATTAAAATTAATAAAGGAGAAGCAAAAAAAGTGAGTTGTCCCAGCGTCCTTTTTATCCGAAGCTAGCCTTTTCAAGTTTTGGCAAGAGCTGAAATAACTAGAAAGAAAACTTGACCCTAACCCTAACCCCTAACCCTAACCTAACTAAAAATTATTTAGTTAGAAATATTAAAAACAAATATAAATAAATACAATGATAGGTTGATTACAAAGATTAAAAACGCTAAAAAATACTTAAAAACGCTAAAAACTAACATCATAAAAAGTTAAAAACATCAAAAAGATTAAAAAACACCATAAAAAATATTAAAAAGCTTAAAATATTCTCCAAAAAGAGGCTAGAAATAAATAGGATTATGTTAAAAATATAAAACTTCACAGTATAGTTATATAAGCCTTACAATTTAATTTCTTCTCAAGGTTTGATTTTTAGGAGGCTCTATTTTTGTTATTTTTTAAGTTTAGTAAAAGGCAAATTGGCAGTATGCTTGAAACTGCTAGTATCAGACTTCAGGGGGCGGAGCTTTAGCACAGGCTATTAAAGAGCAGGCAGCTCAGCTCCCCTCATTCTGACACTGGATCTCGACCAGAGCACTACTCCAACAGCAATCAGCTACCAGCCAGAGAATTATTATTTAGTGTGCATGACCTGAGGAAGGCTCCTTACGAGCCGAAACGTTGTCCCAGCACACTATATATTTTATACATTTTTACACTTTTGATTGTATTTTTATTTTTTATTTTGAATTTTTAAACAAAACACGTTTTATTTTTTATTTTATTTCACATAAAAAAAAATATACAAACCTTAATTGATTAGCGTTACCATATCGCAAAAATATGGAGAATGACTGGACCGTTGTCCGCAGAGGCAGACGCCGAGAGCGGGTCAACAGGACACGAAATGTGGGGTACAGCAGCTGGGGGAGGGCCAGTGCACCACCGATCTCCCCAGGGAGACGGGACTTCTTTCCTCGCCCTAACCCTAACCCTAGCCAGTGCCTCCTTCAGAACCTGGGACACCCTAATTTTTTGACAGTCCTATATGGAACCCTGGCCCTAACCTTAACCTGAGTGGGACCTGGCCCTAACCGTAGAACAAAAGGCTTCTACACTAATTGGAATTTGGTCTTTGCAGGACAAAATGCTTCTGCCTCTAAATTAAATAAATATAAGACCACAAGTAAAACAAAATGCTTCTACATTGAAATTTGGTCTTCGCGGGACAAAATGCTTCTGCACAATTTGATCACTGCAGGACAAAATGCTTCTGCCACAAAATTAAATTATGTAAAGACCACAAGTAGAACAAAATGCTTCTACCATTCAATTATTTAATAGAAAAATTGGGGTTAAGGGCATTACATTTTATGGGGAAACATATAAGGTTAACAAAACTCTCAAAAGCAAAGAACCCGCATCATGTGACCAAATAGGCTCCGCCTGCCAGTGAGGGTATAAAAGCAGCCCCACTGAGCAAGTCCTCTCAGTCCCCATCAGACAGTGTGCGTGACCTGATGAAGACAAAAAGAAAGGTCGAAACGTTGTCCAAGCGCACTGTCCAACCGCATGCAAACCTAAGAGAGAGAAATATAAAATTAAAAACTAAAAAAACAGTAAAACAAAGAATATATAGAAGCTAAACATTGCTCTGTCTAGTCCCCTTCACGGGGGACAGACTTCTCACCTTCTTTCTAACCCTTACCTGACCCAAGCTCTAACCTAAACCACTTTGTCTTTACAGCCAAGGCCTTGGCCAGACGCAGGGGGGCTTGCTAACTCGAGGGGCACGTTTGCCATTAGTGACTGGACCTGACCCTAAATACATTGTTTCAAAATAATATAAAAACCCTTAATAATAAGAAAACATTTGGATTAAAATAAATACACCAATTAAAAAATCTACAAAGCAATTCTATTCATCATTAAACTCGTATCAGGATACAGGTCATTTAATTCACGATGATCTTGATACATTTCCTTTAAAACCCAATTACAACCCATTGAGATCCTCAAATACAGTGGGGATCTAAAGTTTACCCCAGGTAAAAAAATTTTATTAATGTGCATAAAGACGCCAACAAAAGATGGATAAATCTCCAAAAGGCATCAAATGACAAATTAGACATCCTTATAAAAGGTCAAAAAAGATAGATTTCATTTCCATCATTTACACTTTCAAAATAACAGAAAACAAAAAATGGTGTCTACAAAAGTTTGGGCACCCTGCAGAGTTAATACCTTGTACTGCCCCCTTTGGCAAGCTAGGACCTGACAGTGTCATGGATTGTTCTCAATTGTTCTGGATAGACCAGGTGATGTCAATCTCAAAGGTTTTAAATGCCCAGACTCATCTGACCTTGCCACAACAATCAGCACCATGGGTTCTTCTAAGCAGTTGTCTAGAAAACTGAAACTGAAAATAGTTGACGCTCACAAAGCAGGAGAAGGCTATAAGAAGATAGCAAAGCGTTTTCAGATGCCAATATCCTCTGTTCGGAATGTAATTAAGAAATGGCAGTCATCAGGAACAGTTGAAGTTAAAGCAAGATCTGGAAGACCAAGAAAAATATCAGACAGAACGGCTCGCAGGATTGTGAGAAAAGTAAGTCAAAACCCACGTTTGACTGCACGATCCCTCCAGAAAGATCTGGCAGACACTGGAGTTGTAGTACACTATTCCACTATAAAGAGATACTTGTACAAATATGGACTTTATGGAAGAGTCATCAGAAGAAAACCTCTTCTACGTCCTCAACACAAAAATCAGCGTTTGAAGTATGTAAATGAACATATAGACAAGCCTGATGCATTTTGGAAACAAGTTCTGTGGACCGATGAGGTTAAAATAGAACTTTTTGGCCGGAATGAGCAAAGGTATGTTTGGAGAAGAAAGGGCACCGAATTTAATGAAAAGAACCTCTGTCCAACTGTTAAGCATGGGGGGTGGATCGATCATGTTTTGGGGTTGTATTGCAGCCAATGGCACAGGGAACATTTCACGAGTAGAAGGAAAAATGGATTCAATAAAATTTCAGCAAATTTTGGATGCTAACTTGATGCCATCGTGAAAAGCTGAAGTTAAAGAGAGGATGGCTTCTACAAATGGATAATGATCCTAAACACACCTCAAAATCCACGGTGAATTACATCAAGAGGCATAAACTAAAGGTTTTGCCATGGCCTTCACAATCTCCTGACCTCAAAATAATTTAAAATCTATGGATAGACCTTAAAAGAGCAGTGCGTGACAGACAGCCCAGAAATCTCAAAGAACTGGAAGACTTTTGTAAGAAAGAATGGGCAAAGATACCTCAAACAAGAATTGAAAGACTCTTGGCTAGTTACAAAAAGCGTTTACAAGCTGTGATACTTGCCAAAGGGGGCAGTACAAGGTATTAACTCTGCAGGGTGCCCAAACTTTTGCAGACACCATTTTTTTGTTTTCGGTTATTTTGAAAGTGTAAATGATGGAAATAAAATCTAACTTTTTTGACTTATTATAAGGATGTCTAATCTGTCATTTGATGCCTTTTGGAGATTTTTCCATCTTTTCTTGGCGTCTTTATGCACATTAATAAGAAATTTTACCTGGGGTGCCCAAACTTTCGATCCCCACTGTAAATAAATAATTGACTAAATAAAAAAAAATATTCTTAAAAAATTATTTCATAGTCTAAATTAATCTCTCTACTTTTTTAAGGATTTTTAAAAGCTAAGAGAGAGAAATATAAAATTAAAAATCAATAAACAGTAAAACAAAAAACAAACAAAAAAAGAATACATTAATATAGAAGCCAAACATTGCTCTACAAAAGCCATATCATAGAAATGGAGCATGACTGGCATGTAGCTTGTTCCTGAAGAACACGAGGGCCCGTGCACCACCCTTTACTGGGTTTTCTAACTACACGGTATTTAATCAGTCAGAGACAATTATCCTTATCTTACTAAAAAAAAAAAAATAAGGTTCAAATTAGCTTCAGGTCTAAACTTGTAGGTTAAAACCTCAAAAACAGCTTATTACCAGCACAAACACCAAACTGTATAAGAGCAGTATGCCTTCCTAATTGAAGGTTAGATATGATCTTATCTTTATATTATTAATCAAGTTTGGTCCAGTGGTTTTTATCACATTAAACCTTCTTTAAAACGTTGGAGCAGTAGGTTAGGCTTTAGCAGCCACCTTCGGGTCAGCTAACAAAAGCTGTATATATTCTGAACAGTATTTTAACACATGCAAAAATGTACTCACCTAGAAACTGGAGTGTGGTTCATTTAGTGCAGTTGGACGATGAAAAAGTGATTTAAATCAGCTGAATTAAACCAAACACAGCTAGCGTTAGCTTTTAGCTAACAGCAAACGATCTCCATTCATGAACAGCAGCAACTAAGAAACTAATTAACAAAAAACGAAGACATACTGGCTAAAAAGCTTCGGAAAACATAGTTTAACTAAAAATAATCATTGAATGTAGCAAAAAGTTTAACTTTTGCTGATTTAAAATTATATAATATTGTTGTGGGATGTGTCTCCAGTGTGTTTAGTTAGGAAAGCTCAGGGTGTGTGTGAATGACAGTGAGCGCATGCGTGGAGAGAGAGAGGGTGCGCTCTCCCTTCCCTAGGTGAGTTCCCGCGGAGCAGCGGAGGTGTGGGTGTGAGAGGAAGGCGGTGACCAGTGTGCAGCTAAGTGTGTTGTATTCATGTGCAGCCAGCATAAACAAATAAAGCAGCAGAAACGGCGACAAGTCGGCTCATTGTCCTTATATGCCACCATCACACTAAACAACGTGAAGTTTAGGGAGTTAACCCCGGGAGAAGAACTTCCGGCCCTGGAGAAGACGGATCTCCCCTGTATCTCCCAACCACGGTTAAGAGACAGAAACAGGAAAGGTTAACACTGGCGACCACGAAGGGACTGTTACGTTGTTAAGAGACTGGTAGGCAACGAAATAAAGGAACAATTTACTAAAGCTGAGTAACTGATGCAACTGTAATAGCGGCGGTGCTAAGCTAACACAACATGGCAGCCGCTCGTTATCCCTTTGATGTTTACGGACGGGAAACGAACTACTCAAATCCGTTCATGTCACTAACCAATGTTGAGGCCAATAGTCATGATACTATGAAAGACTATGAACATAAGACGGAGGGGGAACGCGAACATTATAACCCATTTATTTGTGATGAACGTTACACTAACCCATTTGCTAATGGAGAAGAGCTGTTCGCGCGGTTCGATGGCCCCGCCTGTTTTTCACCTACAAATCCCTTTAGCAGAGGCAGCAGTCAAAGCCACGGCTCTGTGGGAAAGCCGGACAGTCATATTTTCACATACTCCACTTCAGACATTCCAACAAAGGAGCAATATGAAGTCACAAATCCTTTTGCAAATATTCACATGGAAAGTTTTGTACATAGCACACCAGCTATACCCAAATCCTGTACGCTTCCCATGCCTTATTCTTTTACTGATCCAGACCTGACGGGAAAACATGGACATGCCCCATTGCACCAGCCCTGTCCCCCAACACGTAGGAACCACTTTGCACCCCGTCCGCCTCCTCTGTCGGACAGTGATGAGGACTATAACCCCAAAGAGAGAGTTCCCACTCTGCGTCCTGGCCAGTACGACGGCAGCACTCCATGGAGAGAGTTTCTGCACCGGTTTGAGAGCTGCGCAGAGGCAAATCACTGGTCAGTTAAAACAATGGCCATTCAGCTGAAATTCTGCCTCACCGGAGCTGCGGGTGCCATTGTTCACAGAAACCCTCGTTCATCTCGATGGGACTACCGCCTGCTGGAGGAACTAGAAACTGCTTTTGGCCCTTCTTCAGATCATGCAGCGGCTGTAGCAGTAGAGCTGAGGCAAAGAGTGCGCAAAGCCGGTGAGTCACTTCATGTGTTCAGAGATGACATTTACGGAAAAGTAGCTATAGCTTATGGTGATTGGTCAGAGGCTGAACAAGACGCTATAGCTGTTGAAGTTTTTACAAATGGACTGGGGGATGCAGAGCTAGTCCAAAAACTGTTAGAAAAACGTCCAGCCACACTAGCCAAAGCTTATGAGATAGCCCATCGCCATGACACCACCAAGAGAGCTGCTTCCTATGTCACAAGCATCATGCGGCCAGTAGCATCATGCGGCCATCGCCATCTCGTTCAGAGAACGAGATGGCGATGAGACTGTGGTTACCGCCACTTCTGTAGTTAGCCCAGCACCCAGTCACTTTGACCCACACATACCGGCAAAAACATTAAAGCAGCACAAGAACTTTAAAAAAGGCGACATCCGCTGCTATAACTGTAGTGGTTGGGGTCACAAACAGAACCAATGCCCGTCTCCTCAAAGAAATACAAAGACTTTTCGTTCAAGCGCCGCCAAGGAAAGCCCGCTGACCACTGTATTCCACCTTAAAGGGCTGAGTCGGGAAATGAGCATTCACTTGCGCCTATTTGAGCTAGAGGTGTGTGCAGTCCTGGACAGTGGAGCGCGGAGGAGCGTGCTACCCCTTCACCATTACAACACCATCCACAAGACGTGAGACCACCGCTTCAGCCATCCATTGTAGAGACTTTGCTCGGAGTGGGACCAGTGCCAGTGCTTGGTGAGGTCCAGATACCGGTCAGTATAAACAACCGTCAAGTCGAAGTGGACTTCCTTGTGGCAGACATAGAGGGCAATGAAGTGCTGCTTGGCCATCCTTTCTCACTCAAGCCGAGGCTCGCCTTGATTTCGGTAAGCACCGCATGGTTCTGTTTGGAGAGGAAGTACCCTACTTTCACCCAGAGTTTGTTCCAAAGTCACACGCTGTCAGAGTAGCCAGAACTATTGTGGTTGAAGCGGGACAGGAGTACCTAGTCAAGGGCAACGTGTACTTTGGCAGGAAGCTCGAGGAGACATGATGTTCAGCCCCACCAAAGGGTTTGTGGAAAAGCACAAAATACTCGTTGCTAGAGCCCTAGTCAATGCACAGCCCACTAACACTATTCCATTACGCCTTTTCAACCCTGGTGATCAGGCTGTGACTATTAAAGAAGGAGCCATTGCAGGCCTCTTACAAGGAGCCGAAGCCCTGTCTTCGTCCGGTGGCTCCACGGAGGCAGACTTTCCCGACGGGCCCCTTGCAGTTCCCGAGCACCTCCAGGAGCTATATGCTCAGAGTTCCACTGATTTTAATGATAATGAAAAGTTGAATTATCTAACTTGTTGTGTACCTATGAGAGTGTCTTTTCCAGGGACCTGGTGATCTGGGCCGGACCAGCCTCGTCCAGCATGACATCATAACCCGGCCAGGACCTCCAGTGAAACAGCCTCCTCGCCGCATGGCTGGGGAGAAGCAGCGGAGTGCGGAGCAGCAGATTAGTGAGAGTCTCCAAAACGGCATCGCCTCACGCAGCCACAGCAGTTGGGCCTCACCGATCGTTATGGTGCGTAAAAAGGATGGGAACTATCGCCTTTGTATAGACTACAGAGCGCTCAACAACCAAACCATCACAGACGCGGCACCGCTGCCCGCATCCAAGACACGCTAGACACCCTCTCCAACGCCAAATGGTTCAGCACTCTGGATCTTACTTCGGGTTATTGGCAAGTGGAACTAACACCAAGAGCCCGCCGCGCAGCCGCCTTTTGCACCCGGAATGGACTATTTGAATGGAATGTTATGCCCTTCGGCTTATGTAACGCACCGGCGACGTTCCAACGCCTTATGGACGCGTTCTGGCCGGCATGCAGTGGGAGACCTGCCTGCGTCTATCTGGACGACATCATTGTGCTGGCCAAGGATGTACCTGAGATGCTGCAGCGACTGAGCCAAGTATTCCAGAGACTTAAACAGGCCAATCTTAAACTGAAACCGACCAAATGCTGCCTGTTCCGCCAAGTTGCATATCTAGGTCATATTGTGTCTGAGCGCGGTGTGGCCACCGACCCCAATAAAGTCAGCAAAGTGAAAGCTTGGCCCACTCCTACCTCAGTCCAAGACGTCAGACGTTTCATTGGCCTCGCCTCCTACTACCGCAGGTTTGTGAAAGACTTTGCCTCCATTGCCGAACCGCTACATAACCTGACCAAGAAAAATGCACACTTCCAGTGGCACGTTGAACACCAAGCCGCTTCGACATGCTCAAGCATCGCCTCACCACAGCCCGGTCTTGGGCTATCCACTGGACCATGGTGAAATGATTCTGGACACCGATGCCAGCGACACAGGTATCGGCGCTGTCCTGTCGCAAATGCAGGGCGGTACAGAACGCGTGTTGGCCTATGGTAGCCGTAAACTAGGAAAAGCTGAACAAAACTATTGCGCGACGAGGAGGGAACTACTAGCCATTGTCGATTTTACATCTCATTTTCGGCAGTACTTACTTGGGAGGTCCTTCCAGGTACGAACGGATCACAGCAGTTCGCGCTGGCTCACGCGAATGAATGAAAGAACCGGAAGGTCAACTAGCCCGGTGGCTTGAGAAGCTAGCGGAGTACGAGTTCGAGATCATCCATCGCCCAGGTCGTTTACACATAAATGCTGACAGTCTCTCCCGCAGGCCCTGTCGTATGTCGTGTCCTTGTAACCTGCAGGACCCTTATTCGCCGGGAAGAACCACAAGTCACAAAGCGATTCAGTGTGATCTGGACACGGACACCGGCTCCCTGCCATTGAGTCCGGTGGGGGTGAGCGCTGCCAGTATTACTAATGTAGACACTCTAACACAAGCAGAGATTGGCTATGTGACAGACACAAACGAGACCAGACTGTTTCTTGGATGGACTATAGAGGAGTTGCGCCAGGCTCAAGCTGCTGATACAGACATTGCACCCATCAAAGCTTGGTTGGAGATAAACAGTGAGCGGCCCCCATGGGTCACAGTCTCTCCATGTAGCCCCGCCACCAAAACATACTGGAGTCAATGGAAAAGGCTGTACTTCAGAGACGGAGTACTGGTCCGCCGCTTTTACTGTTTAGACGACACACAGTACTACCCTCAAATTGTTCTTCCACGCAAAATGCAACCAGAGGTTATGCGCCAAATGCATGAAGGGCCAATAGGTGGACATTTTGGTATTGAAAGGACTGTGGCCAGACTTAGAACCAGATACTACTGGCACCACATGAGGGAGGATGTGGCCCTCTGGTGCCAGACTTGTCCAAACTGTGCATGCAGAGCCAGACCCCGTAAGACGCCACAAGCGCCCATGGGAACGGTCAGGGTCGGAGCCCCCATGGAACGCATTGCACTGGACATCATGGGCCCACTTAATGAGACGGAACGTAAAAACAGTTATATTCTCGTAATACAGGAGTATTTTACCAAATGGACCGAAGCGTTCGCAATCTCGGATGAAAGGGCGGAGACAGTGGCAAACATTGTTGCAACTGAATGGGTGTGTCGTTTTGGAATGCCCCATTCTTTGCACAGTGATCAAGGACGTAATTTTGAATCAGCGGTATTCAAAGAAATGTGCCGTTTGTTCGGCATTGACAAAACCCACACTACACCATTCAGACCGCAGTCTGACGGCCAGGTTGAACGTTTCAACGCCACCCTTCAAAAGATTCTGGCGTCTACTGCAGAACGCTGTCACTGGGATTGGGACCTGATGATCCCATATGCAGTTATGGCCTACAGAGCAACCAAGCACAGTGCTACTGGTTTCACCCCTAACTTCCTGATGGTCGTGAAATAAGTGAACCAGTGGACCTAGTGGCTGGTTTGCCCCCAGACTCTGACCATACATCTTCAGTCCCTGAGTATGTGCAACAAATGCGTGAGCGGCTGGAATTAGCTCACAATATCACCAGAGAAGCCCTGGGTGAGTCAGTTCAGCGTGCAAAAGACAATATGACAAAAACGCTTGCCACACACAGTACAAAGTGGGCGATGCCGTGTGGTACCTCGTCAAGGGAACACGACATGTCAAAAACAAGGTCAAAAAGTTCCTTCCTTCCTACGAAGGACCTTACTTTGTTATGGGACAGTTAGACGATCTGGTCTATCGGATCCAAAAGGGCCCCAGAGCTAAGGTGAAAGTGGTCCACCATGATCAACTTAAAAGCTACCGCAGCCGTGAGCCCCTGGATAATGCCTGGGTCCTGGACCAAGTCCAGAGATGGACACCTTCTGAGATCCTGCCACCCACTGTAGACGAGCACCCAGTAGACCAGGAGGATTTCAGCTTACACAGCCTCTACTCTCCTGGCCCTAGTAACTTCCAGCCGTCCACTCCACCTGCTCTTAATTCCTCCAATGGGGTCTCCTCCTCCACTCCTTCCCATGTGATACTTGACCATGGTGGGGGTGCGGTGGGAGAACCCCGCTACCAGGCTCCGTGCCAACCTCGGCCTCAACGCCAGCGCCGCAGACCGGTCCGGTACGGAGACTGGGTCACTGAGTGAGTCAATTATGACAAATTATACTGCACCAGAGACGTTGCAGTTACATTTTGGACTATAATTCAGTTGTTCTATACGTTTCTAAAAAAAAAAAAAAAAAAAAAAATGTGTTTCTTTTCAGACTGGCATGTTATTGCACCTAATGTATGTTCTGATCATCTCCACTGGTTACCGAAGGGTAGGGTTTTAAAAGAACAGGGAGGTACTCTTATGTTTTATTAGAAACCTTTGGGCTCTATTATTATGTTAATTTCTGTCTCACAATTGAATGAGCTGTAGAACTGTTAGCACGGCGTAGACACTGGTTAAATTGGTATAACCTGCCTATTTGGATTTACGTATTATTATTTGGAACACAGCTATCTCTTCACCTTTTAGGCCAACAGATATTGAGATTGTGTTTCATAAGTATATTTAAATGGAATGGAATTAGTGTTAATTGCCAGTCCATGGTGGGGGTAGTGTTGTGGGATGTGTCTCCAGTGTGTTTAGTTAGGAAAGCTCAGGGTGTGTGTGAATGACAGTGAGCGCATGCGTGGAGAGAGAGAGGGTGCGCTCTCCCTTCCCTAGGTGAGTTCCCGCGGAGCAGCGGAGGTGTGGGTGTGAGAGGAAGGCGGTGACCAGTGTGCAGCTAAGTGTGTTGTATTCATGTGCAGCCAGCATAAACAAATAAAGCAGCAGAAACGGCGACAAGTCGGCTCATTGTCCTTATATGCCACCATCACACTAAACAACGTGAAGTTTAGGGAGTTAACCCCGGGAGAAGAACTTCCGGCCCTGGAGAAGACGGATCTCCCCTGTATCTCCCAACCACGGTTAAGAGACAGAAACAGGAAAGGTTAACAATATATATAATATAATTAGGCTTGCGTGAATCTGTTCTCTGTCCATAAATATCCACTGGCTTCTTCTCCCGAGGGAGCAGCGTAAACAACAAGACTGGAGCGAGTGCCAATCAAACGCTAGCCGACATAACAGAATAGAAGGCCGCTGATAGGTCAGTTATTAATCTTAATATCTTGACTGGTGTCACAAATGTCAATATAACAATTATGGGAATAATAATAATGTCAAACAAAGACTAACATAGTTAAAATGATGACTGTGACAAAAATAGTCACTTCGGACCAATTTTTCCGGGAATTTTGACAGGACTTCTTTCCTCGCCCTAAAATAATTTTTAGTTTAGATCAACGAGAAAGACGATGGAGACAGCATACAGAGTAGAATGAATGGTCAAGTTTATTCATGAAACATTTTTAATGTACATTTTTGTCTATTTTGTCTATTTTTGGATTTGCCTGAGAAACATGATGTGACCAGGATTAAGAGCAACCAGTATTTAATAACAATAAGAAATATATAATTTATATAACAGTAGATCATGGTATAATTCTTTAATATAAATACACAGTTAGTGAAAAATACAGTACAACCTGTTGAAAAAAAAAAAAGTTAAAATGTGTTAAAAATCCACTGAGTCTAAGGCACAGAGCTGATAAAAACTAACTGCAGCATTAACCAAAACCAGGTCAAATCCTACTAAAACCTCCTCAATTTCAAATAAAACTAGTTTTAATTCAAATCCACCTAAAACCTGATCTAAACTTTGACTCTGTTTGACTTTTTGAGGCTGGATTCAGTGGGTCCAGCATCTGAGACTAGGGGGCGCTGTGCCACACTGCGGTTAAAGTGTTTTTCTATTTTTTCTGTTTCTTCTGCCGATCAATGAAACGTTGTCGCCGCTCGATGGGGATCTCTTCCAAAGAGATGCCGTGGTTACTGGCCCTGAAAAATGAAAACATTCTTTACAAATGCAAAATGCAAATACAATTCTCAGTCATCCAGTTAAACAGGGCACTGCATTGACACGTGAAAACATCCTGGAGTGTATGAGATAAACTAAAGTGTTTCTGCTTTAATTTCATCTTGATAAACTTTAAATCCAGAGGCGAGTGACTCTTTCATATCACAAGTTCTGCTCTTGTTTAATGCAGTATGGCTGTTTTCTCATGTGCAGCAAAATGAGAAAACAGTCTTTCTACAGACAGGGTTCTACAGTCATTTGGGTTCTACAGTCATTTGAGGATACTTACATCCAAATCAGATGAACGGTATAGGAAATACAACAGTTTGTATGGAAGCAGGTTTTACTCTAAACAGCAGATCTAACTCTAATGGCAGCAGTTTTAACTCTGAGTAGAGCGTACCCGCCAGTGAGGTCTGGAGGAACAGGAAGAGGTTTGGTGAATCCCTCGCGTCCAATCAACCAATAGGTGTCTTCTGTGCCTCGGACCTGAAATGCAGCGAAATTTTGCTGAAACCAAGTCAAATCTAAATAGAAATACAACAAATCCAGCTGAAACCAGTGAAAATACATGTTTGACTTGTTCAAATCCCCATACAATGGGGTTTTACCTGGGACTTCCTGGTGTCAAAGTGGTATCCCAGTTTGAGGCTGGTCAGGACTTTGACAGTGCTAAGACTGATGTGGATCCTGTAGGCTGCAGGAGAGAACAAAACCTGTTAGAGAAACTGGACTAGGTCCTGGAAAAAGATGGTCACAGAAAGGGTTTTAAAACAGATTTTGGAGCGGATTCAAATTCAGGATTGTATTGCTTTTGGTGAAAAGAAGATTATACTAACGCAGTCCGCTGGCCTCCATGTGAGAGGCTGTGGTCACTGTGTCTCCAAACAAACAGTACCTGGGCATTGTCAGCCCCACCACTCCAGCCACCACAGGACCTGTCACAAAAACACAAAAATATATTAAAATAAAATAAAATAAAGAAAACAACCCCAACACTTTTATTTAAGTAAGATTATGGTTTGTTAAATTTTTTTATAAAAACAATAGAAATAATTTGTTTGTCAAGGAAAAACGCAGTCAAAAATTGTTTAAACTACACTATACTCATGGCACTGCCCCACAAGTTTGTACGGTAGGCACTAGGCATGATGGGAGCATCACTTCCCTGATGCACCCATCACTCTGGAACAGGCTCAGTCTGGACTCATCAGAACAATACCCTCTTCCATTGCTCCAGAGTGCTCCCGAGCAAATTTGGTGTATATCGCGTGTCTGTGTCATGGCGCCCTCTAACCTCTGGATGACTTCTGTTTCCTTTGGGCACCATTTATGATTACGATGCTGTTTTACCATTTCACTGGTTCCAGATTCCCCCATGCCCCTAAACCATCAAAAGAAACGCAGATGTCTGTCACTGTGGTAACCTGAGCAAATGTGGCAGTTCTCGTAAAAGTGTCAAGATCCCCCATAAACTCAGTCACCGCTGTTCCATAAAAAATCCACACAAACATGACCTGTAGACTTTCACACTTTCAAGGTTCTGTAAACCTTTTTTTTTTTTTTTACTTAATTTGACCCACACTTGTAGATTTTAAATCTTGTTCAACAAATATGAGAAAAATCACAAAAATGTAAGTGAAATTTTGTATGTGTAGAAAAGTGTAGAAAATTTGTATAACTTTTGATGGCATACATCTATAGGTTACCTTGAACAAACTTGGGATGATGCCTGAGAGTTTGTTGAATGCAAATTTGGGCCGATGTCACAGCAATTTTGGGCAAGGGTCCAAGAGACATTTTTAGATGTCATGACATGACAACTGTGTGTCAATTGTGTGTATCTACGTGTTAAAATTTTATTATTATATTGTTTAAATTGTTTATAGTTGCTGGGTGCTCATAGTTCTCTACAGGTCATGTCAAATCATGTCATGTCCTCCATGTTAGTCCAAGCATGGAAGACATAGACATAACTAGATGGGGACATGGCTTGCCACGGGACTTCTGCACCTGGAGCTGGGGCCTTGGGGAGAGTGTATGCAAGATACACCTCCCCTAACAGCCCCCACTGACTACATCAAGGATACAATACAATGTGGCAAATTACTGCCAAATGTTGTTGAATTCCACCACAATAAAGGGGCCAAAAGTCCCACAGGGGCCAAAAAAAAACTTTTCAAGGTGGTGTTCTCGCGCACAGTGGCAGAGTGGTTAGCGCTCTTGCCGCACAGCAAGAAGGTCCTGGGTTCGATTCCCATCCAGGGCAGGGCCTTTCTGTGTGGAGTTTGCATGTTCTCCTTGTGTCTGCGTAGGTTTCCTCCGGGTACTCCGGTTTCCCCTACCACCAAAAATATGTACAAAATAGGACTACAGATGGAAATTAGCTGTTAAGCTACAATCTGGTACAAGCATCTCTTCTCTGGCTTAATGTACATTGTACACTGTCCTAAAGAAATAAACTAATTCTTCTTCTTCTTCACTGTGCTCATATAAAGTAAGCTAACGCGACCCCAACGGGTCTAAGCGGAATGGAATGCATTCAATGTAATGAATAAAACAAAAGAAAAAGATAGTAGATAATAAAAAATAAAAGAAAGATAATAGAAATAAACAACAGCAACTAAAGTAAAAATAAAGAAAACAGGGGCCGGGGCGGCAGTAGCTCTGTGGTAGAGCGGCCGTCCTTCAACCAGAAGGTAGTAGGTTCGATTCCCGCTCGCCCCACAGTTCATACTGTCGTTGTGTCCTTGGGCAAGACACTTAACCCACCTTGCCTCCAGTGTCCGTAGCACTGGTGTATGAATGTGTGTGACTGTAGAGGTGTGTTTGGTGGTGGTCGGAGGAGGTTGAGCGCCGTGTGTATGGCAGCCCCCATCTCTGTCTGCCCCAGGTGTGAATGTGTGTGAATGGGGTGAGTGGAAGCACGATGTAAAGCGCTTTGGGTGCCCGAGAAGGGTGCAAAAATGCGCTATATAAATGCATACCATTTACCAGTTACCATTTAGAAATGGAAGCCCCATGAACAACTTTACAGTTAATTGGTGGCAGTTATTAATAGGGTCTTTCTGAATTTCTTACTCAATTCCACTCAATGTGTGCGTTCACACAAGAAATCGTTCAAACAAAGGGCCGTGTAAAACCATTGAGTTATCAAGGGAAAGTATCTTATAAGAGCCTCCAAAGTCTGTACCATTACAGATGGATTATTTGCAATGTGTGTTTGCATGTGTGCATACAGAGAGGTCCTGTTCCCTTCCAAAAGAGGAGCACATGAGTTAGACCCTAATCTGCAATCAAGGCAACTTCATTCAGCTGCGACTGTCACTACACACCAAAGGCACTTGAGGGTGGAGTGAAAGTGAGGAGGGAGTCAATTCAGAAAGGCCTATAGAGTCCTGTTTATAGCCCCTGGATTTGGTCCAGACCTGAGTGCAGTCCGATGCGGATCTTCACTTTGATTTCTGGCATGTGTCGGATTTTGAAGGCTCCAATTGAGTGAAGAATGTCCAAAGACATATTGGCAACCTCAGCCGCGTGACGGGTGCCATTTCTGTTTGGAACGCCACTTGCCACCATGTAGGCGTCTCCAATCGTCTCCACCTGAAGAAAGAGAAAGATAAAACAAGTTTACACACCCTGACAGAATTTGTGATTATTTAGCCATTTTTCAAAATAAATAACACATAAAACTTTATTTTACTCATAGTTAGTGGTTGGTGAAGCCATTTATTTTCCAACAATTGTCTTTTTAAATCATAATGACAACTGAAACTACCCAAATGACCCTGATCAAAAGTTTATGTACCCTGCTGATTCTGGCCTGATAACATGAATACAAGTTTACACAAACGGGTAAAGGTTACCATCCTCACCTGGGATCTGTTTGCCTGTAATCAGTGTGTGTGTATAAAAGGTCAGTAAGTTTCTGGGCTCCTGACAGACCCTTGCATCTCTTATCCAGTGCTGCACTGACATTTCTGTATTCTGAGTCAGGGTGAAAGCAAACAAATTGTCAAAGGATCTGCAGGAAAAAGTAATTGAACTTTATCATACAGAAAATAGGTATAAAAATATATCCAAGGAATTGAGAATGCCAATCAGCAGTGTTTAAACTCTAATAAAGAAGTGGAAAATGAGGTCAGGTAGACCAACACAAATTTTAGCCACAACTGCCAGGAAAATTGTTTAGGATGCAAAGAAAAACCCACAAATAACTTCAGCTGAAATACATAGAAGTGGTGTGGCTGTTTCAAGATGCACAATAAGGAGGCACCATAAGAAGAAAAATGGGCTGCATGGTTGAGTTGCCAGAAGAAAGCCCTTACTATGCAAATGCCACAAAGCATTGTGCTTACAATATGCCAAACAGCTCAGAGACAAGCCTCAAAACTTCTGGAACAAAGTCATTTGAAGTGATGAGACCAAAATGGAACTTTTTGGCAACACAACCATAAATGTTACGTTTGGAGATGAGTCAATAAGGCCTAAGGCCTATAATGAAAGGTACACAATTCCTACTGTGAAACTTGGAGGTGGATCGCTTATGTTTTGGGGATGTGTGAGCTACAAAGGCACAAGAATCTTGGTCAAAATGGCAAGGCAAGGCAAGGCAAGGCAATTTTATTTATATAGCACAATTCATACACTGGGTAACTCAAAGTGCTTTACAGGAATAAAAGACAATTTACAAGATTTATATTAAGAAACATAAGAAAAAATTAAAAACATTTTAAAAAGAAGAGTGCAAATAAAAGAAAAAAACAAACACTTTAGGTTGTAGTGTAGGCGGAGCTAAAGAGGAAGGTTTTTAACCTCCCCTTGAACATTGTTAAAGTTGAGGCTTGTTTTACTTCATCTGGGAGGCTGTTCCAGGTTTTTGCTGCATGAAACTTAAACGCTGCTTCACCCTGTTTAGTTCTAACTCTGGGCACGAGCAGAAGGCCTGTCCCAGATGTTCTCAGAGTCCGAGGAGGTTCATAAGTAACTAGCATGTCAGAGATATATTCTGGTGCTAAACCATTTAGAGACTTGTAAACCAGAAGTGCTGTTTTAAAGTCTATTCTCTGAGCAACAGGAAGCCAGTGCAGAGATTTTAAAACTGGCGTGATGTGGTTGTACTTCCTGGTTTTGGTTAGAACCCGAGCAGCCGCGTTCTGAATAAGCTGCAGCTGTCTTAACCCTCGTTTTGAGAGACCAGTGAGCAGGCCGTTACAGTAATCTAACCTGCTGGAGATAAAAGCATGGATAAGTTTCTCTAAGTCTGGTTGAGACATCATCCCTTTAACTCTGGAAATGTTTTTAAGGTGATAAAATGCAGATGATGTAATTGACTTAATGTGACTGTGGAAATTCAAGTCTGAGTCCATGATGACCCCTAGATTTCTAACCTGGTTTTTAGATTTTAGAGAAAGAGACGCGAGGTGACTACTGACACTTTCTCTTAGTTTCTGTGGCCCAAAGATGATTAGTTCAGTCTTGTTTCTGTTCAGTTGGAGAAAATTATTTTGCATCCACGTGTCAATCTGTTCGATGCAGTGACACAGTGAATGGATTGGTCCATTTTCACCTGCTGTGAGTGAAATGTAAATCTGAGTGTCATCTGCATAATTATGGTATGATACGTCACAGCTGCGTATTAACTGGCCTAAAGGAAGCATGTAGAGATTGAATAATAGAGGTCCCAAGATAGACCCCTGTGGAACCCCACATGTCAGGGCCATTTGGTCTGACACACAGTTACCAACCAAAACAAAGTACTTCCTGTCTTCAAGATAGGACTGAAACCATTTAAGAGCAGTTCCAGTGATACCTATCCATTCCTCTAATCTTTGTGTCAGGATTTCATGGTCCACTGTATCAAAGCAGCACTCAAGTCCAACAGAACTAAGACAGAGACTTTGCCTGCGTCAGTGTTCATACGGATGTCATTTGTGACTTTGATAAGTGCAGTCTCAGTCTGTGATGGGGCCTGAATCCTGACTGAAAAGGATCAAAGCAGTTGTTAAGTAATAGAAAGTCATTAAGTTGTTGATATACAACTTTTTCGATGACTTTCCCTAAAAATGGCAGGTTTGATATGGGCCGATAGTTGTTGAGCACTGTAGCATCAAGACTGCTCTTCTTTAGGAGAGGCTTAATGACAGCAGTTTTTAAGGCCCTTGGAAATGTTCCAGACACTAAGGAATTATTGACTATATCAGTGAGTTGTGGTAACAAACTGCTTAGTACTAATTTTAGAAATCTAGTGGGTAAAACATCGAGGCAGCAGGTGGATGAACTCAGGCTGGAGACAGTTTATTCAATTTTTTCTGTCATTAATTTGTGTAAAATGTGTTAAACCAACCAAGTGTCTCCTAGGTGACTGCAGTGTTGTTTTATGCCCTTTGGACTGTATCGCATGTTTAATGCCTTGAACCTTGTCGTTGAAAAACAATGCAAACTCATTGCATTTAGTAGTGGAAACTAATTCTGGTGGAAATGGAGCTGGAGGGTTTGTTAATCTGTTCACTGTAGCAAACAGGACACGCAGGTTGTTACTATTGTTGTTAATGATCTCTGAGAAAAATATTTCTCTTGCTTTTTGCAAAGTTTGATTGAAAACATGCAAATTTTCTTTGTATACCTCATAATGAATTAAGAGTTTCGATTTACGCCATTTTCTTTCGGCTTTTCGGCATTCCCTTTTCTGTGCCCTGACAGAGTGAGCATTGCTCCATGAAGCCTTCTGCCTCGTCCTGATCACTTTAACCTTAACAGGAGTAATGGTGTCCATAACATTTAAAACACCTGAAGTATAACAATTCAACAAATCATCAACTTTACCTGATGAGGCATTTTCAAACCTGATTGCCTCCATAAACTGTGTCCTGGTGTTATCGTTAATGTATCTCTTTTTTACAACAGTAGGCCCAACAGCAACTTTTGGAATTATGGACAGATGAAAAAGACACATGAATGATCAGATAGAGCAACATCAATCACAGTGACATCTGAAATATGTACACCTTTAGTAATGACCAGGTCCAGAGTGTGACCTCTGTTATGGGTCGGACCATTAACATGCTGACAAAGACCAAAAGTATCAAGAATATTAGAAAGTTCTTTGGCATTTCTGTCACAAACATTATCCACATGTACATTAAAATCACGAGATATGACTATTTGTTCAAATTCTGTGCAAATAACCGAAAGCATTTCAGTAAACTCATTAATAAAAGCATGACATTGTTATTAGGCCCGAGCCGGTGATGACCGGGAGGGCCTATTGTTTTTGCTCGGATTTTTTTTTTTTTATTTATTTATTTTTTAATTTCCCAATATTATCCTAAATTTGACCCAGTGAACATGCACGAAAAGTCATTTTTATTGGTCCCAGACTTCAAGCTCAAGGGAGGCGAGGGCCTTTATCGCCGCTTGCGGCTTTAATTATTATTATTATTATTATTATTATTATTATTACATCAATTTTATATAGCGCTTTTCCGGGTGCGCAAAGACGCTTTACATATCAATTATTCATTCACTCCACAGTCACACACTGGTGGTAGTAAGCTACATCTGTAACCACAGCTGCCCTGGGGCAGACTGACAGAGACGTGGCAGCCATTTTGCGCCTACGGCCTCTCCGACCATCACCAAGTACATTCACACACATTCATACGGGGCAAGGTGGGTTAAGTGTCTTGCCCAAGGACACAACGACAGTATGAACTGTGGGGAGAGCGGGAATCGAACCTACTACCTTCCGGTTGAAGGACGGCCGCTCTACCACTGAGCTACTGCCGCCCCATTGTTGGGGTGGTTTGTAAAGAACTACATATAAAATAGATGGAGAAAACCTCAACTCCATTTTGAATGACACATACTCAAATGATGAAAACTCTCCAAGTGAAAGTTTCTGGATAAGAATATTATCCCTAAGAAAGGCACATACACCACCACCCTTTTTGTTTTCCCGTATTTTGGATAAAAATGTGAAATTCAATGGAGTGGATTCAATAAGGACCGCATTTCCAGTCCTGCTGTCTAACCATGTTTCTGTTAAAAACATAAAATCAAGCTTATTTGAAGTTATAAAATCATTAATTAAAAAAGATTTGTTTCCCAAAGACCTGACATTGAGCACTGCAAGTTTTAAGTCCGTTTGAGCAGGACCTGACTTTATCTGTTTGCAGGGGATTTGAATCAGATTTGTCTGATTAGAAAATCTAACTGTTATTCTCTTCTTCAATCTGCGACTGTTGACTGTAGCTATGGAGCTAGGGGGGAGTGTTCTCTCCCAGGGCCTCAGGTTGATAAGTGGTTTATTATGACGAAAAGTCCTGGAACAGCAGAGGCCCTCGGTGTCCTAATACCATACCATACCATACCAACTTTATTTGTTAAGCACTTTACAACAACCACAGTTGACCAAAGTGCTGTACAGAAAAATAAAATAACATAAAAATAGATACATACATATGTACCATTTATAACCACAGAGAAAGAAAGACAATAATAATAAAAAAAATATATAAATAAGATATATATAAGATATAATAAAAAAGATGGGTTTTAAGAGTGGTTTTAAAATAAGCTAAAGAAGAAGCAGAGGCCTGCTTAACATGCAAAGGCAGATTATTCCACAGTTTAGGGGCAGACACAGCAAAGGCACGGTCCCCTCTGAGCTTACGCTTAGTTTGTGGCACAGTCAGGAGCAGCTGATCATCTGATCTGAGAGAGCGGACGGGTTTATAAGAGTGTAGAAGCTCAGAGAGGTATGGCGGAGCAAGACCATTCAGGGATTTAAAAACAAATAACAGAATTTTAAAATGGATCCTAAATACGGAGTCACCTAAGCTAACACAAAAAGTTCGATCCGCTAAGTATGACCTAAACCACTCCAGTGCTATGCCACTGATGCCTACCCACTGCCTTAAATGTGAAATCAATATTTCATGATCCACTGTGTCAAATGCAGCAGTTAGATCTAAAAGCACAAGGATAACACAGTCACCAGAGTCAGTAGCTAAAAAGATACCATTAAAAACTCTTAAAAGAGCAGTTTCGGTGCTGTGCAAGGTCTTTAAACCGGACTGGAAAACCTCAAGAATATTATGTTCTTCCAAAAAGGACAATAATTGACTGTACACAATCTTCTCCAATATTTTTGAAAGGAAAGGCAATTTGGAAATTGGCCTGAAATTAGCAAGAACTGATGGATCTAGAGCAGGTTTTTTAATCAGAGGTTGAACTACTGCATGTTTTAAAATTCCAGGAACCACACCCGAGGTCAAACTACTATTTATAACTGCTACAACAAATGGTCCTACAGTGGGGAAAACCTCCTTAAATAGTCGAGGGTGGTCAGCATCATTTGGAGAACCCGAGGGCTTCAAATGACCAACAACCTCCTCTAAAGAGGAAAAAGTCACTGGCTCAAAATGATCAAAGACAACCGAGCAGGGGACAAAAATTGAGGGGTCTGAAGCTGAAGGTACAATTTGGGACCTAATCGACGTGACCTTATCAATAAAAAAGCAAAGAAACTTTTCACACATAACAGAGGATGCTTCCATATAGGGCTGTGTTGAAAAAATCGATTCACCAATTCTGAATCGATTTTCATATTAATTTCTAAAGATCGATTCGTAACTCAGAGGATCGATTTAATAATTGGCCTAATTTTTCCCCGTGAATTTTAATTTGCCGCGTAATTCACGCATGTGCGCGAGGTGAAAGGACATTAAAACAACGAACATGGCTGCTTTGAAAACTCCAGAAACGCTAACCCTGTCTGTACCAAACAGTAAAAGATGGTGTAATGTGTAAGCTTAAGACCGCAGAGAGGGTGGGCATTACGAGTGACACCTGGACATCCGTATCTACGGAATCTTACATGAGTGTGACAGCACACTACATAGACGAGCTCTGGAACCTGGTGTCTTACGTTCTGCAGACAACCGACGTTCAAACGGACCATCGCTCTGTCAGTCTAGCTGAAATGTTAACCAAAGCTATGGAGGAGTGGGGGCTGCAGAGTAAAGACCCAGCCATAGTCACTGACAACGCGGCAAATATGATCCGTGCAGTTGAGATTACAGGACTAACCCACGTCGGCTGCTTCGCGCACATAATCTACCTGGCCTCGCAAGCCGGTCTCAAACTGCCGTGCCGAATGTTGCACGCCTTCTTGGGAGAGTAAGGACGTGGAGGGGTGAAAAACTCCTGCTCTGACTGCAGCTGGGAGGGGCTGCTGCGCGAGGACTGGGCCGCCTGTGAGTGCTTTGGGATGGGGGTGGGGCCCGCGGCAGCACCCGCTGCTCATTGATTAGACTAAGAACGATGTGTGCTTTCACTTAAGAGTCTCCAAAAGTCTCCAATAACTCCAGAAAAAGTCGCTAGATTTGTCGCTAGTCGCTTTTTGGAAAATTTGTCGCTAGAGGGTCTGAAAACTCGCTAAATATAGCGACAAAGTCGCTAAGTTGGCAACACTGAGTAAGGCACATCGCAAAGTTCTTTCATCGCACTACAGCTGATATACCTCTCCTCTGTCGTCTACACCAGTACAAGTTTGTGAAAGCAGTTGTATCAACACTCTGGAAGGGGGATTGTTCTTTACAACCATCAATACTCCATTAATTTGCAGTTGAATGTCTATAATAATAGTATCAATATGTTGCATAACTACAGTCCTCTAATTCAGGTAACAGCTGGAAAAAAATGCTTTCTTCAAAAACACTTATCTAAATCTCGAAGATCGGATCGGATCGAATCGAATCGAATAATGATAATCGATTCGAGATCTTGAGAATCGGAATCGAATCGATTCTTGAAATTTGAATCGAAACACAGCCCTACTTCCATACAAGCATTCTGCTGGGCATTTAAAAGTGAGTCAATGGTGTTAAACAAAACACGAGGCTTGTGACAATTTGCTAGGATAATATCTGAGAAATGTTTTCTTTTGGCATCTTTCACAGTTTCCTGGTAATGACGCCAGCAATCCCTTAACATTTGAAGAGACACCTGCAGTTTGTCCTTCTTCCACTTGCGCTCAGCTCTACGGCACTTACGTCTGGCAGCATGAGTCATTTCATTTAACCAGGGCTCAGATTTAGTTTTAGGCTGCCTGGATTTAAATGGAGCCACAGTGTCTAAAACAGTGTGGCAGGTGGAGTGGAACCAAGAGCAAAGCTCATCTGTATGCAATACAGACTCGGGAATGATGGAGTTCTGACTAAACGCAACTGAGAACTGAACAGCAGTGGAAGGGTTAATCATGTGACAGCGTCGTGTAGTAGCGCGAGGTTTAACTGAAGAACAGGCCAGAACAGTCTCAAATAATACAGGCATATGGTCAGAAAACACTGCGTCACATATCTCTAGATTAAGAACAGGCAAACCATATGATAAAACAAGATCAAGTGTGTGTCCACTATCACTGATTGTAGCCTTGATGCTAGTCAAGGCTTTTGGAGCTGGTCTGGGAGGAGCTGGTTTGGGAGGGGTTGGAGGGGGTCTGACAGGGGTGCATTGGACTCTAGGTAGTGGCTGAGGTGAAGCAGTGGTACTCCTGGTTGGTATTGGGGGTGATGTTTTTAGGGATGATGATAGAACCCGTGACCTGGCCAAGTTAGGTGTAAGGGGTATCATCTTAATTCCAGATTTAGCTAAAATTTCCAGGGGATCTGGAAATCCCATTGGTGAATCCGGAGATGGGACAGGGATGGTGAGGTCCGCAGAAGGTGTTGATGTTACTGGGGGGGTCCATGGTCCTATTGGGGGAGTCCATTTCAGTGGTGGAGGTGTTGATGGTGGTACAGTCAGAGGAGGATCCGTGGCTGGTGAGGCAGGAGTGCTTTTTTCATTCAGTGGCTGAGGACTCTTTCTCTGTTCAAGAGGGCGCCCAGAACCATTTAGGTGTCTCAGGGAGTGCAGGAGATTATCCGTTAGCCTCCTGACCCCTCCCCTGTTAAGATGTGGGCCCTTTCCTTTAAACAGGTCGTCACGTTGCCAAAACAAGTTAAAGTTATCAATGAAGTGTACTCCTCTTGTCTCACAGGCCTTGGACAGCCATTTATTCAATGCAAGCAGCCGACTGAATTTATTGATCCTTCTGTCGATGTTTGGGAGTGGTCCACTGATAAAGGATTGCACTTCCAGGTTTTCAAGTTTATCTAAAAGCCTGGAGAAATCCTTTTTAAAACTTCTGATTCCCTTCCTGGTGTCAACTGCACCCACGTGTAACATCAGCTGTTTAATCCCTGTGTGTTTGGACATAACTTGGGGGAGGAGTGCTATTATATCAGTGACTGTAGCACTTGGAAAGCTGCATGTAGCAAATCTCCATCCATCCATCCATCTTCTACCGCTTATCCGGGGCCGGGTCGCGGGGGCAGCAGTCTAAGCAGAGACGCCCAGACTTCCCTCTCCCCAGACACTTCCTCTAGCTCTTCCGGGGATACCGTTCCCAGGCCAGCCGAGAGACATAGTCCCTCCAGCGTGTCCTAGGTCTTCCCGGGGTCTCCTCCCGGTGGGACATGCCCAAACACCTCCCTAGGGGCGTCCAGGAGGCATCCAAACAGATGCCCGAGCCACCTCAGCTGGCTCCTCTCGATGTGGAGGAGCAGCGGTTCTACTTTGAGCTCCTCCCGAGTGACCGAGCTCCTCACCCTATCTCTAAGGGAGCGCCCCGCCACCCTGCGGAGAAAGCTCATTTCAGCTGCCTGTATCCGGGACCTTGTTCTTTCGGATATGACTCAAAGCTCATGACCATAGGTGAGAGTAGGAACGTAGATTGACCGAGAGCTTCACCTTGCAGCTCAGTCTTCACCACGACAGACCGCTGCACCAATCCATCTGTCTCCTTCCCTCACTCGTAAAAGCAAGACCCCAAGATACTTGAACTCATCCACTCCTCCGGCAGGAGCTCTCCACCAACCTGGAAGGGGGGCAAGCCACTCTTTTCCAAACAGGGACCGAACAGCCCTTTGCAAAGGCTGCAGAACAGTTGTGCCTTAACGTCATACACCCGATGTGAGCATTTGGACAATGGTTTGCTAATTCAAGTTTTTTTGGCAAGCTTCAACTTCCTCCTGAGATCGCCAGAACACCCAAGGCAGTTCACTCTACCCGGCCGGGGAGAACTGCCATGGATGAACAAGGAGGTGCGTCTCCGTTTGAAGGCACGCAATACTGCTTTCAGATCAGGGGATGCACAGGCCTAAAGCTCATCCAGAATTAATCTGAAGAGGGCGTCAGAGAGGCCAAGCACTGCTACAAGCTAAAGATAGAGGAGCACTTTTCCAAATCCGACCCTTGACGCATGTGGCAGGGCATCCTGGCCATCAGTGACTACAAAACAACTCCACCCCCCGCAGCCTTCGCAAGCTTCTTGAACAAGCTTAATTTAACTTTTATGCGTGCTTTGAGAGCGATTATACAATAACTGCCACCAAGTAGCTGACAGGTGGGCGGTTCGATCCTTGCTCGAAACATCCCAAACCATCCTAACATCCCGCTCTCCCCCAAATACTGTTGTTGTGTCCTTGGGCAAAACACTTAACCCACCTTGCCCCCCCTTCAATACACATGTGGGGGGGGCCAGGACTCCCCTACAAAAGAGATTTGTGATCTCAGTGGGACAATTCTGGTTAAATAAAGGTTAAAAAAAACACTCATGTACGTATGCTTTAGCTCTGCATTCAACACGGCCTAATAGCCAAACTTGAAGACCTGGGCATTAACACCTCCCTCTGCAACTGGATCATGGACTTCCTGACCAACAGACCCCATCAGCTCCAATCCATCTGATCCAACACCACCACACTCAACACTGGTGTACCACAGGGCTGTGTACTGAGCCCCTTCCTCTACTCCCTCTTCACCTCCGACTGCAGGCCTGTAAACGAATCTAACACCATCATCAAGTTTGCGAATGACACTATTGTGATTGGTCTTATCAGCAACAACAATGAGACTGCCTACAGGAAGGAGATCCAGCACCTGGCACCCTGCAATACAGAGCACCATGACCAACTGTGTCACAGTCTGGTATGGGGGCTGCTCTGTTGCAGAGGGCACTGCAGCAGGTGGTGAAAACAGCCCAGCTCATCACAAGGACTTCACTTCCAGCCACGGAGGACGTCCAGAGGAAACGCTGTCTGCGTCGAGCTCGCAGCATCCATAAGGACTTCTCACATCCCGCCCATAGACTGTTCTCTCTCTTGCGGCAGTAGTGGCAGTAGCTCAGTGGGTAGAGTGGTCGTCTTTCAACCGGAAGGTAGGCGGTTCGATTCCCGCAAGACACTTAACCCACCTTGCCTCCAGTAACTGTAACACTGGTAATTACATTAGAACAATGTAAGTCGCTTTGGATAAAAGCGTCAGCTAAATGAATAAATGTAAATGTAAATGTAAAACCAGCATCAGCAGACTGTAGAACAGTTTTTTACCTGTCTCTTTATTGAGCTCTGCACCCCGCTGATCCCTCTGTCCCTTAAATATTGCTGCATCCCCCTGCGCACACCCCTTCACGGTGTCTATACGTAGCGTTTATGTTTACTTGAACTACCAAATTGCTCATTACTTATCATTATCATCATTACTATCATTGTATATATCCATCCATCCAATTATGTTTAAAGTAATTGTCATTGTATTTTGTGTTAATACTACATATTCACCTAAAAATTACTTCTATAATGTGTTGTTTTGTTTTACTATGGCCTTGTCTATCATTGTAAAAACCCATGTTATAATTTCTTGTTATAGTAATAAGCCATCTGTATATTATGTACATATCCATCTGCAAATTACTTTTTAATAGTTACTTATTTATTGATGCAAATACTGGTGTGACGAAGTGGGTTTGT
This sequence comes from Perccottus glenii, assembly GCA_024416835.2. Classification (NCBI taxonomy): domain Eukaryota; kingdom Metazoa; phylum Chordata; class Actinopteri; order Gobiiformes; family Odontobutidae; genus Perccottus; species Perccottus glenii. Next base: position 71,545 of record JALDQB020000113.1, read on the forward strand.
CCCATAATTCACCTTTAGTTTATGTAGTTGTTCATTTCAGGCATGTGTTAATTTTCAATCAATGCCATCTCAACAATACAGCTAAACTAAACTATCCTAGGTTTGTTTTGTTAAGTTCGTATTTAGTTCTCCAGTTAATTATCACACAACACACAGTTCTGTTAAATATGTTATAAATTGGTTTTGTAAAGTTGGTACATTTTAGTTAGTCATTCATCTACAAACTTACCTGGTCCACCACATGGTTAGGGGCCAATTTTAAAATCTCAGGGGGAGGTCATGGGCCAGACCATGTGGAGGGGAAATCTGTTCAGATTTTATTTTGAGTTTAATGTATTTGTGTATTGTAATTAAGTTCTTTGGGTTTATAGTATTAGTTAAACACTGTTATAATGTAAGGGACTTAAATCATCTTTGAGGGAAGCAAATACTTACCCTTTGCAAACCGGTAAAGTCTTGGCCTTACCTTAGAGTCAGGTATACCAGTCCAGGGGAGGGGCATGTGGGGTTGCCTTAGTTTTGTTAATTTCTGGTGCTTTTGACTTAGTTAAGCTCAGTTATGTTTTTGGCCAGCTTCCCCACAACTGGATATCCTGCACTTGCTGCTATTGCACTTCTGGTTAGACCTAAACTGAATTTTGTTGCATTGTACATGTGTAATGACAATAAAGTTAAATCTAATCTAATCTGTTTACCTTTCCTATCCAAAGTCCTTGAAGAAGTTGTGTTAAACCCTATATCTACAGTAAAATTATTTCCTTGAGCAGTTTTAGTCTGCATTTAGGGCCTCTTATTCACTGAAACAGCTTTAGTTAAAGTGACTAACGATCTCCTCCTTCAGATGGACGAGGACTCATCGGCTCTACTGTTATTGTTAGAGCTCAGTGCTACATTTGATATGATAGATTATGCAGTGCTGATATTTTTTGCATTTCTGGCCAACAACATCAGGCACTGCTATTGCCTAGTTAGAATCCAATCTGTGTGTTAGCTCACATATCGTCTCTGTTCATAAAAAAATATGTAGTAAACTTTCACTGTTTTGCCAATAAAACACAGCTGTATTTACCAATACAAGAAAATGGCTTGTCCTCTTTTTATAAGAATTCTTTGTTCAGATTAACCAGAGACGATGGAGACCGCATATAATTTAAAATGAAGGATCAGGTTTATTTCTTGCAAGAATGAAGCAAAACACACATTGTAACAATGGTACAGGATTAAGTTTTTGCTTCCAAAAGTAAACAATACATGAGATTTGATATCATGCAGTAAAGGCTGTAGGAGGCTCATCGTTTACACACTCCCCAGGACAAGTTCCCAGGTGCAGGATTTAGTCCGTGACAAGTTATGTCTAGGTCTAGTTGTGTCTATGTTCATGTTTAGGTTGCATTGTTTGTTGCTTGCTTGTTTTTATGTATGTATTTGTTTTATAATGTTCTTAGAAATGCCCAACCAGGGACAGGAGTTGAAAATTAGCACTAGCTATAATCTCTATATGCTGCACATCAGTTACAGGCTTTGTATTGTAACTATGTTTGCTTGTATGGTCCCTGTTAAATAAACTTTAAATAAATAAAAAAAATGAAGGACATGACATGTTTAGGATTGGCATTACCTGAAGAGGACTAGGAGCAACCATTAATTATTAACCATAGGACATTTCTAATTATTACAACACCCCTTCAGGTTGCTGGAGAGCTCCTGCCTCAAGTGGAGAAGTTAAAGTATCTCAACGTCTTGTTCACAAGTGAGGGAAGGAGGGATTGGTGCAGCTTCTGCAGTAATGTACTCAATGTACTGGCTGGTTGTGGTAGGAACTGAGCTGCAAGGCAAAGCTCTCGATTTTTGAATCTACAATCCTATTCTCAACTATGGTCATGAGGTTTGGGTCAAGACCGAAAGGACAAGGTCCCGAATACAGGCGGCAAAAATGTGTTCCCTCTGCAGGGTGGCTGGGCGCTCCCTTAGAGATAGGGTGAGGAGCTCAGTGACTCAGGAGGAGTTCAGAGTAGAGCTGCTGCTCCTCCACATCAAGAGGAACTGGCTGAGCTGGCTCGGGCATCTTTTCCAGATGCCTCCTGGACGCCTCCCTAGGGAGGTGTTATGGGCATGTCCCACCAGGAGGAGGCCTCGGTAAAGACCCAGGACTCACTAGTGGGACTATGTTTCTAGGCTGGCCTGGGAACGCCTCTGTGTTCCCCTGGAAGAGCTAGAGGAACTGTCTGGGGAGGGGAAAGTCTGGGCATCTTAGCTTAGTCTGCTGCCCCCGCGACCCGGCCCCGGATAAGCGGAAGATGATGGATAGATGGATACACACGTGGACAAAATTGTTGGTACCCTTCGGTCAATGAAAGAAAAACTTGCAATGGTCACAGAAAAAACTTTATTCTGACAAAAGTAATAGTAAATAAAAATTTGATGAATGTTAACCAATGAAAGTCAGACATTGCTTTTCAACCATGCTTCAACAGAATTATTTAAAAAAATAAACTCATGGAACAGGCCTGGACAAAATTGTTCAAATTGTCACTGCAATCAGACGATCCTGTAACTGTCAATGAGACTTGTGCACCTCTCAGCAGGTATTTTGGCCCACTCCTCATGAGCAAACTGCTCCAGTTGTTTCCGGTTTGAAGGGTGTGTTTTCCAGACGGCATGTTTCAGCTCCTTCCAAAGATGCTCAATAGGATTGAGGTCAGGGCTCATAGAAGGCCACTTTAGAATTGTCCAATGTTTTCCTCTTAACCATTCTTGGGTGTTTTTAGCTGTGTTTTGGGTCATTGTCCTGTTGCAAAGCAGCCCCAGAACATAACAGAGCCTCCACCATGTTTGACAGTAGGGACAGTGTTCTTTTCTTGATTTCTTGCTTTATTTTTCCGTCTGTGAACATAGAGCTGATGTGCCTTGGCAAAAAGTTCCATTTTTGTCTCATCTGTCCATAGGACATTCTCCCAGAAGCTTTGTGGCTTGTCAACATGTAGTTTGGCATATTCCAGTCTAGCTTTTTTATGATTTGTTTTCAACAATGGTGTCCTCCTTGGTCGTCTCCCATGTAGTCCACTTTGGCTCAAACAACGACGGATGGTGCGATCTGACACTGATGTTCCTTGAGCATGGAGTTCACCTTGGATCTCTTTAGAAGTCTTTCTGGGCTCTTTTGTTACCATTCGGATTTCCGTATTTTTCGCACCATAAGACGCACCCGACCATAAGACGCACCTGGTTTTTAGAGGAGAAAAATAGGAAAAGAAATATTCTGAACCAAATAGTGTAATAAAATATAACAGAATAATATTTGAACTATATGACTGGAGTGAAGGGCATGCACTGCGTTGTACTGTAACACCGCCTACTACATGCTATCCTCCAATAGCATACGGCGGTGACACAGTACAGCAGCATCGCGCCTTCCTGCACACATCGGCTTCCGTAAGGAAGGTGAGGAGGACCCGCTGCCGCTCTGCCACTACGGTAAGGCAAGGCGACACGGGGGCCGCTGCCACTCTGCCAGTATCTCAGTGGACTACTGAGAAGCCTGGACAAGGGGCGGGGAGGATGATGCAGTTTCAGGGACACGGAAGGTCTGGGACCCGCTGCCGCTCTGCAACTGACCATAAGGCGAGTTGCAGAGCGGCAGCGGGTGAGGGTGGACCCGCTGCCGCTCTGTAACTCGTCTTATGGTCTTCTATTCGGACCATAAGACGCAGGCACTTTTCCTCCCACTATTTGGTGAAGAAAAAGTGGGTCTTATGGTCCGAAAAATACGGTATCCGTCTCTTTGATTTGTCATCAATTTTCCTCCTGCGGCCACGTCCAGGGAGGTTGGCTAGAGTCCCATGGATCTTAAATTTCTGAATAATATGTGCAACTGTAGTCACAGGAACATCTAGCTGCTTGGAGATGGTCTTATGCCTTTACCTTTATCATGCTTGTCTATAATTTTCTTTCTATTCTCCTGCGACAACTCTTTCCTTCTCTTCCTCTGGTCCTTCACTCATGTTAAGTGTGGTACACACCATGTCACCAGACAACACAGTGACTACCTGAAGCCCTATAAATAGGCCCACTGACTGATTACAAGATTGTACACACCTGTGATGCTAATTAGTGCACACACCTTGAATTAACATGTCCATTTGGTCACATTATTTACAGTCTTTTCTAGGGGTACCATCAATTTTGTCCAGGCCTGTTTCATGATTTTATTTTTTTAAATAATTCTGTTGAAGCATGGTTGAAAAGCAATGTCTGACTTTCATTGGTTAACATTCATAGAATTTTTATTTATTATTACTTTTGTCAGAATAAAGTTTTTTCTGTGACCATTGTGAGTTTTTCTTTCATTGACCGAAGGGTACCAACAACTTTGTCCATGGTGTAGATGGTAGGCAGCTGTAGTGCTGTGTGTTTAGGTGGAGTGTGGCTGGAGTAATACAGAGCAGTACCTTGTAAACATCATGTGAAGAAATTATGGCGTCAAACATGGTGTACAGGTCATTAAGCAAATCCACGACCTGCAAAAAAGGCCAGAACTTCTACTGAAAAAAAGATTGAATGCATCACTTGTTTTTGCCCTCATTTTTCATGAGCTGAACTCAAAGATCTAAGACTAGTTCTATATACACAAACGGTCTAATTCTCTCAAATATTCCTCACAAATCTGTCCAAATCTGTTAGTAAGCACTTCTCCTTTTCCGAGATAATTCACCCTCTTCACAGGTGAGGTATATTATGATTCTGATTAGAAAACATGATTATTGCATTTAAACAAGAATACTCTTTTTTAAACGCAATTTACCCGTTTTTACAATATTGTTAATTGTTAATGACCTATGACCTATATTCACAAAAAATTAATTTAATATCAGGAGTATTATTATAACTAAAATCGAATACTTCAGGAACCATGTTTTTTTATTTAACAGTAAATTTAACATTCCTTTTTTTTATATTTCTTTTAAAGACTAGCATTTTAAAGAATTGTAGATTTGTATATTTAAAATATTAAAAGGGTGGGACTTATTAAATATTTTTATAGCTTTTTTGGTGTAAGAGGATTTCTTTATGACTGCTGTAATCCATTTTATATTTAACTTTTTACTTTAAAAAAACTTTTTAGTTAAGTATTAAAAACTGAAATAATGGAAGATAATCTGAAATATCAGTAAGCAATAAATTGACATTTGTCAATATATTATAAATTAAAGTTACAGTGTAGCTTGTTATCCTTGTTGGCTTATGCTTGAGTGGGGGGACCGGACTACTTATCCCTACTGACTGGAAGTTCAAACAGCTATCACCCTTGTGTGACAACAGCTCCTTCGAGTTTCACGCTGTTACCATCACCCACCCTGTTAAAAGTCATTTTGTAGTTATCTATCGGCCCCCAGGTCCGCTTGGATATTTCTTGGAGGAGTTGGATGTGCTTCTTTCATCCTTCCCTGAGGATGGTACCCCTCTGGTGGTATTAGGAGACTTTAACATCCACCTTGAAAAGCCACAGGCTGCTAACTTCATTAACCTAACTGCATCATTTGACCTCAAGCATGTTTCCACATCAGCAACCCACAAGTCTGGTAACCAACTAGATCTTATCTACATAAGATACTGCTCCACTCGGCACACTCAGGTCACACCACTGCACACTTCTGATCATTTCTTCATTACTCTCGACCTTGACCTAACTTCTCCAGACACTGCAATTGTTTTACCGCTGGTCACTTTCAGACGCAACCTTCTACACTCAGTCCCTCCCAACTTTCCTCTGCAGTCTCTTCAGCACTCCCCTCTTCTGAGGAGATCTCTCTTTTAAACACCAACAACAACACCGAAACTCTGTGCTCCACGCTTACATCCTGCTTGGACAACTTATGCCCCCTTACATCTAGACCAGCTCGTACAGCCTCGTCTGCCCCCTGGTTATCCGACGTTCTACGCGAGCACCGCGCCAGCCTCCGGTCAGCTGAGAGAAAATGGCGCAAGTCAAAAGATCCTACTAACCTCTGTATCTACCAGTCTCTGTACTACTTTCTCCACTGATGTCATCTCTGCAAAAACTGTCTACTTCCATTCTAAGTTAAACAACTCACCTGACTCGCGCACTCTCTTTAAAACCTTTTCTGCCCTCCTTTGTCTGCCTGCTCCCCCACCTTCATCGGATTTAACAGCTGATCATTTCGCGTCTTTCTTTGTAAAGAAAACAACCACCATCAGCAGTCAGTTCTCTGTGCCATCACCTGTTGAACTCATCCACACCCCTGTTATGTGTTTTCTCCCTTCTTTTTCTCCTCTAACTGAAGCAGATGTTTCCAAGGTCATTATGGTTCTAACCACCCTACTACCTGGATCCCATCCCCACACATCTCCTTCAAGCCATCTCTCCATCTGTCGTGCCTGCTCTCACCCACATCATCAACTCCTCTCTCTCCACTGGGTCATTCCCCACAGCTTTCAAAGAGGCCCGCATCACACCACTACTGAAGAAACCCACTCTTAACCCTACACTGCTAGAAAACTACAGACCGGTTTCTCCTTCCCTTCATATTGCCAAAGCTCTGGAGCGAGTTGTGTTTACTTAGCTCTCATCCTTTCTCACACGGAACAACCTCCTGGACCAGAACCAGTCTGGGTTCAAGAGCGGACATTCCACCGAAACTGCCCTGCTCTCAGTCATCGAAGCCCTGAGACTGGCAAAGGCAACATCCAAGTCATCTCTACTCATCTTACTGGATCTGTCTGCTGCTTTTGACACTGTTAATCATCACATCCTCCTGTCTTCTCTCAGGGCGATGGGTGTCTCTGGAATGGCGTTGCAATGGTTCAAGTCTTACCTCTCGGTCATTCAGAGTATCCTGGAGAAACGAGGTCTCTGAGTCCCAACATCTCAATACAGGGGTGCCACAGGGCTCAGTGCTTGGACCGCTACTCTTTTCCATATAAGTGACATCCCTTGGCTCTGTCATTCAGAAGCATGGCTTTTCCTATCACTGCTATGCAGATGACACTCAACTCCACCTGTCATTTCATCCTGACGATCCAACGGTCTCTGCTCACGTCTCGGCATGTCTGAGTGACATCCCACTTTGGATGAAGGACCATCACCTGCAGCTGAACCTTGCAAAAACAGAACTGCTTGTGATTCCGGCCAATCCAAAGACTAACCACAACCTCTCCATTCAACTAGGCCCATCAACCATTACACCGTCCAGCACTGCCAGAAATCTGGGAGTGGTAATTGATGATCAGCTAAAAGTCATGTCGCCAGCACCACCCGGTCCTGTAGATTCATCCTCTACAACATTAGGAAAATTAGATCCTTCCTATCAGAGCACTCTACGCAAATTCTAGTCCAGGCTCTTGTCTTGTCCAAACTGGATTATTGCAATGCTCTACTGGCTGGACTCCCTGCTGCACAACCAAACCTCTGCAGCTGATCCAGAATGCAGAGGCAAGAGTTGTCTTTAATGAACCGAAGTGCTCGCACATAACTTCTCTATTACTTTAGGTTACACGGTTGACGCCCGCATTAAGTTCTTGGCCTATGTTTCATACTGGATCCTTGCGCTCTGCAAATGAGAATCAAGATCAGCAATTTCTGTAGCCATCTTTAAAGAGTTCTATTTCCTTTCTATTGATTCCTTCTCTATTTATATTAAATAATAATAATAAAATAATAATAATAATTCTTTCCTATTCTTAGCTTTGTATACTGTGCTGGGTTCTAACTGATTAGTTTTTGTTGCACTTCTGCTTTTTGTTACCTTGTGTTGTTAAAATTGCTTCCATTGTTTTTCCTCAATTTGAGTAAATGTAAATATAAGAAATACAAAAAATATCTTAGCCAAAGCTCTATATTAAAATCTCCAAAAAGGATACTTATTTTTTTACATTTATTATTTCCAATGAAGAGGACAAACTTTTATTGAAAATTCCACTGTAACCTTTGACACCCAAAACTGCAATCCAGAATTTCTTTAAAAATGGGTTTGACTTCATTTTCAACAAACTACTGCCTACTGTAATCCTTTTAATAAATTATATGTCCTTATCTACAAAAATAGAAACCCCTCCACCCATTTAGTTTTTTTCTACCTTAATGTACTGCGTTATATAAAGGCAAAGAGTAAAACTCTCCAATATTCTTTGGTAAACTGCATATATCTAAATAGAAACTAGAGAACATATTTTGTTCCAGCTTTTTCAAACTTTTAAACAATGTATTAAAGTCAACTTTCCTATAATAATTTGTATAATTGAACCTTAGATTTACACTATTTTTGCCTGGGTCAATGGAAAGGTTGTATGATTTATATTTATCATCAATATCATATTAAAACCTGGTTTAGCTCCAGTAAAATTGTGTAAAAGTGACATGATTAAAAAGAAAACCACTAAGGCTAATACCTGTAGATGTAAGCCAAAGGTCATGTCCAAAGCCAGTGGCTTGTACAACCAAATTATCAAATTTCAGAAAATTTATCTTATCCTCCTTCCTCTCTTCACGCAAACCTTATCTAGAAAGTCCTCATTTATAAAGATGTTTGTGCCTTTGAGGAGCTTTGCTGTCTTTAGTATTTTTGTTTATCCTTGTACCAAAGATGTTCAATCACAGCAGCTCTTGATTATGGTGTGTTTCCCAATCCGATGTGCTTTTTTTAAATTCAATGTGCTTTGGATCTATTTTAAGTTGTTCCTGAAATAGTCGATTAGTTGCTCAAAATGTTATTTTTTCTTGAGATGTCCATATAATCCAGTTTTGCTACCAAGGCTTTCTGAAAAATCTTGGACGGGAAAACTAGAGACTTAATTTTAGGTTTTGAATGTCTTTAGTTATGTTTTAGACATTTTTCCCAAAAACACTTGGGCACATGACTGAGAGGCCTTCTCTTGTGGTTCAAATTTCTTTTGCTGATCAAACATCTCATGGAGCTGACTGGTTTTCATTGAAAAAGTCTGAATTCTTCGAAAAAAATTCACGAGTTCAGCTCGTAAAAAATGAGGGCAAAATCCAAACCATGACTAAGACCCGGATTTATGGAGACAGATTCTGGTTTAGAGCTGAATTAGATTTGATCTGTAGCTGAGCCTTGATCCACTAACACTTCAGACAATGCCATCTACATTCTCAGTGGAAAAGCTCAGTCTGTGTTTTGTCCAGAGCTGAAAGTGTCAGAGTGAACTGAACAGAGGAAGATAGCTTTAGAACAAACATGTGTTTTGGGCAAAATTATTTTTACGTATATGCAGGCAAAGATTGAAGTCTTAGAGGTATTACGGGTATTAGAGGGGTGTTTCTGAGGTATATTTACCTCGATGGGCTCACTGAGGGCAGAGATGGTGGTGAAGCCCACAATGTCACTGAAATACAGAGTTGACTCTAAGTAATGCTCAGGTTGAACCGGTTTCCCTTTCTTCAACGACTGAGCCACAGACCTGCAACAAGAACAGAACCAGGACCAGGATGTAGGAGAACCAGAACCACACAGACCTACATCAAATCCAACAAAAACCTGTTCAGGTTCCTCTAGACACAGTCCGTACTTGGGCAGCAGCTGTGAGACCAGTTTCTCGGTCTTGTTGCGCTCCACCTCAAGCTCATCAGTTCGTTCTCGGATCAGATCTTCCAGGTTTGAACTGTACTGCTCCAACATCCGCAGCATCGAGTCAATGATGTTGGCTCTTTTCCCTCGATTTATGCCTCGAAACTAAATGATTCAGTTACATGACTTTTATTAACTTTTACGCATTCCAGAGTCCAGGGTTTGGAAAAAAAACAGAAACACCATGTGGCACCTGTTTGAAAATGTCGTCGAAGCTTGGTCGTTTCAGAGGATCCTCGCTCCAACAGTCATTCATCAGAGTCAGACATTCAGTGGGAGCCTCATCCACAGACACTAGAGGTCTGCACTGAGGGGCCCCAGCAGGGGGGTTCGTCAGCCGCTCTACGATCTCTACACACACATATAAAGAGGTTTAAACTGAGGGGCCCTGGCAGGGAGTTATGCACAAGGTTATCAGGAGTGGGGCTCCTTTTGGGGAGCTCTCACCATGCACAGGCATGTCCATCATGGCATAGGGTAGAGTCCTGGTGATCACTTCTTGAATGATGATGGAGAAACTGAAAACATCACCCGCAAATGTCCCCCCATGAATTGGAGTCCTCAGGAGCTCAGGGGCCACCCACAGGAGACCTACAGAGGGACAACAGCGCAGGAGATCTGAAATGAAAAGGCCATCCACAGGAACACTGTTTGAGTGTTGTCAGGTTTGCACATCTGTATTTTCGTTTTGTCAGTCAGGTGTTTCAAGCTGTATTTTACTCAGAGTTTTGTCTGTTGGGTGTTACTTTACCCTGGGGGTCCTCTGTCAGGTGAAGGCTCTGGGAGTGGAGAATCATGGGGAGGCCATAGTCAGTGATTTTGAGGACAAATCGACCATCAACTAGACAGTTCATAGACTTGAGTCGACCGTGGCTCAGGCCTCGCAGGTGCAGGTACTTCATTCCCTAAAACAGAAGGAACCGAGTCAGAACAAAAGAAGAACTAGAAGATGTGGAGATGTTTTGTCATCTGCTACATCTCTTTAGATTGGTAACTTTAGCCTTTAGCTTATCCTTATCATCTTGGGGAGAGGAGCAGACAGTCGAGGCGAGTTCTAAAGAAAAAATACTTGGCCATGTGTTATGGGAATTGTCTGTTTTCATTTTTTGTCTGTTTTCATTTTATATGTTACTTTTCATTCTGCTCATGTCCTGTCCTTCATGTTATTACAAACATAGACCTAGACACAGAGACCACCACCTGGCCTGTATTAGAGGGCTGCAGAGGAGTGAACATCCTCCTCCTTATTCACACTGTGTACTGCTGTGTATAAAACCACATGGATTGTTTACTTTGTTAAGCAAACCTCACTCTGTAGCCTTGATACATGTTTGTACTTTGCTTCTTCTTGCAAGAATTAAACCTGGCCATTTGCTTTTTTAAATTTACTCTGTCTACGTGTCTCTCTGGATAACATAAGGATAAAGGAATTCTTATAACACCATGGTCCTCTACAGCTAACCATGTGTGTTCCAGTTTCCTATCTCCTTGTCCCCAATTGTTTTTGTGACCTTACCTTGATAAGATCAATGAGCAGTGAGGACTTGAACATCCAGTCGAGCCTCACGTTGGAGTTGGCGAGCAGATCGGCCAGACTTCCTCGAGGACAGTGCTCCACGACTAGAGCGAAGACTCCACTGTCCAGGAAGAGTCCTAGATACAGGTTCAGGTTCTCATGACGCATGTCCCTGAGCTGCGAGACAAGGAGGTAAGGGGATGAGGGGAGGAGACGACAGGGCAAAGGGACCGGAAGTGGAGACAGAGGAGGAGATGAGGGAGAAAACCAGAAGACAGTACTTCAACCAGTGCTACTGTACAGTTTTTATGACAAAAGGATTCTTCTAACAGCAACTGTTTTTTACTGTTACAAACGTAAACAACATGAAGCTGCACTGATTACTTAAAAAACTGTTGTCACTCACAGATGATAAATCCAACCACTACCAGTTATTTGTTTAAAAAAATGATTTTTGCAAAGGTTTTTTTTACATTTACATTTAGTCATTTAGCAGACGCTTTTATCCAAAGCAACTTACAAGTGAGAAAAATAATGGAAGCAATTTTAACAACACAAGGTAGGAAAAAGCACAAGTGCACCAAAAACTAGTCAGTTTAAACCCAGCACAGTTTACAAAGCTAAGGATAGAAGAGAATTTATTTTTTTATTTTTATTTTTTGAATAAAAAGAATCGATAGAAAGGGAAGTAGAATTTAGTGTTTGTCAGTCAGGTGTTGATGAAAAGGCAGCAGACAGATCCAGTAAGATGAGTACAGATGACTTGGATGTTGCTTTTGCCAGTCTCAGCGCTTCGATGACTGAGAGCAGGGCAGTTTCGGTGGAATGACCGCTCTTGAACCCAGACTGGTTCTGGTCCAGGAAGTTGTTCCGTGTGAGAAAGGATGAGCTGGTTAAACACAAGTAGTAGTTTTAGTTTTAGTTGTAGTTTTCTAACAGTGTAAGGTTAAGAGTGGGTTTCTTCAGTAGTGATGCCTCTTTGAAAACTGTGGGGAATGACTCGGTGGAGAGAGATGAGTTGATGATGTGGGTGAGAGCAGGCACGACAGATGGAGAGATGGCCTGGAGGAGATGTGTGGGGATGGGATCCAGCGGGCAGGTAGTAGGGGGGTTAGAACTAATGACCTTGGAAACATCTGCTTCAGTTAGAGGAGAGAAGGAAGTGAGCAAACACATATCAGGGGTCTGAATGAGCTCGACAGGTGGTGGAGCAGAGAACTGACTGATGATGGTGGTCGTTTTCTTTACAAAGAAAGGCGCAAAATCATCAGCTGGTTTTAAAGAGCGTGCACGAGTCAGGTGAGTTGATTAACCTAGAATGGTAGTAGTCAGTTTTTGCAGAGGTGACATCAGCGGAGAAAGTAGAGAGGAGAGACTGGTAGATACAGAGGTTAGTAGGATCTTTTGACTTGCGCCATTTTCTCTCAGCTGACCGGAGGCTGGCGCGGTGCTTGCGTAGAACATCGGATAACCAGGGGGCAGACGAGGATGTACGGGCTGGTCTAGATGTAAGAGGGCACAAGTTGTCCAAGCAGGATGTAAGCGTGGAGCACAAAGTCATTGGCAGGCCCAAAACTGCTGGTATAGGCTCCAGTCACCCGCGACCCCTAACGGGTCTAAGCAGTAGAAAATTAATGAATGAAAGATAATAATTTCAGTGTTGAAATGACAGTAGGGATTTAAAAACACGTCAAAGAAGAGCAGAAAAGGGAAATATGCAAGAAGAAATTGAAAGTAGAAATAATAAATTATAAGTGCGAACAATTAGTACAAAAAAGTTCAATACTCAGGTGCCCTGTTAGTGTGTTCCTGTTTAGTGGAGTCGATGGTCTTTACTCTCTTTGGTTTTCATGCGATGAAAGCTGCCACAACCGCTACCGTAGTGGTTCACACTTAACAATAACCGTCTGATTCTAGTAATTGAATTTAGCAGGACACGCCTCCAGATGGGCCGCAAACAACTCAAACAAAACCAGCCGGAGAGCAAGTGAGAGAAGACACCAGTGCACCACGTGACAGTTTTTTTAGTACAATGCGGCGCGGTTTCTCATTTACATTTAGTCATTTAGCTGACGCTTTTATCCAAAGCGACTTACATTAAGGTTCCATTCACCAGTGTTACAGCTGTAACACCACTGTAGGCAAGGTGGGTTAAGTGTCTTGCCCAAGGACACAACGACAGTATGAACTGTGGGGAGAGCGGGAATCGAACCGCCTACCTTCCGGGTGAAGGACGACCGCTCTACCGCTTAGCCACTGCCGCCCCAGCAATAGTTTCTCAGATCCATGAGACTGTAGCCAACCTCCCTGGACGTGGCCGCAGGAGGAAAATTGATGACAAATCAAAGAGACGGATAATCCGAATGGTAACAAAAGAGCCCAGAAAGACTTCTAAAGAGATCCAAGGTGAACTCCATGCTCAAGGAACATCAGTGTCAGATCGCACCATCCGTCGTTGTTTGAGCCAAAGTGGACTACATGGGAGACGACCAAGGAGGACACCATTGTTGAAAACAAATCATAAAAAAGCTAGACTGGAATATGCCAAACTACATGTTGACAAGCCACAAAGCTTCTGGGAGAATGTCCTATGGACAGATGAGACAAAAATGGAACTTTTGCCAAGGCACATCAGCTCTATGTTCACAGACGGAAAAATGAAGCATATCAAGAAAAGAACACTGTCCCTACTGTCAAACATGGAGGAGGCTCTGTTATGTTCTGGGGCTGCTTTGCTGCATCTGGCACAGGGTGTCTTGAATCTGTGCAGGGTACAATGAAATCTAAAGACTATCAAGGGATTCTAGAGAGAAATGTGCTGGCCAGTGTCAGACAGCTTGGTCTCAGTCGCAGGTCATGGGTCTTGCAACAGGACAATGACCCAAAACACAGCTAAAAACACCCAAGAATGGTTAAGAGGAAAACATTGGACTATTCTAAAGTGGCCTTCTATGAGCCCTGACCTCAATCCTATTGAGCATCTTTGGAAGGAGCTGAAACATGCCATCTGGAAAAGACACCCTTCAAACCGGAACCAACTGGAGCAGTTTGCTCATGAGGAGTGGGCCAAAATACCTGCTGAGAGGTGCACAAATCTCATTGACAGTTACAGGAGTCGTCTGATTGCAGTGATAGCCTCAAAAGGTTGTGCAACAAAATATTAAGTTAGGGGTACCAACAATTTTTGTCTTTTGAAGGTCGTGAGTTCAAAACCCACGGTACCACGTGGGTTTTGAACTCACGACCTTCTTGCAGTGAGGCATGAGTGCTAACCACTCTGCCACGTGCACCCCGCGTTCCATGAGTTTAGTTTTTTTAAATAATTCCGTTGAAGCATGGTTGAAAAGCAATGTCTGACTTTCATTGGTTAACATTCATAGAATTTTTATTTACTATTACTTTTGTCAGAATAAAGTTTTTTCTGTGACCATTGTGAGTTTTTCTTTCATTGACCGAAGGGTACCAACAATTTTGTCCACGTGTGTAGGCTGAGCCAAATCTAACTGCCTTAATAAATGTTTGGATTCTCTCTGCTTGACTCTACACATACACTTACACAGTTCTGTAGGCTTCTGCTGCTAAGTTGCTTCTCCTACTGACTTAGACTAAACCACAGTTTAAATAGCAGAGCGGTGCTGGCGTTTGGTCACCCCCCTCCAGATGGGCCACAAACGACTCCAACGAAACCAGCCCGAGATCAAGTGAGAGTAGATGCCGGTGCACCACATGACAGAGTCGTAGTACATTGCAGCGCGGATTTTCAACAATAACACGGCACTATGTTCTGTGGGCTTCTGCTGCTAAGTTGCCTCTCTTTTTTGGAACAAACAGAGATTATCTGGCAGAGCCAGATAGTGTTGTGCAGTTACGACACTAGAGAAATCTGGATTCTTCTTCTTTTATATAGCCTGTAACCATCTCTGAACCTCTGAGGTTAAAGACTGTTAAACACGGCTGTAGTTCTGTTGTTTTGCATACAGTTTAACTTTTTGTGGCGTTAACAATTGTCAGACTGTAGACCTGTAGTTCAGTCACTCACCTGGCTGAAGAGACTCTGAGTGCTGTAGTTCACTGATGTCAAATTTTTACCAAATCTAATTTTCTTCAGCCAAACCCAGTCGCCCTGAAGCAGACAGTGGTTACATTTTGGTTATTGGTGTGAGTGAAGATAGCCGAGTACAAGTCAAGACAGGTTAGTACAAGTGCATACAGGTTAGTACACTGGTGAATACAGCTAATTACAGATAAATAGAGTGTGCGTGTGTACAAGTGAAATCAGGTGTATACAGGTGTATACAGGTGAGCACAAGGGAATACAGGTGTGTGCATGTGTAGTAAAAGTGTGTACAGGTGAATATAGGTGTAGTACAGGTGTGTGGTGCATGTATGTAGTGGGCAGAGTTACCTCTAAGACTCCAATGTTGGAGCTCTCAGGTGTGGCCAGGATGTAGCTGCGAGCCAAGGACTTTAAAGGAGTTTTAATTTCCAACAGACTCCTCATGATACACTCATCGTTTAATTTCTGCAAGCACAACAATCGACCAATCAGAGACCATCTTAAACCCACCGACCAACCAGAGATTAGCCTAAATCCACCAACCCATCAGAGATCAGCCCTAACCAACCAACCAATCAGAGACCAGTGTGTGAGAGTTAGTTAATGCCTTATTCTATAGCACTGTAATCAAATAACATTGACTTCTGAATTAAAGCCTGCAGAGAACAAAATGAAATCTGCAAAACACAGACAAACATCATTAATTTGTAGCTCAGTTTTAACTTTGGTGATTTGTTGAATTAAGTTTTGTTTTTTACCTTCCTGGAGACCTGAGTGTCAATAAAGACGATGTCGTCCAAATTGAAGACCAGTTTGGATGTGTTTGACAATCGACAGTACTTCCTGTTCACACACATAAATATGTAAATACATAAAACATAAAATTATTAATGTTAGCTGCAGTCAGTAATGATCCAGGTGTTTACTTAAACCAGTAGCACAATCCTCCAACCAAAGCGCAGACTCCCAGAAAAAAGAAGAGCATCGTTGATGTGTCTATTCCTGAAAACAAATGACATATTTATACAACTGGATATATCACTCAAATATAAGGTCATTGTCCCATCGTCACTCAATATGGCCGTTCTTTTTTAAGGTATTGGTGCGCCTGAATAAACCACTTGCTCCTTATGCAATGCCATTCTATGCTTTTCACTTTAGAGTCACATATAAACACCACGTAGTGAACAAGAGCCACACCATGAACCACAGAGCAGCTCTGTCGTTTATCGGGAAAACTCTGTATGTTACAACGGTCCGTTCTATCCACACACAGCCACGTAGCTAATTCTCTTGTAGTGTCAGGTTATTAACAGACTATTTTTATCTACTCATTTTTATCCCTCACTGTCGACACGTTTTACTTTTTCAAGCACTTTGACGCACCACATCCAGTGTTAAGTGGCGCTTTGTGGCACACCGCACCCGGAATGAATTGGCCATAAGACTAGGATCAGGGTCTCAGTCTGGTTTTTGGTCTGGACTTACCCGGGGTGCAGGGGTAGTCCAGGTTAAACCAGCAGAAGCTGGCGCTGGCAGGTCTTCCTCCTGGAAAGATGAGGGAGTGGCTGAGCTCTTGAAGTCCCCCAATGAGTCCATCAGTGTGGACTGGGTCCAGAGTGTGGGTTGGCACAAAATGGTCTCCATTACAGTCCAGAACCACGAAGCGGGCCTGAAGTCCAAGCCCTGTCTTACCTCCATACAAGACCTACAAAAACAAGGGTAGTCAGAATTAGAACTGAGTCTGAACAGTGCTTGCTCAGGGCCAGAACAAGGTCTTGACAAGGACCGTTTTAAAGCAGTTTTAACAGCTGCCTATTCTTTATAAGAAGAAATTGTATCTCACAAATATTACACTGCACTTTGAACAGATACTACATTATACATTTGGAAAAGGTTTGCAAATGAAAAAAACCTTAAAATCTCATTAAAAAATCCTTAATTTTCTACCACTTAGAGCCTATCCCAGAAGCTTTGGGCTTGAGGCGAGGTACATCCTGGACAATGGCCAATTAGTCGCAGGGCTGACATTTAAAGACAATCATTCATCCTCACATTCATTCACTAGGGACCCTTTAGAGTTGCAAATTTACCAACTCCAATTACCAATGTCTTTGGACGGTGGGAGGAAGCCGGAGTACCAGGAGAGAACCCACAGTAACACGTGGAGGACATGCAGATTTCTCACAGAAAGAACAGAGTCTGTCGAGAATGTTTGAGTTGGCCGGAGTTTGAACTCACGACCTTCTTGCTGTGAGGCAGGAGTTTGTACGGGCACAGGGTGTCTTTCTCTCAAAGAATGAAAAATAATGCCCAAAGTGTCCATAATGACACAGACACATTCAGCCACAATTTGTTTATTTCTTCTTTTATTTAACCTTTATTTGAACAGGAAAAATCCCATTGAGTAAGTAAAACACAAAGCTGCATCAAACACAGTGACATCAAACACAAACAAAAATAAAAGTAATAATAAGACATAATCAGAAATAAGTACAAGTCATCGAGGTGTCCTCTTGTACTTTCAGTTTGGATTTAAAAGCATTAAAATAAATCAATCCAGGAAGTAGAAACTTTCACAGAACACATCAACGCAGCATCAAGTTCATCTGTGAAGATGCCACAGACAACCGCCTGGCTTTCTTAGACTGTGCAGTGGTTATTTGTGAGGACAGGACTCTCCAAGTAGAAGTTTATAGGAAGCCAACACACACAGATCAATATTTATTGTTTGATTCCCACCAGCCTCTGCAGCATAAGCTGGAGTCATCAGGACTCTTCTGCACAGAGCACAAGAGGTGCCCACAACCTCAGAAGGTCAACGGAAAGAAGAACAACACATCCGTAAAGCCCTGAGAGACTGTGGATTCCCCAGATGGACTTTCATCTGAACGTCTTTCACTGAACTAATCATCTTTGGGCCACAGAAACAAAGAGAAAGTGTCAGCAGTCACCTCGAGTCTCTTTCTCTAAAATCTAAAAACCAGGTTAGAAATCTAGGGGTCATCATGGACTCAGACTTGAATTTCCACAGTCACATTAAGTTAATTACATCATCTGCATTTTATCACCTTAAAAACATTTCCAGAGTTAAAGGGATGATGTCTCAACCAGACTTAGAGAAACTTATCCATGCTTTTATCTCCAGCAGGTTAGATTACTGTAACGGCCTGCTCACTGGTCTCTCAAAACGAGGGTTAAGACAGCTGCAGCTTATTCAGAACGCGGCTGCTCGGGTTCTAACCAAAACCAGGAAGTACAACCACATCACGCCAGTTTTAAAATCTCTGCACTGGCTTCCTGTTGCTCAGAGAATAGACTTTAAAACAGCACTGCTGGTTTACAAGTCTCTAAATGGTTTAGCACCAGAATATATCTCTGACATGCTAGTTACTTATGAACCTCCTCGGGCTCTGAGAACATCTGGGACAGGCCTTCTGCTCGTGCCCAGAGTTAGAACTAAACAGGGTGAAGCAGCGTTTAAGTTTCATGCAGCAAAAACCTGAAATAGCCTCAACTTTAACAATGTTCAAGGGGAGGTTAAAAACCTTCCTCTTTAGCTCCGCCTACACTACAACCTAAAGTGTTTCTTTTTTCTTTTATCTGCACTCTTCTTTTTGTTTTTAATTTTTTCTTATGTTTCTTAATATAAATCTTGTAAATTGTAGAAGTCAGTTTTCTAAACATACATATATACATGCACTAACATTTGTATAGCATTTATGTACAAATAAAAAAGTTCCTGTGCAAAACTAAACTTGCAGTTAGGCACTGGTTTGGTTTAAAAAAAAGTAATTTCCATGCAGTGCAGGGCCCCACCACCCCTCTCAAATCAATGTAAATGGTACGACCCGCGGGTCACGTGCTTCTGCTTCGGACCTGCGGTGAATCAGTTAATGAGACAGGAGCTGGAGTTAGCCGTAATATGAACGAGGAAGACGGGAAGAGTCATGTCTTTCCTTAAGAAAGGAAAATCCGGGGCTCAAAAACGAAAAGAAAAGAAGATTAAAGAGAGAAAGGCAAATGAGGGAAAGCGGTTGCTCAGTCAGTTTTTGGAAAAGAAAGGTGAGCTCCAAATGCATCATCGAGCATTGACATTGTTTTAGCATAAATATCTACTCCAGGTAGAATAGCATACATTTATGTTCGTACTCTATTTGAATAATATACCAATGCTTTATAGTATCACACCCTACATAGTGAGAAAACAAGATTTCTGGGTAAATAACGGAGTGAGAAGCAGACGGAGGCGGAGCTGGGAGCTCAACACACCTGTCTCCTCTTCTGCTGCAGTTCTCCCCAGAGTCAGAAGTTTACATGAATTGTCAAAATCACCCGCGAAAATACAAATCATTAGCGCTTATTTTACAGCATATTTATGCAAATTAGCTCTTTTACATTAAGTATAGGATTGTTCTCAGTTTAATGCACATCTTAATGATTGAAAATGACTTATTTTAAAACGTAATTCAAAGACTAAATGTCTAGTTTGGCGGTTAGTGTACCCTGTGATTCTATAGTCTGCATTTATTTTAAACAGACAAATAATCAGCAATTAACTTGTATTTAGCCTACACGTTAAAAAAGGTATCGTGACAATAAAGGATATTTTAGCAACCATTTGAAGCCATATATTTCAGTTTCAGACCCTGCAGCTTTTCAGGCCCCTCATCATGGCCAGGTGAAAACAGTGACAGTTGGATGTAACAGTGAGACAAATTGAGCTTTAGCAGAATTGCCTGTTTTAACACTTTGTAATTAGTAATTAAGTGTTAAGAGGAAATAAGCAAAGTGGGTATATTGTTATTGTACACATTTAAACTTTAAAGGGATAGTTTACTTAAAAATGAAAATTCTGTCATCATTTACTCTCCCTCAAGTTGTTCCAAACCTGTATTACTTTCTTCTGCTGAACACAAAATAAGATATTTTAAAGAAGGTTGGTAGTTAAACAGTTGCTGGTCCCCATTGACTTCCATAGTATTTTTTTTTCCTACTATGGAAGTCAATGGGGTCCATCAGTTGTTTGGTTACCGACAGCCTTGCCATACTCTCTGTAGAAAGTCAGATGGCCAACAAACTGGACTTTAAAGACCTGATCAGCAAATTTGCTCATGCAAAGACCTGTCAATGGGCATTTAGTAAAAACTGACATTATTTAGTTTGTGTTTATTAATGTTCAGACCAAAAGTTTTTCTCATTTGGTATGGTCATTTGTGGTGTAATATTTTATATGTTATGTGTTTTAAACTATGTAGACCCAGTCAGTTTTTCATTTAAACATATTAATATAAAAGAGAAAACCTAATGTCAGACACACACAGGAAGCACCAGATAAAGACGCAGGTGTCTGTCATTGGAGGAGACAGAGCCTGAGGAGGATCCTCAAGGCCTCTCAGAAATGACACCAGGGAGTTAATGAGGAGATCTACCAGGCCTTACAGGATGATATCAGAAAGTTAATAATGAATTTCAAAGCTTTACAGAAAGAGTTATTACTGTACTGATATCAAAACTGTATAAAAGCTTATGTCTACTGTTCAAACATTAGTAGAGTTGGGGAAGGCTACTCGGGTTGTTTATTGTGTTGGTTGTGAACAATAAAGACTCTAATGGCATGGAATCTGGTGTTGCGTTCATAACTTATTCCATACAATAGTGACAAAGAATGAGGGATCAGTTTTCACACTACACATTGTTCAGAACTGCTTTACAGTATATTTGATTTAGTCCAGGTTTGGACCTGCTAGACCTTTTGCCATCTCAGCAAGTAGTAGTACTTTTGACAATAAAATAAAATATATTAATCAGAGTGTGGCTTATTTTGATTACATTAGGTACATTAAGTGTTTTTATGATTAAAAAAGCCCTGATACCCATTGGTATCACTATGGTATTTGGTACGGGGGCCCAGCAAGATGGTTTGTACCCAGTAGGGCTGTTTCGAATGCCATTTTTTGAGCTTCGAAGCTTAGGTGGCAATCAATATCGAATATTCGAAGCTTCGGTGGGTGGGGCGAAATATATAATAATAGTGTCGGTGTAACTGCCGCATTTTCATTTCTGTTAATTTTCTGTGTAAACTGTTATTTGGTGTGTTTTGTGAAGTGTCACCAGAGGGCGCTGTAGCGCAGAGTTAGGCTTTTGTATACGCAGTGGTAGATTGATTAGAGCAGAAGTAGCGATCTCCAGAAACCAAGAAAGGATACATGATTAAGAGAATAATTACGCTAAAAGTTAAAGTTTAAATTTATAAGGTAAAGGACAGAAGATCTCCAAAGCTAATCCCTCTCATGGTACTTCGTTCAGTTTACGTATTGCTGTCTGTTTTATTTTCTAGAAGTTAATGTATCAATTGTACTTATTTTCGTTAAGCTAACTGTTGTTTTATCTGTGTGTTTCATCAGTTTTCACGGTGTTTTTATGGCGCTATTGAAAGACGGATGCTAATAAATTCATCAGTAGAGGAAACCACTTGTGTCTAAAGTACTTGGGGGAATTACAGTCGGTTTGCATTTGTATCATCTTTCACGTTTCACTCTTCGGCATCGTAAATGTGTTGCGGCAGACCCAGTGGAGTGCACCTGATCATATTGCATTTGGTGCAATATGATCAGGTGGAACACATTCTTTGAATATTAATAAACATTTAATAATCTTTTAAATAGAACAGTTTCCGGTACACATTACACGGGCATGTTTATGCTCCGAAAACGGACAGTGCATAAGTGATACTAAACACACAAAAAAAATATATATAAAAAGAATATTCGAATCTCAAAACTAAAAATCGAATGCCACCCCACCGAACGAATATTCGAATATTCGATTATTCTAGTACAGCCCTAGTACCCAGGGCCCAAAATTTGGTGCTACGCCGCTGATTCCAGTCCACTTTAAACCAGGGAACACTCTGCGTCAAAAACTGGTCCATCCTAAAGACAAGAGCCCCACAAACAGAGTAATGTAGTTTATACAGTTCAGTGAAGAGTGCAGTGACAGTTATGTTGAAGAAACAAAACAACAGCTTCACAAGAGGATGTATCAGCACAGAAGAGCCAATCCTGGAGGACCTAAGTCCAGTGGTGGACAGTAACGAAATAAATGTAATTCGTTACTGTACTTAAGTAGTTTTTTCCAGTATCTGTACTTTACTAAGTATTTCCATTAAGGGATACTTTTTACTTTAACTTCACTACATTTCAAAGTCAAATATCTTACTTTTTACTCAATTACATTTTGCAAAATTAGTCGTTCCTTGTGCTGCCATTAAAAAACTTTTGTAGAAGAAGACCTCAAAGACGTGTCTCAGTGGGAGTGTCAGGACCTGCTCAATAGAAGCCTCATTCTCTACACGCGAGCTGATAAACATGAAAATAACAAATAAAAAATACACCTGTGATGAAGTTTTGGTATTAGTAATGGCTGACTCTGATTCTGAGGGAGAACATCTACCTTTAGAGTCTTTTCAGCCGAGTGAAAGTGAGAATGAGCGAGAGTGAGTGCGTGTGTAACTTGGACAGCGGCGCCACTGCTCGTGCCTTTCTCAGTGTCTCTCATAAAGCACACACTGTTTTTACCACATTTTGCCAAACATCAGTGAAAGAAACGGGAGGAAAACTAGTCGCTCTGGCCGCGGTAGTGAAGGGGAGGTTGGGAAGGGAAGCCGTGAGCGCGTAGCACCTGCAGCTTTACCTTTAGCACCTGCAGCTTTACCTTTAGCACCTGCAGCTTTACCTTTAGCACCTGCAGCTTTACCTTTAGCACCTGCTGCTTTACCTTTAGCACCTGCAGCTTTACCTTTAGCACCTGCAGCTTTACCTTTAGCACCTGCAGCTTTACCTTTAGCACCTGCTGCTTTACCTTTAGCACCTGCTGCTTTACCTTTAGCACAGGTGATAGAAGCCGGGGCGCGTGTACTGCGCGGTAGTGACAGGGAGTTTGGGAATAATGCAGCTTCTATTGACAGCTGTTTGGGACAAATACGTGTTGTTCATCCTGACACTTTACCCAGTCGAGGAGGGAGAGGCAGGGGTAAACATAGTCAGTGAGAATGCACTAATCAAAGCAGCGATCGTAATAAAAGTGATGGCTGTGTGCTGTGCTTTATGAGAGGTCCCACACTCTAAAAAACTACTAACTCTGCCACATGGATGGATAAGAAAAGATAAAGCAACTGCAACCAAACACATACAATACATGTGTATATTTCTCAGAACTGTTTGCATACGTTTTACTAGTTATGGTATATTAGAAGTTGTAGTTATTCTTTATTTTGGTAATGTTGCTTTTACAAATTACTGTTATAAAACATTTATTTCAGAAAAAAAAACTATTATAATATGTTCATTAGTGTGTATGTACTGTAAATAACATAACCGCCAATATATAATGTCATGGTATGCAAATTAGATGCAAATTGCTTAAAATGTATTTACTTATATACTTTGTGTCATACCTGACATTTTTCTAGTTCAGAGTAGGACTCTATCTCTTATCATTTTCAAACCACAGCCTTTTGAAATTTGGATCTCAAATAAAATAAACCCTGGCGCCTAAAGGGAACAAGAGACTGACAAAAATTATAAGGGCATTATAGCCATAATAAATGATAGTACTTGGATACTTAAGTACATTTGAAGGCAAATACTTTTGTACTTTTACTCAAGTGAAAGTTAAAAGGGAGTACTTTGGATTTTACTGAAGTAATATTTTACCTAGTGTTTCTGTACTTTAACTCAAGTACTTGGTTTGTGTACTTCGTCCACCACAGCCTGAGTCTGCAGTCCACCTCCACCTCAAAGAGAAAGGACAGTCCTTTGAGGACTGCAATGTCCTACTTTTGTCCAGAGAGGCCAGATGGTTTGAGAGAGGGGTGAAGAAAGCCATTTCTGTGAAAATGGAAAAGCCTTTTTTGAAGATGGCCTAAGATTCATGTTGCCTAGTATTTATAACAGTGTTCTGAAACCTAAAACAAAAGAGTTTTACCCTAGAACAACAAACACAGCACCTGAATGGAGCAGTGGCACTAACGACTCTCCTGAGCCTTAACGACTCTCACATCAGGAGCAATGACTGTAAAAGGGCTGGACATAGCAAGCCCGCTTCCGGGTTGGAAGCCTATTAGAAAGTAGGGGTAGGCTCCATCAAGCATGACCCCCATTGACATCCATTGAAAAATCGGCGGCAATTACGAAGTGACTATTTTTGTCACAGTCATCATTCTAACTATGCCGTCTTTGTTTGAAAACATTCTTATTATTCCTGTAATCGTTATATTGATATTTGTCACATAACTCAAGATATTAAGATTAATAACTAACCTATCAGCTGCCTCCATTCTGCTATGTCGGGGTAACGGGGGCGGGGTTTGGTTGGCACTCGCTCCCGTCTTGCTCTCGGGAAAAGTAGTAGTGATGGGAAGTTCGGATCATTTTACTGACTCAGTTCTTTAAGTCTCGTTCAGCAATATGAACAAATCTTTTTTCAAATCATTTCATTCATTTCGTTCATTTCAGCAGAATCTAATTAAAATGTTACATGTTACAATTTTTAATACATTTAGTACTTTTGGAATAAAAACTATAATAACTATAAACTAATGCATTCATGGCCAAACTTTGAAAAATAAATTATAAATTCATTGCAGCTTACTTCAGGCAGAGAGTTCAACTCAGCTCTTAATCCAAATAGTTTTTTCCTTTGTCACTTCATATTTAGCTTAGCATTAATTCCGTCAACATGTCTGGTCTGGGCCGTGACAGCCTCATGTAGCTGTAGCTAATACATCCGTCCGTCCGGAAACTGAAAGGACTCGTTCATCTACAGAAACAGAAAGGATTCGTTCATCTACCGAGTCTCTGAGTCATTCATTCAAGTCCCCGTAGGCTGAACGCAGAAACAGAAGGACTCGTTCATCTCCCGAGTCTCTGAGTCATTCATTCAAGTCCCCGTAGGCTGAACGCAGAAACAGAAGGACTCGTTAGTGCGTACCGGCACGTAAACACACACTTTACAAAAAAGCGTCTTTTTGGCACTATTTCCTCCCCATACAAACCCCAACAACCTATATACCAAATTAAAGCTTAAAGTCTCATCTTTCCGGCAAAATAAACCATTTCAACACGTTACAACCACAGCGCCGACACCAAAGCCTTTTTTACAGACAAGCACAAAGATTTAGTTTAGACTGTTCCTACCTTGGCTGGCTGTTTTGGACTGAAAACCGCACCAAATCCTGAAAGCTTGGGCTCTTCCTCTCCGTAAATGTCAAGGGAATAATATCCAGTAAAATAATTATGTCCACAAAACATGTTATATCCTCCAAGGCTCAAAAACTGCAGCGAAGTATTTCCAACTTGAAATCAGCAGCGACATTTTTTGTCATCTCTTTTGATAATAAAAGCCATAAATCCTCTTGAGACCGGGAAAATAAGCTACTAAAATGCTAACAGGAAGTGTTAGCCTTCGATTGACACCTTTTCCAGCCAATTGTGATGAGTTTTTAGCAGGCGGGACCTAGATTTCCTCCAATTGCCGCACAGACTCTGCGGCCATTACGCTTCTAGCATGTTCGTTGTTCTCCGTATATGGTCAGCATGACGCTAGACGGATAGCCAATGATCTCCCGAGTTCAACGGTGTAAAGCATGCTGGGGTTTCCTTCCCCCTCAAGCGTCTGTGCCACTGTTGCCAACTTAGCGACTTTGTCGCTATATTTAGCGAGTTTTCAGACCCCTCTAGCGACAAATTTTCAAAAAAGCGACTAGCGACAAATCTAGCGACTTTTTCTGGAGTTATTGGAGACTTTTGGAGACTTTCTGAAGTGAAAGCACACATCGTTCTTAGTCTAATCAATGAGCAGCGGGTGCTGCCGCGGGCCCCACCCCCATCCCAAAGCACTCATAGGCGGCCCAGTCCTCGCGCAGCAGCCCCTCCCAGCTGCAGTCAGAGCAGGAGTTGTTCACCCCTCCACGTGCAGACTGCAAATGAATCGCGCATGTGCGGCAACTTGGCAAGCCGCCGCTGGTGGATCCGCCCAGGCTTACATTCAGCACTCGAAAATGTAAAATGTTCTTTGTCATAAAAAAATAAAAATAAAAAAGAAATTACGGTTAAAAATGTTAATACTTTACTGTGACATGTTGTAGGCTCCTAAGTGGACCATAAGTATAAAAAAATAAATAAATAAATAAAAATTTAAAAGAAACTCCGCCGGAGTGTCTCTTTTAGGTCACTTTTGCCG
This sequence comes from Perccottus glenii, assembly GCA_024416835.2. Taxonomy (NCBI): domain Eukaryota; kingdom Metazoa; phylum Chordata; class Actinopteri; order Gobiiformes; family Odontobutidae; genus Perccottus; species Perccottus glenii. The sequence goes on from JALDQB020000113.1 coordinate 97,964, forward strand.
GTCCCAAACCCGGATAAAGGAGGAGGGTTGAAATTGTGAAGTAATAAACAAAAACAAGAGTTGACAGAAAGTTTCATTTTAAATTTAAAGAATTTAGTTTGACCGTTTTGGTTTTCATTGTTCTCGTGTGTTTATCACTGAATTGAAATGAGAAATGACAAGAGCTTTATTGGGACAGTCGGCTATATCATAATAAAATACAGTAAAAGAGACCATGTGAGCACAAATTTGTCAAGAAAGCACGTTAGGCAGGGAGAACGCAAGAAAGTATGCAATTTAGTATGATGACGCGATGACGTAATGACGTCACGAATATGCTAATTTACGCATGACGTCATCTAGCGACATTTAGCGGCTTTTTGGCCAGGCTTTAGCTACTTTCCTTTGAAAAGAGTTGGCAACACTGGTCTGTGCCTAGGCGCAACACACAAGTCTGCTGAATGAGACAGAGTCTGCGTAATATGACGCGCGCATGTTTATCGCGCTTTCACAGACTTTTTTGCGTAAAAACTATGGCAAAACTTACAAAAATAATAAAATACTTGTTAGAGGATGTAGTGGAGCCATGTGCATTTATTTTTATTGGCATTTTGGACCAGTAGCAGTCGTAAAGAGTGCGTTTAGAGGGGGGAGGGGCGGATTTGAAGCACAGCACAGAGGTGCAGTATTGTGACATGCTCTTGTGCTTTCTGCAACAAGAGACAATGTTGTACATATATTGTACATTGACCCATATATTGTAACATTGACAAACAGTTTTATAACCTATGTATATAGTTTGCAGTATGTTTTTTATGTGTGGATATTATTCAAAAATATATATTTTGGCCCATAACACTCATTTTGACTATTTTTTTATGTAAATATGTCAATTTTATTGTGTTATTATTATGGAATATTAATTTTCATAACTAATAGAGTGATTATGTTTGTAAATACAGATTCCTCTAGATGTAAGCTTTCAGTAGAGCCCTCATTGATGCCTGTGGGTTGAAGCATTCAGAACTTATTGCACTTTTTCATACGTTTTCCAAATGTGTCCAATTTGGATGAGTTTGGATAAACTATGGTCCCTCGATAAAACGCATGGACCTACCAACATAAAAACTGGTGTAAAAAATTCATTTTTACAGATATTCTTTTCAAGTTTGAAATGTGAGTAGTCATCAAGTTATTATTTTGGCCCATAGTGTGTTTTAGTCCTCAACTACCTGCTGAAGCTTTTGACACCTTTATTTTCACTAAATATTTTAGGCGAGGACACAAAAAATAATTTTCTCTGTGTGTTCCAAAGTGTATAAAATTGAATCAGTAGTACTTAGAGAGATTCTGACTGTTGTGGGTGAAACTAGAGGTTGTTACCTTTACAAAGAGCCCACACTTGTATTTAAATTCCATAGGGTTCAATAACAGCAGTCATTTTAATTTGGAGAGGTCACATTACACACAATACAGCCAAAATGACCCCGATTGCTAAGAGGTAGACTCGTTCAAAAAGAACGAATCGTTCATGAACGACTCATCACTAAGAAGAAGCCGCTGGATATTTATGGAGGTACAGAACCGAGACTCGGAGGGCTAACCATTTTAAATCAGTTAAATTTAAGCTTTTTGCTACACCCAAAGATTGTTTTGGGTTGTTCTATGTTTTCCGAAGCTTTTTAGCCAGTATGTCTTTGTTTTTTGTTAATTAGTTTGTTAGTTGCTGCTGTTCATGAATGGAGATCGCTTACTGTTAGCTAAAAGCTAATGCTAGCTGTGTTTGGTTTAATTCAGCTGATTTAAATCACTTTTTCATCGTCCAACTGCACTAAATGAACCACGCTCCAGTTTCTAGGTGAGTACATTTTTGCATGTGTTAAAATACTGTTCAGAATATATACAGTTGGCTAAACTATTGAGCTTTTGTTAGCTGACCCGAAGGTGGCTGCTAAAGGCCTAACTTAACTACTGCTCCACTGGACCAAACTTGTTTAATAATATGAAGATACGATCATATCTAACCTTAAATTTTGGAAGGAAAAGGGCATAATGCTCTTATAGTTTTTTTTAATAGTAAAATAAGGATACGTCTCTGACTGAATAATTACTGTGTAGTTTGCAAACCTAGTAAAGGCCATAATATAATAATGATAATAAAAGCAAAAATTAGAAGTGGCCTTAAAGTACTCTTTTACGAAAGATCTGGGTTGTGCCATTATGGTAAATACATTTGACACATGCCTATTTGATGAAAATAGACCTTGTTCTCTCTCCACAGATTTCCTAAAGGTGATGCTGTCAGGCTGAGGCTGATCAGAAGAAAGGCTCTTGGTTGTGCTGTGAGCACTTTGAAGAGGATATTCAGACAAAGGTGGTGGTTACATTACATTAAACATTACATTAAACATTACATTAAACATTACACCTGCAATGCCCACTAACCTCTGAGACTTTTTACTCAAGAAAACACTCCTTACTCTGCAGTCATACATCCTTTAAACATTACTGTAGCTAAAGTGCATGTGTTAGTTATATATTTGTCATCTGTCATCTGTAAATCATGACAACAGTAAACAGGTAAATGTTTATGTCAGGTTTTCAACATGACAGACATTACCTCTAACCCAGTACAGTTCACATTTACTAAAGTATTATATTATTATTATTTAGGCAAATGTCAGTTCAAATCAAAGTCCACTATTTTCTAAGAACAGTCCTTACACACACAGTAACATACAGTGAGCTGGAGAATAAAAGACCAACATTAATGTTGTAATATGTTCTGTGATTAACAGTAAATCTCATGAACAGAGGAGACTGGTCCCAACAGCAAGACTTGTTTTAAACATGAGTTTTTACTTTGTTCTCTGTCTTTGCAGAGTCCCTCTACAGCGGGGGTGGCCAACCCGCGGCTCGCGAGCCTCATGCGGCTCTTTAACTAGTTTCATGCGGCTCTTCAGGAGCTGTCACATGACATGCGTCAAAAATGCTTGGCTGGCGCTGTCATCCACTCCCCCTACAGCTAGATGGCACACTGACCATGTAAGCCTGTTTGAGTGACGTCAAACGAGCGAGGAGAGAATCTTTGGTGTGACATCATTTGTGTTGTAAACAATTTCCTTCAAGTTACCTCTTGAAATGGCAGGGAAAAAAAGCACAGCCAAACAAAAATATGAAGAAGAACACAGGACGTTTTTGCCAGAGTGGGAGAGTTTATATTTTTTTGTTAAACGTAATGGCAAGCCGATCTGCCTTATATGTCACGCAGCATTAGTGCATTTCAAAGCTTCAAATCTTCAGCGTCACTTCAGCTCACTCCACTAACATCGAACAGGAATTTCCAAAAGGGACTGAACTTCGCAAGAACAAGTTGGTCGCTTTGAAAAGCCAGGCAGAAAAGCAGGTGCAGTTTTAAGAGAAAGATGTTATTGAAAATTATTCTATTATTGTTTGTGGACTTGCTTGAACTGAGAGTTTGTGTGTGTGTGAGACAATGCACACAATGTTAACTGTTGAAAATTACTGATATTATCATGTTGGTGTGGTTATTTTCATTAGATCTGGCTGAGCAGAGGTCTGTGTATGCGTGCATACATGATTAAAAGATGATGTTCATGTGTACCCATGTGTATGATGTGGCTCTTTGCAGTAACACAGAAAAAAAAGTGGCTCTTAGTCTCTCACTAGTTGGCCACCCCTGCTCTACAGTTACCTGTCTGCTGCTGCTTCTGTCAGCCCTCCCCCCAGTCTAGTCTAGTCCAGTCTAGTCCAGTCCAGTCTAGTCTAGTTCAGTCTAGTCCAGTCCAGTCTAGTCTCGTCCAGTCCAGTCCAGTCTAGACTAGTCTAGTTTAGGACTATCCAGTCCAGTCCAGTTATCGGTCCTCTCTGCTCCTGCACAGCTGACACAGCCCAGCCTCGTCTTCCTCAGCTTCATCTGACTTCACATCCTGGTCCTTCTACAACTTCAGCTTCTTTTAAATCGACTTAAACTCAATCAAATCTCTATTTATTTATGTTTCTAGGTTTTGAAGACATATATAAACTGTATTTCAAGATCTTAAATCTGACATAATTTATACACTTTGTATTTAAATGAGTTAACTTGTAAAAGGTGTTTTCATTTTTAAAGAAACTTTTAAATAACATGAAAGTAGATGAAAGCAAACCGACAAAACTTTAAATCATTTATTTATCACTCTAGTGTTATTTTAGCATGCCATAAGCAATAGAAGTGATTGTGGTTTTTGTTTCTTTTTAAATTGGAATAATAAAGTAGTGGTGCAAAGATGAAAGGGTTTCTTGAACTTTCAGGTTGATCCTGAGGTCTTTGACCTGCAGCTACACGGGTAAGGAAACTGAAAAACAAAAATCAAAACTGGTTTAACACATATTTACTCCATCTCAAAAATACAGCACTTGCTTCTTTGACTACAATTTCTAAATAACCAGTTTCTTAAAAAGGGTATGCAATGTGCCTATTTTATGTATCTATAAGAATAAGTTGAAAAAAATGATTAACCACAGATTCTAAGATAGATTTCATACAGAAAATATCATTCTAAAGGACCAACTTTATATATCTTTACAACATACAGTTTATAATTATGAGGATATCTATTAATAATTTAGCAGTTTAGTACTATTGTAGATGTGTTTTTGAACAGTCTTGACAAAGATGACAAACAGTGATAAGTAAAGTAGGTGAATATATAAAAAAAAGGTAGATATTGGTGAAAAAGTGAAATTTGACTGAATTAGAGCAGCCACCAGAGGGCGCCGATAACACAGGGACAGTGAAGAAGCAGCGATGCTAAGTTTAGCTCAGGTCTCTGTCGGAGCTTTGCCGCTGTCTGCAGGAGCAGGAGGACGAAACGTCTTCACTTCGAAAACCGCTTTTTACCTAAACCTTTTTCAGCTCATTATCAAAGATAACCATCAAATACTAAAATAATATTTTTTATAATAATCTTTATAGTAATTACTTTATAGTAATAATAATTTATATATAGCGCTTTTCCACCTACTGTAGTAGGCACTCAAAGCGCTTTACATACATTAAGCTATTTACCAGTGTAACAGAACACTCGCTGGAGGCAAGTGTCTTGCCCAAGGACACAACGACAGTATGTGGGGGAGAGCGTGATGATTTGATAAACAACATACACTGATAGTGCGCGCTTTTGTGTTTAATCAAATTAGCAAAGTCCAAGACATTTTTTGATTTTGTGTTGAGTCAAAACTCATGGTGTTAAACGAGTCATGAGATGTTCATATTCAGTCAAGTCCAGAGTCACGAGCCAGTGACAGGTCTTTAGAGCCAAGGGCTGCATCTCTGCTACAAGTCCAGCAGAGTGCTGCCCGTGTACGAGAAATAACTAACGGAATATTGAGTGATAGAATAAAGCTAGATGTCTGTGTGTACTGGGACACAGTATCAACAGCAGCAGCCCTCATTAGCGTTAGCCCGGTATCAGGAGCATCTGAAGCTAACTTTTAGCATACTAGCAACATGACAAAATTTATTAATTAACTTTAGCTTTATTGGCCTCAGACGCTGCTGCGGTGGTGGGAATCCATGCAGGAGCAGCGTTAGGCGCTGTGTTGCTTTTCAGCGGGAGCTGTTTGAGAAGCACATTTCCACCTCCATTGCGTTGGAGAAGCAATCCCTCTTAAAATGCCCGTTGCAAACTCCAGCTCTCAGCAGGAACTCACGGTGTTCCAGGCCAAGTGCACACTGGCGTCTAATTTCCAACTCAACTGGAAAACGGGGGCGGCAGTAGCTCAGTGGGTAGAGTGGTCGTCTTTCAACCGGAAGGTAGGCGGTTCGATTCCCGCTCTCCCCACAGTACTGTCGTTGTGTCCTTGGGCAAGACACTTAACCCACCTTGCCTCCAGTGACTGTAACACTGGTAATGTAATGTAAGTCGCTTTGGATAAAAGCGTCTGCTAAATGAATAAATGTAAATGTAAAACAATGCAGTCCAGCAGTGCTGTTGCAACCAGCAACACTACAAGTACATGCTAATATAGCTAGCCTCATGTTTTCAATACTCGCTAGTTGGGATCAAGATGTTTTTATACCAGGGGCTATGCCAAGGGTGTGGTGAGCTCGTGCCAGGGGCGTGGGTAGTGAGCCGTTGGTAGAGCCTGCTTACGTCACGCGAGGAAGCAACTTTACTAGAAAAATACAACTGCAGTAACCACCGTTCAACCTGAAGAGGGCGGCACTCAGATCGGCTTTGCACCATATTTTGTATAATATACTTTATACTCAAATGTCAAAACTTTTACTCAAATCAATGAACAGCACTAATAAGGCCCCATTTTTACAGATCATTAACTAAAAAAAGTTGTTTTAGAGTTTAGGTGGTAACCTGCTCCACCTCCGGGCGTAAATGATTTAAATAGTTGAGGATTATAGTTGAGGTTTTACCTTGTGTCCAAAAGCAGCTGAAAGAGCCTAGTTATTACTTCACCTAACTAATCTGCCCAAACCTTTAGAATCCTTCGTCCAAGTCCATCTGGCCCTTTTGCGTTGTTTGGATTGACCCTTCGGAGGACAGCCACCACATCATTTGTTGTAATCTGGAGTAATGTAATTTCTATACTCTTGGAGGGCAATACTATAGGTTTTTGTGGTTGATCAAAGTGTCTATTTGGTTCATTGGCAAGTGAGGGAGCATCGGTCTGGTGTATATCCAGTTTCTCCTCTGTGTGCCCCACAGAGATTGAGACAGGCCTCTCTGACATTGCCAGTACAGAACTGTTCCTCCACCTTTTTCCTACAGTTGCATTTCTCAGGTTTTATCTTGCGTTGTACATCCCTCTCTGGATGTTGTGGGGCCTCTGCAACATCGCGTGGCGGTCGGGGACAGTACCTCTGGACTGGCAGACCGGGGTGGTGGTCCCTCTTTTCAAGAAGGGGGACCGGAGGGTGTGTTCCAACTACAGAGGGATCACACTCCTCAGCCTCTCCGGGAAAGTCTATGCCAGGGTACTGGAGAGGTTAATGCGGCCGATAGTTGAACCTCGGATTCAGGAGGAACAATGCGGTTTTCGTCCCGGTCGTGGAACACTGGATCAGCTCTATACCCTCTCCAGGGTGCTGGAGGGTTCATGGGTCCTTCGCTCTCAGGACGCTGGCCTCCTTCAACTTCCTCGAGTAAAGAAGAAGTCTGCTGGCTACAGAGCCTTTTCTTATAGAGACCCATTTTTATGGGCTCCCGGTGGAGCAGTAGTACAGTAGTATTTAGCACTTTTTTTTTCTTTTCTTCCTCCTCCTAGGGTGGATGCTATTTTTTTTTAAACAATTGTATGTATCTATTAGAACAAGAACTATTAGAGGTCCTTAATATCAGTCCTTAATCCCACACGGTATGAAGACATTAAAATAAATAATGCAGGGGAGAGAATGAAAATAATCACTTTGTAATGGTAAGAATTGGAATATATGTCTTAAATCTGAATTGCGCAGAGCAAGTTTATAAAGATAATACAAGGGTATAGATATTTGGGCCTTAAGTTCACTTATTAATGAAACAAAATGTTACCGGAACCTGGGAAAAGAAAAGAACCAATTTTGGTTTGGTTCTGATGAATAATTAGAGACAGTGGTTTCAACACAACCACTGTTTGGGTTCACAAAGAATGTTCCCATAGTAACATTGACATTTACATTTAGTCATTTAGCAGAATGCTTTTATCCGAAGCTACTTACAAGTGAGAAACAGTAACACAAGATAACAGCGGTTTCACTCTGGAGTTTTAGCTCCACAGTCTTTGTTGGAGCCTTTACATTAAACAAACCTTTTAATGTTGAAAAATGCTTAGTTAGAAATGTCAGTGACAGAAACAGATTGAACTGAACTGATGTGTATTTTTTTATTTTATTTTTTTAAGAAAAGGAATCAATAGAAAGAAAGTAGAATTTAGTGTTTGTCAGTCAGGTGCTGACGGAAAAGGCAGCAGACAGATCCAGTAAGATGAGTACAGATGACTTGGATGTTGCCTTTGCCAGTCTCAGAGCTTCGATGACTGAGAGCAGGGCAGTTTCGGTGGAATGACCGCTCTTGAACCCAGACTGGTTCTGGTCCAGGAGGTTGTTCCGTGTGAGAAAGGATGAGAGCTGAGTAAACACAACTCGCTCCAGAGCTTTGGCAATGAAGGGAAGGAGGGAAACCGGTCTGTAGTTTTCAAGCAGAGTAGGGTTAAGAGTGGGTTTCTTCAGTAGTGGTGTGATGCGGGCCTCTTTGAAAGCTGTGGGGAAGGATCCAGTGGAAAGAGATGAGTCGATGATGTGGGTGAGAGCAGGCACGACAGATGGAGAGATGGCCTGAAGGAGATGTGTGGGGATGGGATCCAGCGGGCAGGTAGTAGGGTGGTTAGAACTAATGACCTTGGAAACATCTGCTTCAGTTAGAGGAGAGAAGGAAGTGAGCAAACACATATCAGGGGTCTGAATGAGCTCGACAGGTGGTGGCGCAGAGAACTGACTGCTGATGGCGGTCGTTTTCTTTACAAAGAAAGACGCAAAATCATCAGTTGTTAAATCCGATAAAGGTGGGGGAGCAGGCGGACAAAGGAGAGCGGAAAAGGTTTTAAAGAGAGTGCGCAAGTCAGGTGAGTTGATTAACCTAGAATGGTAGTAGTCAGTTTTTGCAGAGGTGACATCAGCGGAGAAAGTAGAGAGGAGAGACTGGTAGATACAGAGGTTAGTAGGATCTTTTGACTTGCGCCATTTTCTCTCAGCTGACCGGAGGCTGGCGCGGTGCTCGCGTAGAACATCAGATAACCAGGGGGCAGACGAGGATGTACGGGCTGGTCTAGATGTAAGAGGGCATAAGTTGTCCAAGCAGGATGAAAGTGTGGAGCACAGAGTGTTGGTGGCGTTGTTTGTGTTTAAAAGAGAGAGCTCCTCTGTCACGGTGTTCTTTACATACATTGGCATAGTCAGAAATTGAGTGTCCATAGATGTTTTATTCTGCCACTTCCAAAATGCCACACCAGTACAACAATCCCTTTAAAAGATCTCAGCAGGACCCACATCTGCCATGTTAGCCATGTTACCTTCAGTGTAACTGGTCCTCTCTCCCAAGGTCTGAATTGGGCCCTCTTATATCCCCCTTTGCCACTCCCACTGGGTCTCAGTATTTTGTAAATACTAAATAAAAGAAAAAACATTGATTGTCCCCTGACATCAATTCATTCACAGTGCATCTACTTTATACACATAATGAATAACATAAACACAATAAGACACAAGGGAAATATACATAAAAAGGTAATTAATGTCTCTAGTCATGTGATGCGCGCCACAGCGCGAACACAATACATTTAACGCACCAGGAAGTTATGGCCCGGTTTGACCATGCTGTCCCCAAACGGGCAGAAGAGATAAAAAGTAACTTAGTCTCTGCATGTTCTGTATTTGGTGAAACAATGAACAAATGCGTGAAAGTGTGTGTATGTGTAGGCCGTCGCGCTGCCCGCGATCACTGTCGGACGTGCTCCGTCACATCACCCGTCCCCTCTGGGAGGTGGACACTGTGGGGCAACCTGGATAGATAATTGGCCACCACATTAATCTTAGTCCTGGTTTAGAGCAGTTTGTTTCTTCCATCCTTTTGCAAAAACACAGTTGAACCCATTTTAAATAAAAAGTTCCTTCAATCCTTCTTTTGCAGAAACACCGTTTAACCCATTTTAAAAAAAAACGACACCAAACCAAGCAGTGACACAGTTTAACACACGCCTCGGAGTCATGTGACTCGGTGGGAGTCCTCCAGGTGTGCTGCGATACTCATCTCGTAATCTGACAACTTGACGTGTTGACTCCGACCTGCTTCATCAGTTTCTCGGCCTATTTCTGAGCCTTCAGCTTCTGGTTCCCGGTCAGGTCCAGGTTTTCCACCATCCACTTTATGGTGAAATACATGACGGCTCCGAACACCGTGAGCCTGAAGAGCAGCCAAATCTTCTGTCAGCGTCAGGTAGTACCGGCACTGTTCCACGTTGGTTTCTGCTGCTGTGACGCTCTTTTTCGACGCTGCCGTAGTTTAGTCACAGCGCCCTCTCTGTAGCTCGTTCCTCTTCCTGCTTTGCCAGACGTTGTGTCCTAAGCCCCGTGCGCTTTGGAAGGCGTAGGCTACACTCGTTTTCCGACTAGCCATCCCACTTCTGGCACCATCTGTCACGGTGTTCTTTACATACATTGGCATAGTCAGAAATTGAGTGTCCATAGATGTTTTATTCTGCCACTTCCAAAATGCCACACCAGTACAACAATCCCTTTAAAAGATCTCAGCAGGACCCACATCTGCCATGTTAGCCATGTTACCTTCAGTGTAACTGGTCCTCTCTTCCAAGGTCTGAATTGGGCCCTCTTATATCCCCCTTTGCCACTCCCACTGGGTCTCAGTATTTTGTAAATACTAAATAAAAGAAAAACATTGATTGTCCCTGACATCAATTCATTCACAGTGCATCTACTTTATACACATAATGAATAACATAAACACAATAAGACACAAGGGAAATATACATAAAAAGGTAATTAATGTCTCTAGTCATGTGATGCGCACACAGCGAACACAATACATTTAACGCACCAGGAAGTTATGGCCCGGTTTGACCATGCTGTCCCCAAACGGGCAGAAGAGATAAAAAGTAACTTAGTCTCTGCATGTTCTGTATTTGGTGAAACAATGAACAAATGCGTGAAAGTGTGTGTATGTGTAGGCCGTCGCGCTGCCCGCGATCACTGTCGGACGTGCTCCGTCACATCACCCGTCCCCTCTGGGAGGTGGACACTGTGGGGCAACCTGGATAGATAATTGGCCACCACATTAATCTTAGTCCTGGTTTAGAGCAGTTTGTTTCTTCCATCCTTTTGCAAAAACACAGTTGAACCCATTTTAAATAAAAAGTTCCTTCAATCCTTCTTTTGCAGAAACACCGTTTAACCCATTTAAAAAAACGACACCAAACCAAGCAGTGACACAGTTTAACACACGCCTCGGAGTCATGTGACTCGGTGGGAGTCCTCCAGGTGTGCTGCGATACTCATCTCGTAATCTGACAACTTGACGTGTTGACTCCGACCTGCTTCATCAGTTTCTCGGCCTATTTCTGAGCCTTCAGCTTCTGGTTCCCGGTCAGGTCCAGGTTTTCCACCATCCACTTTATGGTGAAATACATGACGGCTCCGAACACCGTGAGCCTGAAGAGCAGCCAAATCTTCTGTCAGCGTCAGGTAGTACCGCACTGTTCCACGTTGGTTTCTGCTGCTGTGACGCTCTTTTCGACGCTGCCGTAGTTTAGTCACAGCGCCTCTCTGTAGCTCGTTCCTCTTCCTGCTTTGCCAGACGTTGTGTCCTAAGCCCCGTGCGCTCTGGAAGGCGTAGGCTACACTCGTTTTCCGACTAGCCATCCCACTTCTGGCACCATCTGTCACGGTGTTCTTTACATACATTGGCATAGTCAGAAATTGAGTGTCCATAGATGTTTTATTCTGCCACTTCCAAAATGCCACACCAGTACAACAATCCCTTTAAAAGATCTCAGCAGGACCCACATCTGCCATGTTAGCCATGTTACCTTCAGTGTAACTGGTCCTCTCTCCCAAGGTCTGAATTGGGCCCTCTTATATCCCCCTTTGCCACTCCCACTGGGTCTCAGTATTTTGTAAATACTAAATAAAAGAAAAAACATTGATTGTCCCCTGACATCAATTCATTCACAGTGCATCTACTTTATACACATCATGAATAACATAAACACAATAAGACACAAGGGAAATATACATAAAAAGGTAATTAATGTCTCTAGTCATGTGATGCGCGCACATACAGCGAACACAATACATTTAACGCACCAGGAAGTTATGGCCCGGTTTGACCATGCTGTCCCCAAACGGGCAGAAGAGATAAAAAGTAACTTAGTCTCTGCATGTTCTGTATTTGGTGAAACAATGAACAAATGCGTGAAAGTGTGTGTATGTGTAGGCCGTCGCGCTGCCCGCGATCACTGTCGGACGTGCTCCGTCACATCCTCAGAAGAGGGGAGTGCAGAAGAGACAGCAGAGGAAAAACGGGAGGGACTGAGTGTACGCAGGTTGCGTCGGAAAGTGACCAGCGGTAAAACAATTGCAGTGTCTGGAGAAGTTAGGTCAAGGTCGAGAGTAATGAAGAAATGATCAGAAGTGTGCAGTGGCGTGACCTGAGTGTGCCGAGTGGAGCAGTATCTTATGTAGATAAGATCTAGTTGGTTACGAGACTTGTGGGTTGCTGATGTGGAAACCTGCTTGAGGTCAAATGATGCAGTTAGGTTAATGAAGTTAGCAGCCTGTGGCTTTTCAAGGTGGATGTTGAAGTCTCCTAATACCACCAGAAGAGTACCATCCTCAGGGAAGGATGAAAGAAGCACATCCAACTCCTCCAAGAAATGTCCGAGCGGACCTGGGGGCCGATAGATAACTACAAAATGACTTTTAACAGGGTGGGTGATGGTAACCGCATGGAACTCGAAGGAGCTGTTGTCACACAAGGGTGATAGCTTTTTAAACTTCCAGTCGGTAGGAATAAGTAGTCCGGTCCCTCCGCCCCTTCCAGTGAGGCGAGGACTGTGGGAGAAAGTGTGATTATGGGAGAGGGCGGCGGGAGTGGCAGAGTCCTCTGGTTTGATCCATGTTTCTGTAAGTGCTACAACTGAAAGACCAGAATGTTGAACAAAAGCTTACTATGCTGCTTACTATGGGTTGTAGTGGAATTTCTTCTTTGTGTATTTTGGGTTAGCCATAAATACATGGAGTGGTGTTCCCCGGATACAGCCTGTAGTACAGAGGTCGATCAATGACTTGGTCCTTCTCCAGCCTCTGCAGACAGTCAATGACCTTCTTCTTGTACCCACTTGTTGGATCTCTTCTCAGTGTCTCAAAAGTGGTGGTGTCACTGAGCAAGCTGTTAATACTGTAGTCATCTGTGTTCAGGATCACAGTGCAACGTCTTCTCCTTGAAAACAGAGTCCAGATGCTTTTACTTCAACCTTTTTTTCAAGATGTCTTGGATGACTGAGAACCTTCACAGACCTTCTTGCAAGAATTAAACCTGATCATTCATTTTAAAGTGTACGCCGTCTCCATCGTCTCTCTGGTTAATCTTAACTAAAAGTTCTTTTAACAGGCCTACAAGCATTTTTTTGATCTCTACAACTTTATACTCCAGAGTTTGTTATAAAAATGGCTGCATGTTTCAGCCTTGTTTTGCGGCTGTACCTGGTTGAAGCCCTGGAAGGAGAAGCCCCCGTCTGAATGAACGAGATGGCTGCCCTGAACCCAGCGCCCACCTCCAGCTCGACGTCTTTCCTCCACAGCCTTCGCCACAAAGTACACCATGTTGTAAACAGATCCGAAAAGAGGGGACACCTGAAATATAACAATACACCATGTCATGGGTCGAACTAATAATAATTACACATAAGGATTTACACATAAGGTCACAACTTAGACAGTGTCATTGCAGCAAAGCATGCTCCTGAAGCAGAGCTTACTATCAGAGAAATTTATTTTGGGCACTACTACCCACACATTTAGCTGTGTTGCTCATTCCAAAAATGTAAAAGGGGATTATTCAAGCTCCAGTGATTATAAATTTAACTCCAATTGATTATATTGTATATTTAATGTGAGGTTGTATCTAAAATATATAACCATCAGAGTTGCTTTAACATTTCATCTTAGCATCTTTGAACTAATTTGTTTAGGTTCAACTGTGCAGACAAACTCTGGACCTGGTTCAGATTCAGGCTGGACTCACTTCAGTCATAGTCAGGTTAAGACTGGTTCAGACTGGACCCACCTCAGTCAGAGTCAGGTTAAGACTGCTTCAGACTGGACTCACCTCAGTCAGAGTCAGGTTAAGACTAGTTCAGACTGGACTCAGCTCGGTCAGAGTCAGGTTAAGACTAGTTCAGTCCGGACTCACATCAGTCAGAGTCAGGTTAAGACTAGTTCAGACTGGACTCACCTCAGTCAGAGTCAGGTTAAGACTAGTTCAGACTGGACTCACATCAGACAGAGTCAGGTTAAGACTAGTTCAGACTGGACTCACCTCTGTCAGAGTCAGGTTAAGACTAGTTCAGACTGGACTCACCTCGGTCAGAGTCAGGTTAAGACTGGTTCAGACTGGACTCACCTTGGTCAGAGTCAAGTTAAGACTGGTTCAGACTGGACTCACCTCAGTCAGAGTCAGGTTAAGACTGGTTCAGACTGGACTTACATCAGTCAGAGTCAGGTTAAGACTGGTTCAGACTGGACTCACCTCAGTCAGAGTCAGGTTAAGACTAGTTTAGACTGGACTCACCTCGGTCAGAGTCAGGTTAAGACTAGTTCAGTCCGGACTCACATCAGTCAGAGTCAGGTTAAGACTAGTTCAGACTGGACTCACCTCGGTCAGAGTCAGTTTAAGACTGGTTCAGACTGGACTCAGCTCAGTCAGAGTCAGGTTAAGACTAGTTCAGTCCGGACTCACATCAGTCAGAGTCAGGTTAAGACTAGTTCAGACTGGACTCACCTCGGTCAGAGTCAGGTTAAGACTAGTTCAGACTGGACTCACATCAGTCAGAGTCAGGTTAAGACTAGTTCAGACTGGACTCACCTCGGTCAGAGTCAGTTTAAGACTGGTTCAGACTGGACTCAGCTCAGTCAGAGTCAGGTTAAGACTAGTTCAGTCCGGACTCACATCAGTCAGAGTCAGGTTAAGACTAGTTCAGACTGGACTCACCTCGGTCAGAGTCAGGTTAAGACTAGTTCAGTCCGGACTCACATCAGTCAGAGTCAGTTTAAGACTGGTTCAGACTGGACTCACATCAGTCAGAGTCAGGTTAAGACTAGTTCAGACTGGACTCACCTCGGTCAGAGTCAGTTTAAGACTGGTTCAGACTGGACTCACCTCGGTCAGAGTCAGGTTAAGACTGGTTCAGACTGGACTCACCTCGGTCAGAGTCAGGTTAAGACTAGTTTAGACTGGACTCACCTCGGTCAGAGTCAGGTTAAGACTAGTTCAGACTGGACTCACCTCGGTCAGAGTCAGTTTAAGACTAGTTCAGACTGGACTCACCTCGGTCAGAGTCAGGTTAAGACTGGTTCAGACTGGACTCACATCAGACAGAGTCAGGTTAAGACTAGTTCAGTCTGGACTCACCTCGGTCAGAGTCAGGTTAAGACTAGTTCAGACTGGACTCACCTTGATCGGAGACAGGTTTAGGGTAGACTGAATTAGACCGGACTCACCTCGGTCAGAGTCAGGTTAAGACTGGTTCAGACTGGACTCACCTCGGTCAGAGTCGGGTTAAGACTGGTTCAGACTGGACTCACCTCGGTCAGAGTCGGGTTAAGACTAGTTCAGACTGGACTCACCTCGGTCAGAGTCGGGTTAAGACTGGTTCAGACTGGACTCACCTCGGTCAGAGTCAGGTTAAGACTAGTTCAGACTGGACTCACCTTGATCGGAGACAGGTTTAGGGTAGACTGAATTAGACTGGACTCACCTCGGTTGGAGACACTGCAGTCCGGACTTCACGGTTCAGTTGGGCCTCCCTGAAGGCCTCGTAGAAGTTCTGGTCGGAGGCCATGGTTACGGTGAGGACCGAGCTGTAGGCGTGGCGCAGACGTGTGCTGTTGGTCAGCTGAGGGAACACCACGTCCTGATTGGACAACAGGAACACACAGGAAACAATTGACTATTGACAGGCTAGTAAATAAATGAATGGTTCTGATTCAATTTAAATGATTGGAGCTCTTTTCTTTTTTTTAATGAATGGGGGTGGTACCTGGTAGAGTTTGGGATGTTTTTTTTTAGGACTTTGGTTGGCAGTACCTTGTTGAATCTTGGATAATTGATAGGATTAGGGCTGGGCCCTGATTGGTTGGGCAATGGCATACAGCAGAGCATTGAACGGATGGATTTTATGTGGTTTTAGTTGATTTTTGAGTGGTTCTGGCTGATCTTTGACGTCACCTGGTAGGGC
The DNA here is from genome assembly GCA_024416835.2 of Perccottus glenii. NCBI lineage: Eukaryota > Metazoa > Chordata > Actinopteri > Gobiiformes > Odontobutidae > Perccottus > Perccottus glenii. Next base: position 113,969 of record JALDQB020000113.1, read on the forward strand.
AGGGCATAGAGTAGAGCATCGTACGGGATGAAGATGTAACCCTCTGAGGTCAGACCCATGTCCAGAGCAGCCAATAGGAGCTCTCGCTGGTGCTCTCCACCAATCAGCAGCGAGCTCATGCACAGGATCACCACTGCCACAGAGCAACACATAAAAGTATAAAGACACCATCTTCACAGGGTAAAGCCTCCAGAGGGTTTTAAAACCACTGGATATTAGTTTTTTGTAAATGATTTAAATTCTGTATCTTTTACACAATTATTATTTATTTGTGTTTATTAAAAGCTTTCCAACAGGAAGATGTCTGTGAAGGTTCTCATCCAGGTCATCTTGAAAAAACGTTAAAGTAAAAGCATCTGTATTTAGTTTTCAAGGTGAAGACGTTTTGTCTATAATTCCAAGAGACTTTGTCAATTCTGAGATCAACTGGTAAGAGAGCTGAGCTTTTTCTCTAGATGGAGGGGTTTCTTCTAAAACCAAACCTGATGGACCAGGCTGTTCTAGTCTCATGGTTGTTGGCCGTGAAAGGGAAGTGTGACTCCTGATGTGAGAGACATTAGGGCTCAGGAGAGTCGTTAGTGCCACTGCTCCATTCAGGTGCTGTGTTTGTTGTTCTAAGGTGCAACTCTTTTGATTTAGGTTTCAAAACACTGTTATAAATGCCACACAACATGAATTTGAGTCGATGTCCTCTGTTCAAAGAGGGCTTTTCCAATTTGGACATAATGTTAAACGGAAGAGTCTACTACAGGACACATCTTTACAGGTCAGGACAAACCTTACCCCAGACCATATTTTACTGGAGATATGTTTAAACACTATTTATTTCCAGTTCAGAGCTAACTTCTATCTATCCCTTATGTGTCTGGTTTATCTGAAAAACTTAAAAGGATTTATTACAAACACAACATTCCAGTCCACTTTAAACCAGGGAACACGCTGCATCAAAAACTGGTCCATCCTAAAGACAAGAGCCCCACAAACAGAGTAATGTAGTTTATACAGTTCAGTGAAGAGTGCAGTGACAGTTAGGTTGGAGAAACAAAACAACAGCTTCACAAGAGGATGTATGAGCACAGAAGAGCCAATCCTGGAGGACCCGAGTCTGCAGTCCACCTCCACCTCAAAGAGAAAGGACAGTCCTTTGAGGACAGCAACGTCCAAACTTTGGCCAGAGAGGCCAGATGGTTTGAGAGAGGCGTGAAGGAAGCCATTTTTGTGAAAATGGAAAAGCCCTCTTTGAACAGAGGAGGTGGCCTCAGATTCATGTTGCTTTGTGTTTACAACAGTGTTCTGAAACCTAAAACAAAAGAGTTGCACCATAGAACAACAACCACAGGACCTGAATGGAGCAGTATCACTAACGATTTTCCTGAGCCTTAACAACTTTCACATCCAGAGTCACACTACCCTTTTATAGCCAACAACTATGAGACCAGAACAGCCGGGTCCTTCAGGTTTGGTTTCAGGGGAAACCCCTCCCTCTAGAGATACAGTCAGGTCCATAAATATTGGAACATCGACACAGTTCTAATATTTTTGGCTCTTTACACCACCATAATGGATTTGAAATTAAACGAACAAGATGTAATTTAACTGCAGACTTTTAAATTTGAGGGTATTTTAATCCAAATCAGGTGAACGGTGTAGGAATTACAACAGTTTGTATAAAGGAACCGAAAGTAATGGGACAGATTAACAATCATAAATCAAACTTTCACTTTTTAATACTTGGTTGCAAATATAATTGCAGTCAATTACAGCCTGAAGTCTGGAACGCATAGACATCACCAGACGCTGGGTTTCATCCCTGGTGATGCTCTGCCAGGCCTCTACTGCAACTGTCTTCAGTTCCGGCTTTTTCTTTGGGCATTTTCCCTTCAGTCTTGTCTTCAGAAAGTGAAATGCATGCTCAATCCGATTCAGGTCAGGTGATTGACTTGGCCACTGAATAAAATTCCACTCTTTCCCTTAAAAAACTCTTTGGTTGCTTTCGCTGTATGTTTTGGGTCATTGTCCATCTGCACTGTGAAGCACCGTCCAATGAGTTCTGAAGCATTTGGCTGAATATGAGCAGATAATTTTGCCCGAAACACTTCAGAATTAACCTGCTGCTTTTGTCAGCAGTCACATGATCAATAAATACAAGAACCAGTTCCATTGGCAGACATACATGCCCACGCCATGACAGTACCACCACATGCTTCACTGATGAAGTGCTATGCTTTGGATCATGAGCAGTTCCTTTCCTTCTCCAGACTCTTCTCTTCCCATCACTCTGGTACAAGTTGATCTTGGTCTCATCGATCCATAGGATGTTGTTCCAGAACTGTGAAGGCTTTTTAGATGTTGTTTGGCAAACTCTAATCTGGCCTTCCCAGTTTTTGAGGCTCACCAATGGTTTACATCTTGTGGTGAACCCTCTGTATTCACTCTGGTCAAGTCTTCTCTTGAGTGTTGACTTTGACACTCATACACCTACCTCCTGGAGAGTGTTCTTGATCTGACCAACTGTTGTGAAGGGTGTTTTCTTCACCAGGGAAAGAATTCTTCAGTCATCCACCACAGTTGTTTTCTGTGGTCTTCCGGGTCTTTTGGTGTTCCTGAGCTCATCGGTGAATTCTTTCTTTTTAAGGATGTTCCAAACAGTTGATTTGGCCATAATATATGAATATGAGGGAATAACACACACCTGGCCATGAAAAAGCTGAGCAGCCAATTGTTCCATTACTTTTGGTCACTTGAAAAGAGTTTCTTGGTCACTTAAAAATTCCTACATCGTTCACCTGATTTGGATGTAAATACCCTCAAATTAAAGCTAAAAGTATGCAGTTAAAGCACATCTTGTTTGTTTCATTTCAAATCCCTTGTGGTGGTGTATAGCGCCAGAAAGATTAGAATTGTGTCAATGTCCCAATATTTATGGACCTGACTGTAGAAGCTCAGCTCTTTTACCAGTTGTTCTCAAAATTGACAAAGTCTCTTAGAATTAAAGGTGAAACGTCTTCACCTTGAAAACTGAATCCAGATGCTTTTACTTTAACCTTTTTGCCAACAGGAGGTTAAATAGGATACATGTTTTTATTGAAATGGGGTGTTAAATACATTAAGTCCATGTCAACCACACCTTGGAACTTGTCTTACCTTGGACTTTGTCAGCCTCTCTGACGGCCCTCAGAGCATCCTGGGGACGTCCATTAAACCCCATCTGCATGGTAACCACAGGTCCCACAGGTAAACCCAGAGCCCGAAGTCCAGAGGCCAGCTCCTGCCCTGTAGACTCCCACAGATCTGAGGGAGCTGGAAGAGACCAAAGACCAGGACTAAACCAGGTCTGAACCAGGTCTGAACCAGGTCTAAACCAGGTCTAAACCAAGTCTGAACCAGTTTAATCATGTGTGGTTTATAAAGGGCAAGCTGTGGTTTAAAAAGGTCCAGGTGAGGTTTATAAAGGTCCAGGTTTGGTATATAAAAGTCCAATTGAGCTTTATAAAAGTCCAGGTGGGGCTTATAAAGGCCCAGGTGAGGTTTATAAAAGTCCAGGTGAGGTTTATAAAGGCCCAGGTGAGGTTTATAAAAGTCCAGGTGAGGTTTATAAAAGTCCAGGTGAGGTTTATAAGGGCCCAGGTGAGGTTTATAAAAGTCCAGGTGAGGTTTATAAAGGCCCAGGTGAGGTTTATAAAAGTCCAGGTGAGGTTTATAAAGGCCCAGGTGAGGTTTATAAAGGCCCAGGTGAGGTTTATAAAAGTCCACGTGAGGTTTATAAAGGCCCAGGTGAGGTTTATAAAAGTCCACGTGAGGTTTATAAAAGTCCAGGCGAGGTTTATAAAGGCCCAGGTGAGGTTTATAAAAGTCCAGGTGAGGTTTATAAAAGTCCACGTGAGGTTTATAAAGGCCCAGGTGAGGTTTATAAAGGTCCAGGTGAGGTTTATAAAAGTCCAGGTGAGGTTTATAAAAGTCCAGGTGAGGTTTATAAAGGTCCAGGTGAGGTTTATAAAAGTCCAGGTGAGGTTTATAAAGGCCCAGGTGAGGTTTATAAAGGCCCAGGTGAGGTTTATAAAAGTCCACGTGAGGTTTATAAAGGCCCAGGTGAGGTTTATAAAAGTCCACGTGAGGTTTATAAAAGTCCAGGTGAGGTTTATAAAGGCCCAGGTGAGGTTTATAAAAGTCCAGGTGAGGTTTATAAAGGCCCAGGTGAGGTTTATAAAGGCCCAGGTGAGGTTTATAAAAGTCCACGTGAGGTTTATAAAGGCCCAGGTGAGGTTTATAAAAGTCCACGTGAGGTTTATAAAAGTCCAGGTGAGGTTTATAAAGGCCCAGGTGAGGTTTATAAAAGTCCAGGTGAGGTTTATAAAGGCCCAGGTGAGGTTTATAAAGGCCCAGGTTTGGTTTATAAAAGTCCAGGTGAGGTTTATAAAGGCCCAGGTGAGGTTTATAAAAGTCCAGGTGAGGTTGATAAAAGTCCAGGTGTGGTTTAAAAAGGTCCAGGTGAGGTTTATAAAGGTCCAGGTGAGGTTTATGAAAGTCCAGGTGAGGTTTATAAAGGCCCAGGTGTGGTTTATAAAGGTCCAGGTTTGGTTTATAAAAGTCCAGGTGAGGTTTATAAAGGTCCAGGTGAGGTTTATAAAATAATAATAATAATAATAATAATAATAATAATGGATTGGATTTATATTGCGCCTTTCTCCCGAGGGACCAAGTGTCAGGATTCATGTTTTATGTAGTCTGTGTCGTTTGATGTTATGGTTCTTTTTAGTATATTAGTGGTTTCTTTATTGTCTGATTTTCAGTTTGGTTGTGTATTTGATTTTGTTTAGCTTGTATTAGAGTTGGGTTTTATTTTGATATGTCTGACTCCTGTCTGTGTTTTATGATTTACTTCCTGCCTGTTGTCTTCCCCTTCTGTGTGTGATTGCCTGCTCCGCCCTGATGTGTTGCACCTGTTCCTTGTTGTCTTTGTCTACTTATACCTGTTTGTTCCACTGCTCTTTGCCAGGTCGTCGTGTCTTCTACCGTGAGTCTGTTTTGTGTTTCATTGTGTCTGATCTACGTAATCCTTGTTTTCTGTGGAGGTTCTATTATTTTTTCCTAGTCTGTTTTGTTCTGATATTGTATTCCTGGATTATTTCTGCTCGGACCCTAGCCTTGGTTTTGCCCTGTTCCTTGGATTTTGTTTGGTACTGTTGGACCATTAAACTTTATTTTAACTCTTTGCCTGTGTCTGGGGTTTTGCTTTGGAGTCTTCCAGTTCCTGGGCCATTGGCCATGACAGTACGACCTGGCCAAGACTGAGACTCCGCAACCCATGGCAATAGGTTTAACCTCCAAGTCTGCTTGTGTTTTGAACCTTCGTGCCTCCTGAGCCTCCTGAGCCTCCGTGCCTCCTGAGCCTCCGAGCCTCCGTGCCTCCTGAGCCTCCGTGCCTCCTGAGCCTCCGTGCCTCCTGAGTCTTAGCGCCTACCTGGGCCACCTTAAGAGACTTCTCAGCGCCTACCTGGGCCACCTAAGACACTTCTCAGCGTCTACCTGAGCTACCTAGACGTCACGGAGACTCTGCATTCAACGCCTGGATTCCCTCTACGCCTGGATTCCCACGCTCCGCCCGACTCGTGTGCCTCCGCCCGACTCCTCGTGGTGCCTCCGCCCGGACTCGTGCCTCCGCCCGACCTCGTGCTTCCGCCCCGACTCGTGTGCCTCCGCCCGACTCGTGTGCCTCCGCCCGAGTGCCTCCGCCCGGACCTCGTCCCGCCCGGACTCGTGCTTCCGCCCGACTCGTGCCTCCGCCCGGACTCGTGTGCCTCCGCCCGGACCCTCATTGGCCAGCCCCAGCATCTCCGTGTGGCCAGCCCCAGCATCTCCGACTGTTCCCGTGTGGTCATTCCCAGCATATTTGACTGTGTTTAGTTTGAACATCCCCAGCTTCTTGTTTTGGTCAGCTCGAGCCCATCCTTCTGGTACTTCCCCGGCTCAGATTTTTTCATTTTTTCTTAGTTCCCTTTCCGGTGTCAGCCCTGTCCAGTCCCCTTTCCAGTGTCAGCCCTGTCCAGTCCCCTTTCCAGTGTCAGGCCTGTCCAGTCCCCTTTCCAGTGTTAGCCCTGTCCAGTCCCCTTTCCAGTGTCAGCCCTGTCCAGTCCCCTTTCCAGTGTCAGCCCTGTCCAGTCCCCTTTCCAGTGTCAGCCCTGTCCAGTTCCCTTTCCTTTTGTCATTTTTTCCTCGCCTCGTTCCTTTTGTCATTTTTTCCCCCTCGCCTCGTTCCTTTTGTCATTTTTTCCCTTGCTCGTTCCTTTTGTCATTTTTTCCCTTGCTCGTTCCTTTGTCATTTTTTCCATCGCCCGGTCTTGAGATTGTTTTTTATGCCCGGTCCCGAGATTGTTTTTTTGTTATGCCTATCCCGACTTTTTTGTTTCCCTGCCTGGTCATGAGTTTTTGTTTCCCTGCCTGGTCCTGAGTTTTTTTTGTTTCCCTGCCTGGTCCTGAGAGTTTTTTTTGTTTCCCTTGCCTGGTCCTGAGAGGTTTTTGTTTTCCTCGCCTGGTCCTGAGAGTTATTAGTTTCCCTCGCCTGGTCCTGAGAGTTTTTAGTTTCCCTACATGGTCGTGAGTTTTTTGTTTCCCTGCCTGGTCGTGAGTTTTTTGTTTCCCTGCCTGGTCCTGAGTTTTTTGTTTCCCTCTGCCTGGTCCTGAGTTTTTGTTTCCCTCGCCTGGTCCTGAGAGTTTTTAGTTTCCCTGCCTGGTCGTGAGTTTTTTGTTCCCTGCCTGGTCCTGAGTTTTTTGTTTCCCTCTGCCTGGTCCTGAGTTTTGTTTCCCCTGCTTGGTCCTGAGTTTTTTGTTTCCCCCTGCTTGGTCCTGAGTTTTTTGTTTCCCTGCTTGGTCTTGAGTTTTTTTTTTTTGTTTTTCCTGCCTGGTCTTGAGAGTGTTTTTTGTTTTTCCTGCCTGGTCTTGAGAGTGTTTTTTGTTTTCCTGCCTGGTCTTGAGAGTGTTTTGTTTTCCTGCCTGGTCTTGAGAGTGTTTTTTGTTTTCCTGCCTGGTCTTGAGAGTGTTTTTTGTTTTCCTGCCTGTTTCTGAGTCCTGAGTCCAGTTCCTGCCTGTTCCTGAGTCCAGTCCCTGCCTGATCCTGAGTCCAGTTCCTGCCCGTTCCTGAGTCCTGAGTCCAGTTCCTGCCTGTTCCTGAGTCCTGAGTCCAGTTCCTGCCTGTTCCTGCCTGTTCCTGAGTCCTGAGTCCAGTTCCTGCCTGTTCCTGAGTCCTGAGTCCAGTTCCTGCCTGTTCCTGAGTCCTGCCTGATCCTGCGTCCAGCCCCTGCCTGTTCCTGAGTCATGACTGATCCTGCGTCCAGCCCCTGCCTGTTCCTGAGTCATGAGTCCAGCCCTTGCCTGTTCCTGAGTCCTGAGTCCTGCCCCTGCCTGATCCTGAGTCCTGCCCCGTCTGAGAACGCCATGTCTATGTATCCTGGGTACCCCATGTCTGAGTCCGTCTGCCCGGCACACCTGTTTCCCCTAGTGCCTGTCCCAGCACCGCCTCCCTTCTCGGCGCCTCGTCCGGCGACCAGTTCCGAGGCCAGACCCGGCGCCTCTGTTATCCCCGGCGCCGTCCGGCCGACCAGTTCCGAGGGCGGGCCGACTCATTTGTTATTCCTCGGCGCCCGTCCGGCCGACCAGTTTCAAGGGCGGATCCGGCGCCTCTGTTTCTTTCCGTGCGCCCGTCCGACCGACCAGTTCCGAGGGCGGACCCGGCGCCTCTGTGTCTCTTTGATACGTTCCCATTATTTGTCCTGTGCCAGTGTCTTGTCATGACACCAAGGGACTCAAAGCGCTTACAGTCCGTCCATTATTCATTCATACACAGTCATACTGGTGATGGTAAGCTACAACTGTAGCCACAGTTGCCCTGGGGCAGACTGACAGAGACGTGGCAGCCATTTTGCGCCTACGGCCTCTCCGACCATCACCACATACATTCACTCAACATTAATACACATTCATACGAGGCAAGGTGGGTTAAGTGTCTTGCCCAAGGACACAACGACAGTATGAATTGTGGGGAGCGCGGGAATCGAACCCACTACCTTCCGGTTGAAAGACGACTGCTCTACCACTGAGCCACTGCCACCCCGGTTTATAAAAGTCCAGGTGAGGTTTATAAAAGTCCAGGTGAGGTTTATAAAGGCCCAGGTGAGGTTTATAAAAGTCCAGGTGAGGTTTATAAAGGCCCAGGTGAGGTTTATAAAGGCCCAGGTGAGGTTTATAAAGGCCCAGGTGAGGTTTATAAAAGTCCACGTGAGGTTTATAAATGCCCAGGTGAGGTTTATAAAGGCCCAGGTTTGGTTTATAAAAGTCCAGGTGAGGTTTATAAAGGCCCAGGTGAGGTTTATAAAAGTCCAGGTGAGGTTGATAAAGGCCCAGGTGAGGTTTATAAAAGTCCAGGTTTGGTTTATAAAAGTCCAGGGGAGGTTTATAAAGGTCCAGGTTTGGTTTATAAAAGTCCAGGGGAGGTTTATAAAGGTCCAGGTGAGGTTTATAAAAGTCCAGGTGAGGTTTATAAAGGCCCAGGTGTGGTTTATAAAGGTCCAGGTTTGGTTTATAAAAGTCCAGGGGAGGTTTATAAAGGCCCAGGTGAGGTTTATAAAAGTCCAGGTGAGGTTGATAAAAGTCCAGGTGAGGTTTATAAAGGCCCAGGTGAGGTTTATAAAAGTCCAGGTGAGGTTGATAAAAGTCCAGGTGAGGTTTATAAAGGCCCAGGTGAGGTTTATAAAAGTCCAGGTGAGGTTTATAAAGGCCCAGGTGAGGTTTATAAAGGCCCAGGTGAGGTTTATAAAAGTCCACGTGAGGTTTATAAAGGCCCAGGTGAGGTTTATAAAGGCCCAGGTTTGGTTTATAAAAGTCCAGGTGAGGTTTATAAAGGCCCAGGTGAGGTTTATAAAAGTCCAGGTGAGGTTGATAAAGGTCCAGGTGAGGTTTATAAAAGTCCAGGTTTGGTTTATAAAAGTCCAGGTGAGGTTTATTAAGGCCCAGGTGAGGTTTATAGAAGTCCAGGGGAGGTTTATAAAGGTCCAGGTGAGGTTTATAAAAGTCCAGGTGAGGTTTATAAAGGCCCAGGTGTGGTTTATAAAGGTCCAGGTTTGGTTTATAAAAGTCCAGGTGAGGTTTATAAAGGTCCAGGTGAGGTTTATAAAGGCCCAGGTGAGGTTTATAAAAGTCCAGGTGAGGTTGATAAAAGTCCAGGTGAGGTTTATAAAGGCCCAGGTGAGGTTTATAAAAGTCCAGGTGAGGTTGATAAAAGTCCAGGTGAGGTTTATAAAGGCCCAGGTGAGGTTTATAAAAGTCCAGGTGAGGTTGATAAAAGTCCAGGTGAGGTTTATAAAGGCCCAGGTGAGGTTTATAAAAGTCCAGGTTTGGTTTATAAAAGTCCAGGTGAGGTTTATTAAGGCCCAGGTGAGGTTTATAAATGTCCAGGTGAGGTTGATAAAAGTCCAGGTGAGGTTTATAAAGGTCCAGGTTTGGTTTATAAAAGTCCAGGTGAGGTTTATAAAAGTCCAGGTGAGGTTGATAAAGGTCCAGGTTTGGTTTATAAAGGCCCAGGTGAGGTTTATAAAGGCGTAGGTGAGGTTTAAAAAAAGTCCAGGTGAGGTTTATAAAAGTCCAGGTGAGGTTTATAAAGGCCCAGGTGTGGTTTATAAAGGCCCAGGTGTGGTTTATAAAGGTCCAGGTGAGGTTAATAAAGGCCCAGGTGAGGTTCATAAAGGTCCAGGTGAGGTTAATAAAAGTCCAGGTGAGGTTTATAAAGGCCCAGGGGAATTTTTAAAAAAGTCCAGGTGAGGTTGATAAAAGTCCAGGTGAGGTTTATAAAGGTCCAGGTTTGGTTTATAAAAGTCCAGGTGAGGTTTATAAAAGTCCAGGTGAGGTTGATAAAGGCCCAGGTGAGGTTTATAAAGGTCCAGGTGTGGTTTATAAAGGTCCAGGTGAGGTTTATAAAGGTCCAGGTTTAGTTTAAAAAAGTCCAGATGAGGTTTGTAAAGGTCCAGGTGTGTTTTTTTAAAGGTCAATGTGAAGTTGATAAAGGTCCAAGTGAGGTTAATAAAGGTCCAGGTGAGGTTGATAAAGGTCCAGGTGAAGTTGATAAAGGTCCAGGTGTGGTTTTTTAAAGGTCAATGTGAAGTTGATAAAGGTCCAAGTGAGGTTGATAAAAGTCCAGGTGAGGTTAATAAAGGTCCAGGTGAGGTTTATAAAGGTCCAGGTGAGGTTGATGAAGGTCAATGTGAAGTTGATAAAGGTCCAGGTGAAGTTGATAAAGGTCCAGGTGAAGTTGATAAAGGTCCAGGTGAGGTTTATAAAGGCCCAGGTGTGGTTTATAAAGGTCCAGGTGAGGTTAATAAAGGCCCAGGTGTGGTTCATAAAGGTCCAGGTGAGGTTAATAAAGGTCCAGATGAGGTTTATAAAGGCCCAGGTGAGGTTTATAAAAGTCCAGGTGAGGTTGATAAAAGTCCAGGTGAGGTTTATAAAGGTCCAGGTTTGGTTTATAAAAGTCCAGGTGAGGTTTATAAAGGCCCAGGTGAGGTTTATAAATGTCCAGGTGAGGTTGATAAAAGTCCAGGTGAGGTTAATAAAGTTCCAGGTTTGGTTTATAAAAGTCCAGGTGAGGTTTATAAAGGCCCAGGTGAGGTTTATAAAAGTCCAGGTGAGGTTGATAAAAGTCCAGGTGAGGTTTATAAAAGTCCAGGTGAGGTTTATAAAGGTCCAGGTTTGGTTTATAAAAGTCCAGGTGAGGTTTATAAAAGTCCAGGTGAGGTTTAAAAAGGCCCAGGTGTGGTTTATAAAGGCCCAGGTGTGGTTTATAAAGGTCCAGGTGAGGTTAATAAAGGTCCAGGTTTGGTTTATAAAAGTCCAGGTGAGGTTTATAAAAGTCCAGGTGAGGTTTAAAAAGGTCCAGGTGTGGTTCATAAAGGTCCAGGAGAGGTTAATAAAAGTCCAGGTGAGGTTTAAAAAGGCCCAGGTGAGGTTTATAAAAGTCCAGGTGACGTTGATAAAAGTCCAGGTGAGGTTTATAAAGGTCCAGGTGTGGTTTATAAAGGTCCAGGTGAGGTTTATAAAGGTCCAGGTTTAGTTTTAAAAAGTCCAGGTGAGGTTTATAAAGGTCCAGGTGTGGTTTTTTTAAAGTTCAATGTGAAGTTGATAAAGGTCCAGGTGAAGTTGATTAAGGTCCAGGTGAAGTTGATAAAGGTCCAGGTGAGGTTAATAAAGGTCCAGGTGAGGTTAATAAAGGTCCAGGTGTGGTTTATAAAAGTCCAGGTAAGGTTTATAAAGGTCCAGGTGAGGTTAATAAAGTCCCAGGTGTGGTTTATAAAGATCCAGGTGAGGTTAATAAAGGCCCAGGTGAGGTTGATAAAGGTCAATGTGTGTTTTATAAAAGTCCAGGTGAAGTTGATAAAGGTCCAGATGAGGTTAATAAAGGTCCAGGTGAGGTTGATAAAGGTCCAGGTGAGGTTGACAAAGGTCCAGGTAAGGTTGATAAAAGTCCAGGTAAGGTTTATAAAAGTCCAGGTGAGGTTTATAAAGGCCCAGGTGAGGTTTATAAATGTCCAGGTGAGGTTGATAAAAGTCCAGGTGAGGTTAATAAAGGTCCAGGTTTGGTTTATAAAAGTCCAGGTGAGGTTTATAAAGGCCCAGGTGAGGTTTATAAAAGTCCAGGTGAGGTTGATAAAAGTCCAGGTGAGGTTTATAAAGGTCCAGGTTTGGTTTATAAAAGTCCAGGTGAGGTTTATAAAAGTCCAGGTGAGGTTTAAAAAGGCCCAGGTGTGGTTTATAAAGGCCCAGGTGTGGTTTATAAAGGTCCAGGTGAGGTTAATAAAGACCCAGGTGTGGTTCATAAAGGTCCAGGAGAGGTTTATAAAAGTCCAGGTGAGGTTGATAAAAGTCCAGGTGAGGTTTATAAAGGTCCAGGTGTGGTTTATAAAGGTCCAGGTGAGGTTTATAAAGGTCCAGGTTTAGTTTTAAAAAGTCCAGGTGAGGTTTATAAAGGTCAATGTGTGTTTTATAAAAGTCCAGGTGAAGTTGATAAAGGTCCAGATGAGGTTAATAAAGGTCCAGGTGAGGTTGATAAAGGTCCAGGTGAGGTTGACAAAGGTCCAGGTAAGGTTGATAAAAGTCCAGGTAAGGTTTATAAAGGTCCAGGTGAGGTTAATAAAGGTCCAGGTGAAGTTGATAAAGGTCCAGATGAGGTTAATAAAGGTCCAGGTGAGGTTAATAAAGGTCCAGGTGAGGTTGACAAAGGTCCAGGTGTGGTTTATAAAAGTCCAGGTGAGGTTGATAAAGGTCCAGGTGAGGTTGATAAAGGTCCAGGTTTGGTTTATAAAATTCCAGGTGAGGTTTATAAAGGTCCAGGTGAGGTTTATAAAGGCCCAGGTGAGGTTTATAAAAGTTCAGGTGAGGTTTATAAAGGCCCAGGTGAGGTTTATAAAGGCCCAGGTGAGGTTTATAAAGGCCCAGGTGAGGTTTATAAAGGCCCAGGTGAGGTTTATAAAGGCCCAGGTGAGGTTTATAAAAGTCCAGGTGAGGTTTATAAAGGCCCAGGTGAGGTTTATAAAGGCCCAGGTGAGGTTTATAAAGGCCCAGGTGAGGTTTATAAAGGCCCAGGTGTGGTTTATAAAGGTCCAGGTGAGGTTAATAAAGGCCCAGGTGAGGTTTATAAAAGTCCAGGTGACGTTGATAAAAGTCCAGGTGAGGTTTATAAAGGTCCAGGTTTGGTTTATAAAAGTCCAGGGGAGGTTTATAAAGGTCCAGGTGAGGTTTATAAAAGTCCAGGTGAGGTTTATAAAGGTCCAGGTGAGGTTTATAAAAGTCCAGGTGCGGTTGATAAAAGTCCAGGTGAGGTTGATAAAAGTCCAGGTGAGGTTTATAAAAGTCCAGGTGAGGTTTATAAAGGTCCAGGTGTGGTTTATAAAAGTCCAGGTGAGGTTGATAAAGGTCCAGGTGAGGTTGATAAAGGTCCAGGTGAGGTTTATAAAGGTCCAGGTTTGGTTTATAAAATTCCAGGTGAGGTTTATAAAGGCCCAGGTGAGGTTTATAAAAGTTCAGGTGAGGTTTATAAAGGCCCAGGTGAGGTTTATAAAGGCCCAGGTGAGGTTTATAAAGGCCCAGGTGAGGTTTATAAAAGTCCAGGTGAGGTTTATAAAGGCCCAGGTGAGGTTTATAAAGGCCCAGGTGAGGTTTATAAAGGCCCAGGTGTGGTTTATAAAGGTCCAGGTGAGGTTAATAAAGGCCCAGGTGAGGTTTATAAAAGTCCAGGTGAGGTTGATAAAAGTCCAGGTGAGGTTTATAAAGGTCCAGGTTTGGTTTATAAAAGTCCAGGGGAGGTTTATAAAGGTCCAGGTGAGGTTTATAAAAGTCCAGGTGAGGTTTATAAAGGTCCAGGTGAGGTTTATAAAAGTCCAGGTGAGGTTGATAAAAGTCCAGGTGAGGTTGATAAAAGTCCAGGTGAGGTTTATAAAAGTCCAGGTGAGGTTTATAAAGGTCCAGGTGAGGTTGATAAAAGTCCAGGTGAGGTTGATAAAAGTCCAGGTGAGGTTTATAAAAGTCCATGTGAAGTTGATAAAGGTCCAGGTGAGGTTTATAAAGGTCAAGGTGAGGTTGATAAAGGTCCAGATGTAGTTGATAAAGGTTCAGGTGAGGTTAATAAAGGTCCAGGTGTGGTTTATAAAAGTCCAGTTTTGGTTTATAAAGGCCCAGGTGAGGTTTATAAAGGTCCAGGTGAGGTTAATAAAAGTCCAGGTGAGGTTTATAAAGGTCCAGGTGAGGTTGATAAAGGTCCAAGTGAAGTTTATAAAGGTTCAGGTGAGGTTTATAAAGGTCCAGGTGAGGTTAATAAAAGTCCAGGTGAGGTTTATAAAGGTCCAGGTGAAGTTGATAAAGGTCCAAGTGAAGTTGATAAAGGTCCAGGTGAGGCTTATAAAAGTCCAGGTGAGGCTTATAAAGGCCCCGGTGTGGTTGATAAAGGTCCAGGTGTGGTTGATAAAAGTCCAGGTGAGGTTGATAAAGGTCCAGGTGAAGTTGATAAAGGTCCAGGTGAGGTTGATAAAGGTCCAGGTGTAGTTGATAAACGTCCAGGTGAGGTTGATAAAGGTCCAGGTGAGGTTTATAAAGGTCCATGTGAAGTTGATAAAGGTCCAGGTGAGGTTTATAAAGGTCCAGGTGTAGTTGATAAAGGTTCAGGTGAGGTTTATAAAGGTCCAGGTGAGGTTAATAAAGGTCCAGGTGTGGTTTATAAAAGTCCAGGTGAGGTTAATAAAGGTCAAGGTGAGGTTGATAAAGGTCCAGATGTAGTTGATAAAGGTTCAGGTGAGGTTTATAAAGTTCCAGGTGAGGTTAATAAAGGTCCAGGTGTGGTTTATAAAAGTCCAGGTGAGGTTTATAAAGGTCCAGGTGATTTTGATAAAGGTCCAGGTGAGGTTTATAAAAGTCCAGGTGAGGTTGATAAAGGTCCAAGTGAAGTTGATAAAGGTCCAGGTGAGGTTTATAAAAGTCCAGGTGAGGTTTATAAAGGTCCAGGTGAGGTTAATAAAAGTCCAGGTGTGGTTTATAAAAGTCCAGGTGAGGTTGATAAAGGTCCAGGTAAGGTCGATAAAGGTCCAAGTGAAGTTGATAAAGGTCCAGATTTGGTTTATAAAAGTCCAAGTAAGGTTTATAAAGGTCCAGGTGTGGTTTATAAAGGTCCAAGTGTGGTTTATAAAGGTCCAAGTGAGGTTGATAAAGGTCCAGGTGTGGTTTATAAAGGTCCAGGTGTGGTTTATAAAGGTCCAGGTGTGGTTTATAAAGGTCCAGGTCTATTTTATTAAGGTTTATAAAAGTCCAGGTGGAGAAAAAAGGTCTGGGTGTCTTTGTGATAAAGACCTGAGATGATCCCGATGTGGGCCCAGCCAAAATGGCGGAGAACAGTAAACAAGACCTTTGTGGGTGGAGTCAGTGGTGGCAGGTTTGGCCAATCATCATCCAGACATCCAGGCGAGGCTAGCCCCACCTCCCAGTGTTCAGCCAATAGTGATGCAGCGTTACAGAGGGCAGGGTTAAAGGGGCCGATGTAAGCGTGGCCATAGCCCTCCATCTCAGCCAGTTCTTTGAGTGCTGTGAGAAGACAGAGAGTTAGACCTGCTCAAATCTTCTAAAACCTGTTAAAATCTAACTAAACCCTTGTCAGAACCACCTAAAACCTGTTCAAAGCCTTCTTAAATCTGTTTAAATCTAAGTCACCTTCAAACATGGCCGCGGGAAGTGGGGGTGCTGTTGGTGCTGCAGCACCCCCTAGTGACGAGAGGGAGATAAAAAAAAAAAGTATGCCTATTAAAATATTTTGCACAATTTATAAATTCCTTACGAATATTTTAGAAAATGATTTTGACACACTTAGGCTATTAGGTATATTTTGGATTTTAATTTCATATTTTGAGGCCTAATCAACACAGGTTCGGAAGTTACGTTGTCAACGTCAGGCAGGCAGGTTTGGTCGCTGAGTAAAGAGGTTTCCCGCTCTTTCCATGCGAGCGATGTAAGTAGCTGACTAGTAAATTTACATAGTTTAATGACAGAAACGAGGAGAAAATATGTCACAGAAACGGATTTTGGATTTTTTTGGAAAACCACCAGCGAAGAAATCTAATACCGCAACCATGACAACGGAGTCTGTCCGCCTGCCTCTGCCTGCAGTTGAACCGGCAGGCCCTAGCACCCGCAACCCAACCTAGCTTGATTGGATTAGACGAGCCCTTCCAGCCAACATCCAGTTTCAAATTTCAGACGGCGTTGTGGTAATGAAACGTTCTCACGTTCTGTGGCACCGGCTTGGTTTGCTAGATGGCAGTGGCTGCATTATGTGGAAGAGACTGATCATATTTTGTGTTTTGTTTGCCTGAAAGCAGTCGAAAAAAAAGTCGTACCTAGAGACAAATTTAAGAAAGACAACCCTTTCGTGAATGCCGGCTTTTCAAATTGGCGTAAAGCCACTGAAAAATTTAACGAGCATGAGAGATCAGAGTTGCACAGCGAGTCAATACAAAAGTTGGCCGCTTTGGATGATGTCCCCATCGATGCTCGCTTATCCTGCGCTCATGCCAGAAAGCAGGCTACTGCCCGACACTGTTTGGAGCTTCTCTTCAGGACCATCCGATTCCTTGGCAGTAAGGTAATTGCCTTTAGGGGCGACACAGCACGCGAAGGAATACTGTATGAATTGATGCTGGAGGGCATCTATGATCTCCCTGAAGAAAGAAAGTGGATAGAAGGAAGAGACAACTGGATGTCGGACACTATACAAAATGAAATAATTGAAAAGTTTGCTCATGCAATCCAGAGGGAAATTGTTGCCCGCTCATCGCACTGCCGATTTTATGGCCTCACAGCTGACGGTACAACTGACATTAGCACCACTGAGCAGTTCTCCTGCTGTCTAAAATATGTTGACAGCAGCTTGGAGCCTCACACTGTTTTTTGGGGATTTTATAACGCCCGAGACAGCACTGGAGAAACTCTTTCAGTTGCATTAAGGATATTTTTTTAAGACTAAATATCCCCATTGAACGCATCACAGGGTTTTGTTTTGATGGAGCAGCTAATATGTCAGGGTGTTTTTCAGGCGTGCAGGCTCGGCTTAAAGAGTTAAACCCGCACTCACTTTATGTGCATTGCAGCAACCACTCACTGAATTTGATTCTTCAAGAAGCCGCGTGAAGTGAGTCTTGTGGCGATACTTTAAACTTTGTTCAGGGTGTCTCATCTGTGATTAGAGAGTCATCAAAGCGAAAACAGCTCTACCAGTCGTTTTTTGGCTGTGATGAGGTTTCTGTCAACATCTTAGGCCTTTGCCCGACAAGGTGGTGTATCCGTGACATGTCCATTAACCGCGTCACTGCAGCTTACCCCGCTCTCCTGACTACACTGCACGAGCTGAAGGATGACAAGAGTGTCAGGGGGGACAGCAGAGCAAAGATTGGGGGACTCTACAAACAGGCTTTAAAAGGAGAACATATTTTGGTCTTTTATGCTGCCATGTCCTGTTTGAACCCTGTGAAGCAGTTGCCACAAGCTTACAGAGTGCCACAGCAAGTGCACAAGGTGCACTGGAATGCATAGGTGTGCTGAAAGAACAAATAGACACACTCCGGGATGATGCAGTTGTGGACGAGCTGATCCGCAAGGTTGAAACCTGCGCATCACAAACCTCCCTGAAAATGCCAGACAGCACCACCCCTAGAGTGAGCAAAACCCCAGCTCGCCTTCGCCAAACTAGAGAGCCGGAGGCAGTCGCGCATGGCGCACAAACAGTGGATTGGCGACGTAGCTTTTTCATTTACATTTACATTTACATTTACATTTATTCATTTAGCTGACGCTTTTATCCAAAGCGACTTACATTGTTCTAATGTAATTACCAGTGTTACAGTCACCGGAGGCAAGGTGGGTTAAGTGTCTTGCCCAAGGACACAACGACAGTATGAACTGTGGGGACAGCGGGAATCGAACCGCCTACCTTCCGGTTGAAAGAAGACCACTCTACCCACTGAGCTACTGCCGCCCCCAGGCGAAATTGATACCACATCAATTTCGAGGCTATTGATGTGGTATCGGCGGAGCTGGACAGAAGATTTGATCAGTCCAGTATGAAGCTTGCCGCAAAGCGAGAGAGGGCTGTAAATCAAAGCAGCAGAGGGAAGAAGCGTTGATCTGGAGGCTCTTCAGCTCCCGGAGGAGCTTGATACAGACCGCCTTGAACTCCAGCTCAAAATGCTTAGGCCAAGCATCGCCAAGCAGCTTGCCGATGTCACAAAAGACAGAGGGTTTATGTGTGTCACAGTCCAAGATGTAGCATCATGTTTGATAAAGCTCCAGCCACAAACAAGAGCCATGTTTTCAGAGATAGAAAAACTGATAGAGTTATGTCTGTGCCTACCCATCTCCGTGGCCTCATCCGAACGCACTTTCTCCGCCTTGCGTTTTTTGAAGACATGGGTACGCAGCACCATGACCCAGAAACGACTCACACACCTTTCGCTGATGCATACAAACACAGACATTCTGAACTCCCTGGACATTCGTCCCCTCATGAGAGACTTTATCTCCACGACCCCAGAGCGCACCTCGACATTTGGACACCTGTAACGAGTGCACCCCGCCTGCATGTAGCTCAGGTAAAAGCATGGTGCTGCCGCGCTTGTAACATTTTATTTTTTTTGGCAACAAGTGTGGGATCACCTTTGACCAAGCAATTGTAATTAGTGTACTATAGTATTTTTGTAAGGTGGTGGGGATGGAGATTGAGAGTATTATTTCGTTCGTGTGTTCTTTGCGTAATGGTTGTGTTAAATAACGTTTAAGTAGTCGGAGATTATTTCCTTGTGGTTTGTGTAAAAAGGTTGGAGATGGAGACAGAAAGCTTTATACTGTGCGTGTGTTCTTTGCGTAATGGTTGTGTTAAATAACGTTTAAGTAGTCGGAGATTATTTCCTGTGGTTTGTGTAAAAGGTTGGAGATGGAGACAGAAAGCTTTATACTGTGCGTGTTCTTTGCGTAATGGATGTGGAGAACTGTTCAATAAACAAATTGCTTAAATAGTCAGAGATTATTTCCTTGTGGTGTGCGTAAAAAGATTCTGGAGTTAATAGAGTTGCGTGTGACATAAACGTGCAGTGACTCAAGCCAGCTGACCAAATCGATTGCATTGTTTTAGCGTTATTGTGAAGTTTGATTAATATTATATTTTGTTGTAATATTATTTGTTGTATCTAAATAAGTTGCATGTATGTATAGACTATCTGAAATTGTAATGAAAGTATTATTTCGTTTTCTTTCGATTATTAAACTATTATTTCTGATTCTGCTTCTGCTTCAGATTAATAGCGCATTGCGCATATCTGAGAACTGATGTCTGTGTGTTTCAGACCCTGGCTGAAGTGTATATGACAATAAAGTAGTAAATCTCAATGTATTTATTTTTAAAATGTATTTTAAATAGGCCTATAGGCTCATAGGTTTTTTGTCAAAAAAAAAAAAAAAAAAAAATTTCACAGCACCCCCTGTTCAAAATTACTTCCCGCGGCCCTGCCTTCAAATGTAGGTAAAACCTTTTTGATAATAGTTTTGTTTGATATTTCCTACAGTCTTTTATTTTGAAAGCCTTTATTGAAGCCATGTGGTTGGCTCACCTTTGGAGGCAGAGCAGTCCTCATCCAAAAGTTTGACGTCGTACCAGTAGGTGAGACCCGAGTCGCTGTGAAACCGTGATAATGCCAGGTTCACAGCCGACAATGCCATAGCTCTGGAATACAGCGGGTCACATGACCATGGGCCAATCAGAGCAATCTTAAAGGTCGCCGCCCACAGCTGCGGCACACATAGCAACCACAAACATGCCCCTAGCAACCACATGGTCTACCTGTGAGGAAAGGAAGCAAAACAACAAGAAATAAGGCCATTATTAGGCACAATAATTGACAATCTCAATATTTATTCATTCATTTTCTTTCGGTAAGGGGTCGCAGGAGCCTGTCCAGCAGCTTTGAGCCAGAGGTGGGGTACACCCTGAACAATGGCCAGTATGTCATAGGGTTAACACTTACAGACAGACACTGAAACACAACTATTCACTCTCACATTCATTCACTAGGAATACTTTGAAGTTTCTACTTGTACCAGTTGACCTAATATACATGCATGTGTTTAGGCGGTGGGAGGAAACCAGAGAGAACCCACGGTCACACGGGGAGAACATGCAGACTCCCTTAAAGAACTGGCTTGGTTGGTCGAGAATGTTCAAGTTAGCCAAAGTTTGAACTCATCTTGTTTCTTGTTACCGTGCACCCCGGGATCTCGATATGAAATACATTTAAAATTTTCAGTATATGGTAAAAAAATAAAATAATTGCTTGAATTGCTATAAGCTTGAGCTCAGTTGATCTCAGAATTTACAAAGTCTCTTGGGCAAGGGATGATTTGTCTTTAGAGAAGTCCAGATGCCTTTTATCTTGAAAGATATGCATATGTTTTACAGACATCACACAGTTTCTCAAAATTGAACTTATCTGATACAAACAGCTTGTGAAACTTTGTTTTGCCTGACCCTAATTTTACATTGAGACCTAAAATCTCACAAACTAAAGGAAAAAATACCACATCTACATTTTACACGTGCTGCTGGTTCAATGGACCTGAGAGGGTCTGATGAGTTCACATGAACCACCCATCAAGGCCACTCCCCATTTACTTAAACAGAATCAGAACATTTCATTTGAACTGAACTGGAGAACCAATAAGTACTGTTCTCTCAATCACTCCTTCTGACATAACCCCGCCCCTTCTTTAAACCCCGCCCCCTGTGTCCTAATTCCAGGTCATGTTGGTGCAGTGTGTTCCTTGGGCCTAATCCAGGTCAGGGCTTTACTTACTTACTTTACTGCTTCAGGGATTACAACAGCACAGTCACTCTCACACGCCTGTTACATGAAACCGACCCACAGGTCACACGACAGCATTCTGCCACAGATTATTAACAGTTGACCAATAATCCAGAAATAATCCCTGTTAAACTGAGGGGCGCTTGTTGGGCACACATGTTCAAACTGGAAAAACCGAGCAGTTCAGGGTCTGTACAGACTATTATTAATATAGAATTAATACAGACATGTTATCAGTGTAACTCTCGGACACTGCACAGGAGCCGTCTGCACAGCCGTCTGCACAGGAGAGAAAAAAATAGAGACATAAACAGAAAACAACAGTCTTTGAGTCCTATGTTTTTTTTAAACTTGTCTTTCTTCTGTTCACTCTTCTTCTGAGTTTGATTCTTTGTCACTTCCTGTATTCAGTCTAAAGTCTGAACTATCTCACAAACAAACTAGACCTTGGTTCAGTTTGGACCAGACCAAGACCAAAGAGAAGCTGTTTCTGAACCAAACAGCAAAAGCCTTATAAAGTTACATCCTAAAGAGGTCTAATAGTGTTTTCTTTGATAATTCATGCGACATTCAGAGTGTCCTCTGCCTCAGAGTCCTCAGTCCTGTTCTGTGACAGCAGCATTAGGAAAAGGTTAAAACAGAACGAGGACAAAGCACGAGGAGCTAAAGGATAAACTACCACTCTTCTGTTGATGATAGTGTTTTTTTTATAAAGTCAGATCATAAGAATTATAGTCTCTCAAGTTGACTTTTCTTTTGAAGGAGCCTATTACAGTGTTTCATGATATTTTTAATGAAACTTAATCAAACACATGCGTCACAACTTGAAACAACACCAGCTGTGACGCTAAAAGTGTTCAATGTTAACTGCAGAGCTCAGTAAAGACTCTGCAGTCTTCTTTGTTCATTGAATCTTTGATAAGGTTTTAGAAAATGTCTGTTTTGACACGTCTCTGATTTAAACCTTTTTCCAAACAAAGTGAATAAAGTGGAAGGGTTTTGTGAATAAACAGCTCTCTCGAATTTCAGAGGCAGATATCTGTGAAAGAACAGACCAGAGCTCAGACCGGTCTGGACCAGAGCTCAGACCGGTCTGGACCAGAGCTTAGACCGGTCTGGACCAGAGCTAAGACCAGAGCTCAGACCGGTCTGGACCAGAGCTCAGACCAGTCTGGACCAGAGCTAAGACCAGAGCTCAGACCGGTCTGGACCAGAGCTCAGACCAGAGCTCAGACCAGTCTGGACCAGAGCTAAGACCAGAGCACTGACCGGTCTGGACCAGAGCTCAGACCGGTCTGGACCAGAGCACTGACCAGTCTGGACCAGAACAGATCTGAACCAAACCCACACTATAAATAGACAAGACATTTATTTTTGTATAGTAAGTAAGTAAGTAAGTAAGTAAGTATTATTTATATAGCACCTTTCACAGATATAGATCACAAAGCGCTTTACATCGTGCTTCCACTCACCCCATTCACACACATTCACGCCTGGGGCAGACAGAGATGGGGGCTGCCACACAAACGGCGCTCAACCTTCTCCTACCACCACCAAACACACCTTTACAGTCACACACATTCATACACCACACTGTAAAAAAAAATCCTAATTTTACAGAAAATAACTGTAAATTTTTTAGAGTATTTTTCTGTTATTTTTAATTACATTCAAAACTCTGTAAAATTACAAACAATATCTGTAAATTAAGGAATTGTCTGTTAATTTAAGGATTATATCAGTAATGTCAAATTACAGTAATGTTTATTTTTTATACAGTACAATTACTGTATTATTTATACAGTATTTTTCTGTTTTCTTAAATTACGTATAAAGTAGTGTAAAATTACAATAATAAAGTGTAATTAAATGTGTAGCTCATTATATTAAAGGTTTATATCCATACTAATAATCTAACATATTTCCTTGTTATTTTAAAGTAAATATTTTTTTTATACAGTACAATTACTGTATTATTTATACAGTGTTTTTCTGTTTTCTTAAATTACATATTAAGTTGTGTAAAATTACAATAATATATCCATACTAATAATCTTACATATTTCCTTGTTATTTTAAAGTAAATATTTTTTTTTATACAGTACAATTACCATATTATTTATACAGTATTTTTCTGTTTTCTTAAATTACATACAAAGTTGTGTAAAATTAGAATAAAAATGTGTAGCTCATTATATTAATAATCTGTTTGCTCTGCTAAATTGCTGTTTAGCAGAGCAGTGGTAAATATATGTTGTTATATAGCCTATTGTATATAAGTTACCATAATTTAAATTTTTAATCATGCACTTCAATGAAAACACAATTTAACCAATTGATTAAATAACAGCCAGCCTATAAATACAACTAGATAAATTACCACACTATTGGCTGTCTCTCCGAGTGTTTTTGAGCATGATTGGTTATTCTGAGTGTGATCCAGGAATCTGGCCAATAACAACTATGCGCGCCTTTACAGTTCAAATTTGAATACGTCAGTTGGAGTGAGTTTGTGAGTGAGGGCGGGCGCTGCTGCTCGGGATATTCAGTATTAACTTACTTCTGTTCTGTGGCTTTTTATATTGTTTAAACATGGATTGGTTTACATCGGACTGCTACATTTTTATTTTGAGCGAGTTGCAGGATGTAAATGAAGAACAAACACGGAAGATGGACAACGATTTTTTTTTAACAACGAGTAAAGGACATAATGCAATCTGCGGAAGGTAACGTTAAATAACTTTTTATTTTATAAAAAAAATCTGCTGGCGTTACATCAAAATATAGTGTGTTAAGTTGATAATCTAAACGCGATTACATATTTCAATGTAGTATGCTAATATTATGTGTTGTTTGCATGTGTAAATATTGTCAGCTAACAGTTATTTAGATTAGCATAGGAGCTTTACAATGAGTGAAATGAGAACATTGTCTTTTTAGACAGAGAGGAACTCGAACCATAACGTTACTCCTTGACTCTAGAAGAATCTGCAAACTAGGTTTTTCTACTGTTGATGGCGGGATATAGGCCCATATAGTTGCATGTGTGTGACTCGCGCTAGCCTAGCACCGGCTAGCCTAGCACCGGCTAGCCTAGCACCGGCTAGCCTAGCACCGGCTAGCCTAGCACCGGCTAGCCTAGCACCGGCTAGGCTAGCGCGAGTCAATAGATCCCTGTAGCCTGCCATTAAAACAGTTTTACCCACTCCACAGTACACCAAAAGCAAATCGATTATAACGCCAGACTACCGATGTAAATGTCTGTTGAGAGAATAATGTTAGAACTCAAACTACACTTGCATCTCAATGTTTGCATTACATTTACTGGAACTAGTTTCTCAGCAGCGGCGGAATTATACTTTGCTCCGCTTAGTACTGCGCCGGAAAGTAAACAGAACAGAAGCGCACTACAGTCGGGACGGTAGGTTGCCTAGGTAACTTAATATCACTCCTCCGCTGCTGTAGACTGTGCTAATAAATACAGGGAACAAAGTCTAACTATTACAATGTGATGCAAGGTTACACTGGCCCTCCAGGAGTTTGGCACATTCTCCCAAATAATTTACTCACCCTCATGTTATTCCAAACATTTATGCATTTTGATTGCCAACATTCTTCAAAAATATCTACTTTTAATGCTTGACAAAATAGAAATTTCAGGTTTGAAAAGACATGATGGTGAGTAAATGATGACAGAATATACATTTTTGGGTGAACTATCTCCAGTACTTTAATAATCGTACTCAAGGAGATTAGACCTTCTTTTTTTAACGCATAATCATCATCAATCCTTTATTGAGAAAATTGAGAGAAATAATCCATTGTTGTTGTGAATCTACATGTTCCTTCTTTTGGTGATGCACATTTTTGTCACATCAGACACAAGTTTTAGATACCAGACAAAACAGAAGACAAACAGACAATTTAAATACAATTTATTAAGCTTGTTTAAAAGGAAACAAAAATAATTTAAATCATCCTTTTAAGAGAATCATAGTGTGTCCTTTTTTCCTCCCAGATGCACCAAGGATCCAGTTGATTACTGGCCGTTTGCAGGATTGCTGTGACGCTGCTGAGTCTTGAACGCCGGATTGACAACAGACCCGGAAAAGAATACAATGCTGAATAACGTTTTTTTGGACAAAACTTTATTTTCGATGCTTCAAAAATTCTAACTAACCCACTGATGTCACATGGACTACTTTGATGATGTCTTTATTACCTTTCTGGACATGGACAGTATACCGTACATACATTTTCAATGGAGGGACAGAAAACTCTCGGACTAAATCTAAAACTGTGTTCCAAAGATGAACGGAGGTCTTACGGGCTTGGAACGACATGAGGGTGAGTCATTAATGACATCATTTTCATTTTTGGGTGAACTAACCCTTTAATGTTTAGAATCAATAGTGGTGTGAAATCTTGTATGTATCAGTTTTGTGTAGAGTATGTTTAGAAAATTTCACTTTAATCCTAAAGTTTGAGAATTTGATAACTGTTCTATAACTACTAGTTAAAACGTTGTATTTAATTTAAGATATATACTGTAATTTATCAACGGAATCATTCCATTTAATTTAGATTATATGTTTACAGAAATGATTTAAATCCGTTTTATACAGTTTTTTTTTTTTTTTACAGACTTATTTTGTCTTCCAAAAATAAAACTGTTAATGTACAACCTTGAGCACGTCTTGACAAGTTATTGAATGTGTTTGATCGTTATAATTTAGCAAAGGTCTGTTAAATAACAGTGTTTGTCATTAGAACCTTTAGTGCTGTCACTTTATTGAAGGTGTTTGATTGTAATAATTTAGGAAATACCTGTAAAATAACAGCGTTTTCCATAAAACTATTAGTGCATCACTTTATTGAAGGTGTTTGACTGTAATAATTTAGGAAATACCTGTAAAATAACAGTGTTTTCCCATAAAACTATTAGTGCATCACTTTATTGAAGGTGTTTGATTGTAATAATTTAGGAAATACCTGTAAAATAACAGTGTTTTCCCATAAAACTATTAGTGCATCACTTTATTGAAGGTGTTTGACTGTAATAATTTAGAAAATACCTGTAAAATAACAGTGTTTTCCCATAAAACTATTAGTGCATCACTTTATTGAAGGTGTTTGGTCATTACAATCTAGGAAAAATCCATAAAATAACAGTTTTACACTGTAAAAAAAAAAACGTGAAAAAATGGTCAAATGACTGGCAGCTACGGCTGCCAAACAAAAACCGTAAAATTAAAGTAAAATATCTTAAATCCAATAAAGTGCAAATACTTTAATTTTACGGTTTTTGTTTGGCAGCCGTAGCTGCCAGTCATTTGACCGTTTTTTTACGTTTTTTTTTTTTTACAGTGCAGTGTTACAGACACTGGAGGCAAGGTGGGTTAAGTGTCTTGCCCAAGGACACAACGACAGTATGAACTGTGGGGCGAGCGGGAATCGAACCTACTACCTTCCGGTTGAAGGACGGCCGCTCTACCACTGAGCTACTGCCGCCCCCATATAGCCCAATATCACAACAACAGTCGCCTCAAAGGGCTTAACAGACTGCACTAGACAACATCCCCTGTCCTTAGACCCTCCATCAGGGTCAGAGGAAAAACTCCAAAAAAACCCAGCCGGGAAAATAGAGAAACCTCAGGGAGAACCACAGAAGGAGGGATCCACTCCCAGGACGGACAGGCCGTGCAGGAATGTGTCCGGGACAGTTGAAAAATACATAGAAATACACAAACATATTCACAAATAAAAACATTTATATTGGCAGTGTCCAGCGTCCACTCTGAGTGTGTTTAACGGGGCAGAGTCCAGGGGGAGGGTTTGCATCTACCCCAGGTGGCGATAGAAAAGAAAAAGTGCTAAATCCTACTGCAACAATAGCAGGTGTAATAATAATATGAGAGGTTGAGCGTGTACCTCAGGGGCACAGATGGGATTTTTTAACTTGGGGGGGGGACCAAGCTTTCAGCAAATGACTTGAACTCAATTAGATATAGTGCCGTATCGTGCGGTGGCGCAGGCCTGGCGCTGATCAAGACGGTGGTATTTGATACCTTGTTGCTGGTTTCTGGCAGGGCTGGTGGTAACATCCTAACAGCTGATCTTAACCTACGAGGCAAGAGGCGGCAGACGGAGCTGGAGTAGCAGTGTTGAACTTTAATTAGAACTAGTGCTGAAGTACTGTACTTACTTTATGCACTCCCAGCCATTGTGGGATTTATATTTGACATTATAGATAAAAAACAATGAACAAAAAAAATTAAAACTATTTGTTAAAATTTATTTATTAGAAATAGCTCTTTCAAAAAATCTGTGGCTCATTAAGAACTATATCTTTTGTCCATTGACCATAATTTAAAAGCATAAACAAGCATAAACATGATTTTGTAAACATGATCTATATCCTCCGTTCCATAAACATAGTTTCCAGCTATAAGAGGATGTAAAAAATCCTATGTAGGCTTTAATTTGTTGTTTGGACAAACTTAGCCCCACACATTACAGTACAATACACCTCAGTAAACCTATACAGTTCAGTAGATTATAATGTAATGCCAGGATCCTAATTTAGTTTTTAAAATTCCAGATACATGTTACCTGTTCCTACTC
Source organism: Perccottus glenii (assembly GCA_024416835.2). Taxonomy (NCBI): domain Eukaryota; kingdom Metazoa; phylum Chordata; class Actinopteri; order Gobiiformes; family Odontobutidae; genus Perccottus; species Perccottus glenii. Next base: position 141,019 of record JALDQB020000113.1, read on the forward strand.
CACCGGTCTCAATACCTGTTCCTTTTTCCTGGTCCTACTACCGATTTCTGCTACCGGCTTTGGTCCAACAGAGTCCTGCCTGTTCATCAGGCCCACTTCCTCTAGTGGACTCCAGCCAATCCTCTAGCTCGGTACCTACCCACGCGCTACAGTTCCAACCCAAACCTACACTCCAGCTCCAGTCCTGATTGCTCACTGTGTCAAAATGATCTGAGCAATATATATATATATATATATATATATATATATATATATATATATATATATATATATATATATATATATATATATAAAGCGCTTTTCCACCTACTGTAGTAGGAGTAGGAGTAATGGTCCCCTTTATCAAAATCTCCAGCTTCACTGTAAGTTCTGCCACAGTTTATGTGGAATTTAAAAACCTGACATGGGCTTTTTAAACATGAATGCTTGCCCATTCGTAACAATCACTTTATTGCCCAACATCTTTCTTTTATTGAGGGAAACATGTGGATTTGCTCAGACAAAAACACTGATGAGGAGGAAAGAGATGTAACAGAGATTAACACAGGAGCAAAGCACTAAAAGAAGAAATGCTCACCCTTCTGCAGAGTCATGTTCCGAATGGATAAATACAGACCAATTTGTAAAAAAAAATGTAAGAACTAGATTTTTAAAAATGCAGCCAGTTAAAGTGGAAAAAGAACAGTTTTTGTCACAAACACATGTGCATTTTTGACAGTGTGACAGCATTTCATTTCAGCTTGTAGTCAACAATGATCCATGTACTAATAACTTGCTCCTTATTATTTCTTAAACATTGTCAACACTTCAACTGTGCACCACACCTCATTCATTGTTATTCTGATTATATTTCTGCTAGAGGTTAGTACTAGAGTTGCTGTCGTTTTGTGAACAGGGCATTTTTGTTTGTGCTAGCTAGCCCGCTAGCTAACATGCTAGCAAGTTTTTAGCAATTGACTTATTGCTTAGCATACCTTGATTGTTGTGTTAGTTACTGTTTTCTACTGGTGGTTAGTCTTGTTGTGTGTTCTGAGTTTTCCCTGTAACTTGTGGTTGTACTGCTGTGTGTTTGTGTGTTAGAATTTAGCATTGTGAGTTGTGAACAGTTGGCTTGACTTAGCTGTACCTACACTAGCTTAGCTAAGCTTTTTCTGGTTTTTCATCTGCTTGGGGCAATGGATTGCCATGCTTGTTCGATATTATTAGACAGATTGTCTCTATTAGAGAGACGTGTTTGTGAGTTAGAGTAGCTAGATCAGCATAGACAGGGTTTGGTTACTTTAGATGTGTCAGGGTTTCCGGATAGTATCAGATGCAGGTCTGATAGCAGTCCTGCTAGCGATAGCTCCAGTTGCGGCTCAGTTGTTTCAGTGTTTTTATCTCAGGCCTCCGGTTGTCCGCTCCTGTACGCGGTCACCCCCTCTGACCGCGAACCGGTTTTCGGCGCTTTCAAGTCCGCTTGTCCGCGCAGATCACCGGCCTGTTCCCTCTGCGCCGGCCAGCCGGAGCGAGCATCGTGACTCTGGTGATAGGGGACTCCATTACCCGCAATGTTAGACTTGAGACGCCAGCCATTGTCCACTGTTTACCGGGGGCCAGGGCTTCCGACATAGAGGCTAACCTTAGGGTGCTGACATCACACAGGAAGGGAGAGTTTCCCAGGACACATACTCGCACTACATACAAGCAGATAGTTATTCATGTCGGCACCAATAATGTGAGAATGAGGCAGTCTGAGGTAACCAAAGATAGCCTAGGTAGGACTTTTGAACTAGAGAACAAGATGAGTCGGCATCGATTAATTGTCTCTGGCCCCCTCCCCGTAAGGGGTAGTGATGAACAGTATAGCAGATTAGTTTCCATGAACCGGTGGCTGGGCCAGCATTGTAGTCAGAAAGGTTATGGTTTCGTGGATAACTGGCCTTCTTTCTGGGGCCGCCCAGGCCTGCTGAGGGCAGACGGCCTGCATCCTACTGGACAAGGTGCTGCCATTTTGTCTAGTAATATAGACAGGTGCATTCAATGCATTTGACACAAGGAATCTCAGCAGGTCGCAGGAATTAGAGAACCTGCTAGTCATGATGGTGCGGGTGTGGAACTGGATAATGTAGCAGCTTTTAGTTGTCTGGTTAGGCCGTATCAATCCAATGTCTACTTCCCAAATCTATTAGATATGGTGAATTTATTTAGTCCTCAAACACATCTGAAAACTCACAGAGTCAGTGACCCAAAAGCATCATGTCCTCATGTTATTATAACTCAGAGGCATTCTTTTAAACCCGGCAGAACTGTTAGAGCTCGACAGCTTGTTCCTGTTACTATCGCTCCACTGGACCAGCCCTCAAATGCAGGCTCTACGTCAAGACTAAAGATTGGTCTCCTGAATGTGCGGTCTCTATCCTCCAAAGCACTCTTAATTAATGATCTAATTACTTCTCATTGCTTGGATTTACTTTGTCTTTGTGAAACTTGGCTTAGGCCCAATGTTTTTCTGCCACTAAATGAAGCCTCTCCCCCTGATTATGCATATGCACAGGTAGGTCGCACGTCGAAGCAGGGTGGTGGTGTTGCAGCCATTCATAAAGCTGCATTTTGCTTTACAGGTCCATCATCACAGCCAAAATTTAACTCATTCAAAGTGATACTCACCAAACATATTCCTTCTCAAATTAACGGAAGAAAGCCATTTTATTTAGCTGTAGTCTATCGCCCTCCGGGTCCCTACTCTTCTTTCTTGGATGAGTTTGGAGTTTTCCTCTCGGACTTAATAACCCACGCTGATGACATCCTTCTAGTTGGTGACTTTAATATTCATCTAAATAAGGAGTGTGATCCTCTGGCCAGAGCATTTCAATCACTGCTTACAACCCTGTCTTTCAACAGTTTGTTCATGAGCCCACACACATTAGTGGAAACTATCTGGATCTTGTTTTGGCTCGGGGAATAGATGTTTCCCATCTCTTCGTCTCCTCTCTTTCATCTGCTGTTTCAGATCACTCACTGGTGGAATTTGAGATAAGTTATAGACTCTCAAATTCGACACCGCGTAGTGTCTACACGGAATTTTAGCGCGGCTGCAATGGAAATGTTTGCCACACGGCTGACAGATGTTCTTCCTAATTTAACTCCACCTGGAAACTCAATAGAAGCCTACACAAAGGAGGTCCATGCAACCCTCTCAGCCATCACTGACTGAGTGGCACCCCTCAGGACAAAGCCCAGACCAACCAGACGACCTACACCATGGTATAACGAGGAAACCCGGGCTTTAAAACAGGCCTGCAGGAGTTTTGAACGCATATGGTGCAAGTCAAAAACTAATCTAAATTATCAAAAGTGGTGTTTGTGTGTAAACACCTATAAGCACGCCCTCAGCACTGCAAAAACGGCTTATTTCTCATCTCTAATCAGAGAAAACCGGCATAACCCCAGGCTTCTCTTTGGGACAGTTGCTAAACTAATCCAACCGAGAACAACTGAAGACTCCTCTCCCTTTAGTGCACAAGACTTTTTAGATTTCTTTAAACATAAAATTGAAGATATCAGGGATAATATTTTGGTTTTGTCTTCCTCAGCTCCGGGTCCCATTCACTTGGATCCACTGACCTCTCGTCTCTCAGTCCTAGATCCTGTATCCCTTGATGAGCTGACAAAGGTGGTTTCTTCATGTAAAGCAACTACGTGCCTTCTGGATATCCTGCCAGCAAAACAGCTTGAAGAACTGTGGCCCTATGTAGGGCAAATTATGTTGAACATTATAAACTTGTCCTTGTCTCCTGGCACTGTTCCTTCCCTCTTCAAACAGGCTGTGGTCAGACCCCTACTCAAAAAACCTACTCTGGATCCTGGATGCCTAAATAATTACCGTCCTGTCTCCAATTTACCTTTTCTATCTAAAGTCTTTGAAAAAGTTGTGTTAAAACAACTTACTCTATATCTATCGGAAAATGACCTCCTCGAGCCGTTTCAGTCTGCATTTAGGGCCTCTTATTCCACTGAAACAGCTTTAGTTAAAGTGACTAACGATCTCCTCCTTCAGATTGACGAGGACTCATCGGCTCTACTGTTATTGCTAGATCTCAGTGCTGCATTTGATACGATTGATCATGCAGTGCTAATCAACAGACTAAAGAATGTGTTTGGCATCTCTGGCTCTGCTCTTGCTTGGTTAGAATCCTGTGTGATAGGTCTCATTTTGTCTCTTTTAATAAATCCTTCTCCTCCACGGCACCAGTGAAATTCGGTGTGCCACAAGGGTCTGTGCTTGGTCCCATACTTTTTTCACTATATGTTACACCACCATTGGGACAAATCATAAGAAGTTATGGAGTAAACTTCCACTGTTATGCTGATGATACACAGCTGTATCTACCAATAAAAGCGAATAATACTACTGACATCAAGCGTCTAGAGGCCTGCCTCGTTTCAATTAAAACATGGATGTCTCAAAACTTCCTCCATTTGAACTCGGATAAAACAGAGCTCTTGTTAGTTGGTCCTGCCAGTCATCGGCACAAGTTCAACAATCTTACTGTCTCGATCAACAATTGTGTGTTGGAGCACGGCAACACTGTGAGGAACCTTGGTGTCATTTTTGACTCCACACTATCTCTGCAGCAGCACATTAGTGAGGTCACTAAACTAGGCTTTTTTCACTTGAGGAATATCTCAAAAATTCTCTCCTGCCTCTCTTTAGCTGATGCTGAAATTCTCATTCATGCATTTGTCACATCCAGGCTGGACTACTGCAATGTGTTATTCTCTGGACTGCCGAGGAAAAGTACTCACAGACTACAAATGGTCCAAAATACAGCCGCCAGACTTTTAACAAAGACCAGGAAGTTTGATCACATTACTCGGTCCTGGCTTCATTACATTGGCTTCCTATTCATGTTAGAGCAGATTTCAAAGTTCTCCTGTTAACATATAAAATCCTTTGTGGACGCGCGCCCTCTGACCTATCTGACCCCATCACACGGTATACTCCAGCTCGTACTCTTCGCTCTCAGGACGCTGGCCTCCTTCAACTTCCTCGAGTAAAGAAGAAGTCTGCTGGCTACAGAGCCTTTTCTTATAGAGCCCCATTTTTATGGAATAGGCTCCCGGTGGAAGTGCGGCGAGCTGACTCTGTTGAAGTTTTCAAAAGCAAACTCAAAACATACTTATTTAACCAAACGTATGGAGACTGATTGAGCATAGGTACACGTTTACACTGGTTGTAGCTGTAGGTACATGTCACAGGGTGCCGGTTTGTGCTTTATGTTTGTTCTCTCTCCGTGTGTTCTGGGAGTGCGCTGCCCCTTTAAATTTTGCAGGCACACGGATGAACTCGTGATGGGGAACACTCATCACACCTGTGCAATCACTGGCACCAATAGAATGCACCTGGGGCTGGTTTAAAAGGCCCAAAAGGAGAAGCAGGAAGGGGGAGAAGCAGGAGAAGCAGGAAGCAAAGGACAGCAAGACGGAGAGAAACGGAGAGAAAGAGACGGAATAAGGAACGGAAAGAGACAGAGGAAAGAACACCCAACACCACGGAGCATCAGCCCACCGACAGGCAACGGAAAGCCGGAGAAACCGAGGGGAACATTGCAGACAACGCTCTAACTCAGCTAAGTGAAGGAAAGTGTCCATAACTGTGCAGAGGCTACACCTATTCAAGCTGGTTTGCTTGTGTGTCTAAGCCCGCCCTTTCCCTGTCCACAGCGCCGTCTCCTTTCGAGGCAGGACCTGAGGAGTGACCGGCCGGACCTCCAGCGGACCCAGAGAGGACCGAGACCAGGAACCTGTACAACGCCTATAATACGCTAAGTAAAGGGACGTATCCCGTGCCCCCCCCTTGTTTGTTGTGCTGTGTTTTATTGGAGTTTTATTGTGTGGTCGTTAATTCGACATTTTTTGGTGTGTCTTATAATTAGTTTTGGCGCGCGTTGTGGGGACCTTGAGCCCATTGGGACCGCCGAGAGGACGCCAGCCCTCAGACTAACCGGCCTTGTGGCACGGACTGGAGGCCGGGCCGCAACCGACTCGCTTCCCATAAAGACTGCCTCCCACAGTCCTCAGACTGTTTTAACTAAACCGTGGAGTGGCTGTTACAACCTTCCACCGAGCTTCTTAAAACATTGTTTTATTTTTTATTCCTTTTCTTTTATCGGCGTGTCCAAATAAACTATTTTTTTTAAATCTAAACCTCAGTCTCCTCATATTTCTTTGTGGTAAATATTTGGTGATCAAACGAACCTGCACCTGCAGCCGGTGACAGATTTTGGCGTAGTTGACAGGATCACCAGTACCACAAAGAAATGGAGCAGGAGGGCTGAGCAACAGTCCAGCGATCAACGCTAACTTCATGGTGCCCTGGTTTATGGGGGCCGCATGGGTGCCAAAATTCGGAGGCGAACCGGCTAAATTTGGCGAATGGAGGGCGCAGATGGAGGCCATGCTGAGGGCACAGGAGCTGAATCCACAGCAGCAGGCCGACTTTGTCCTGGGAGCACTGGAGGGACGCCAAGAGGGAGTTAAGACTGGTTGAGCCAGGGGAGAAAGCCACTAGCACCAAGGTTCTGGACTTTCTACAGACTCTATACACCCAGCCAGCATCTAAGACCCAGTCCCGCATAGACTTCTTTAATTGCAAACAAAAAGCTGAGGAATCCATTAACGCCTTCTCTTTACGCCTGCGGGAGGCGTTCTACAGGTGGCAGGAGAGGGACGAGGACGGACTGAGGACGCCGAAGACCTCCTCTTGGATCAGCTGATGGTGGGCCTGAGGAAGGGACCCATTAAGCAAGAACTCGGTCGCCAGATGCGCCGGCGGGACGATCTGTCGCTTAAGGCTGCCTGCAAGGAGGCGCGAGCACTGGAACGAGCTACAGGAGGGCGAGCCAGCATTCGCCAGCTATGTGGCTATGGGGGGACAACCGAAGCCTACAGGGGTAAGGCCGGAGCAGCTGAGGGATCAAATTCGTTCTGAATTGAGGACTGAGTTAATAAAGGAAATGAAGGACGAGCTTACAACACAGATGAAGGCGCTCGCCACCCTAGTGGAGGACTTGAAACAACAACTGAGTCACCATAGCCAATTCCCGGCCCGGCCCTCACGAACCGGACCCCAGCCCCCGGGAAACTTTGTCTTCCGCTGGGATGAACAGGGGAGACCGGTCTGCCACCGTTGTGGCCGGCCTGGACACCTGCAACGCCACTGCCCGCAGAGGTCACAGGATTTTTAGCTGCCCCTACGGAGGAGGGCCACCCGGTGGGGGCAGTTAGTCAAGGGCCTATACTACACACCTCGTCGGACACTGATCGCCAGTCTACAGAAGCCCTACACCGACAACGCAAGGCCGCCCTTGTTGGTGAGTGCCCCGATGTAGTGGTAAATATAAATGACTGTGCTATCCCCTTTGTGCTCGATACAGGATCACAAGTGACCATGATGAGCCAGAGCCTGTTCCGACAGCACCTGGGAACGACGCAAATGAACACGGCTACTGAAATCCCGTGGCTGACCCTACGCGCTGCCAATGGACTACGAATACCCTACATTGGTTACGCCATCGCGGACTGCCGGGTAGGGGGAGTGAGTGTCTTGGGGAAAGGAATAATGATAGTGGAGGACAGCTGTCTGGGCCCAGGTAAGGGCATCCTGGGCATGAACGTCATTAAAGGTTTGTGGTCCTCACTCACCCAAGGCAGCCACCCGGGGGTGGCGGCGTTCAAGACTACCTTAACTTCAGCGGAAGGAGAAGTCTGGAGCAAGGCGTTTGTCGAGTGCCAGCGAGTGGCCGACAGTGGCCCCCCGCCGGTGACGGAAGGGACTGCAAGGCTCCCACGGCAGCCCCCGGTCATCATTCCCCCCCACACCGAGATGGTTCTGTGGCTACAGGTAACCAACCCCCATGTAGATGGAACCGTGACTATTGAACCTCTCCCCAACAGTGATTACGAGTGGCGAGTCGGACGGACTCTGGCCACCGTGACGGCGGAAAGGCGCCGTGCAGATTCTGCAATCCGAATCCCTACCCCGTGGAAGTCCCCAGCGGGAACCACTGGCCTGGGTCACCGGGTGGATGCTGTGGACGCCCAGGATGAGCAGGAGCTGGTACTGAACAGCATAGAACCGGACGTTATCGAGGTGGCGGTGAGGCGAGTAGCCCACGGACGGACGCGGAGGAAGGCCCACACCCGGTGACGGCACTGCAGGGGATGGTCTGGACGGGCCCAACAGAAGAAGATGGCCGATCTGCTACAACGGTGGAAACGAGTCTTCTCCCGCCATGACGAGGATTTCGGCCACACGGGGCGGTCAAACATCAAATTCCACGGCTCTGCCCCACCCAGCCGGGAGCGCTACAGACCAGTGCCGCCGAGCCTGTACCCAGAACTGAGGTCCCTGCTGGCTAATATGCTTAAAAGTGGAGTGGTCCGAGAGAGCTCCAGCCCCTGGGCCGCACTCCATCGTACTGGTACGCAAGAAAGACGGCTCCTGGAGGTTCTGTGTAGACTACCGCAGGTTGAACGCCTCACCCACAAAGATGCCTACCCCTTCCACGCATCGAAGAATCCTTGACGGGCTGCGAACTGCCAAGTGGTACTCCACTTTGGACCTGGCAAGTGGGTACTGGCAGGTGGAAGTGGACCCGGCGGACCGAGAAAAGACAGCTTTCACCACCCCAGTCGGGCTATATGAATTCGAGAGGATGCCCTTCGCCTCTGCAATGCCCCCGCGACCTTCCAGAGACTGATGCAGCGCTGTCTGGGTAACTTAGTGAACGACTTTCTGCTCATTTACCTTGATGATGTAGTTGTGTTTTCTGCAGACTTTGACAGCCACCTGGTCCATCTGGAGGAGGTATTCCAGAGACTAGAGGAACACGGCCTCAAACTCCAACCACGGAAGTGCTGCCTGTTCCAGAGGAAAGTAACTTACCTGGGGCACGTGATCAGCGAGGAAGGGGTGGCCACGGATCCGGCTAAAACGGCAGCCGTGAGGGACTGGCCGGTCCCCCAGACAGCAAAACAGGTGAGATCGTTCCTTGGATTTGCTGGGTATTACCGGCGGTTTATAGCTGGATTCTCGAAGATTGCCTCACCCTTACATGCGTTAACTCACGGTACCGCCGGGAGGCCAGCCCCATCACGTGGTCCCGGGCGTGTCAGCCGGGCCTTCGACCAGCTGAAGGAGGCCTTGGTAAATGCCCCGGTCCTCGTGATACGCTGATTTCACCCTACCCTTCCGCCTTTACACAGATGCCAGCCTGGAGGGTCTAGGGGCGGTGCTAGCCCAGGTCCAGGACGGAAAGGAGCGGGTCGTGGCGTACGCGAGTCGCAGTCTCCAACAGGCCGAACGGAACGATCAGAACTACAGCTCCTTCAAGCTGGAGCTGTTGGCCTTGAAATGGGCCGTGACGGAGAAATTCAAGGACTACTTGTATGGGGCCGAATTCACCGCCTTCACCGACAACAACCCCTTGGTGCATCTGGAAACAGCTCGGTTGGGGGCGGTGGAACAGAGGTGGGTGGCCCAGTTGGCAAACTTTAATTACACCTTGAAGTATCGGCCTGGGACCCAAAACAGGAATGCAGACGCCCTGTCCAGGCTGCCTGAAGGAGACGGAGACCCGAGGCAAGCCTTACAGGTAACGGCGGGGGACGAGACCCCATGGGAGCAGCGCCAGGGGACGGACCCCGACCTACGCTACCTCCGGCAACAAAAGGACCAACGGGGGGCCCGCCCAGAGGTACGTGAAGGAGACTCTCCATACCTGAAGGCGCTGCTAAGGGAGTGGGAAAGGATCGAGGTGGAAGGTGACACCCTGAAGAGACAATGGGAAGAACCCGGGACGGGGCAGAAGATCTCGCAGACTATCGTGCACCCAAACAGGAGACCCAGGTAGTGTGGAAATCCTACCACGAAGGGATGGGGCACCCCAGTCGAGACCGACCGCAAACGCCTTGAAGCAGCGCTGTTACTGGCCCGGATGGACAAAGACTGTGAAGAGTGGGGCAGGGGCTGCCTCACTGCGCCCGCCATAAAGCCGGGCCTGATGGCAGAGCCCGTTGGTGCCCATTTACACCTCCTACCCATTCGAACTCGTGGGAGTCGATTACCTCTCCCTAGGGAGGCCAGGGGACTATTACCAATATATTCTCGTTATGACTGATTTATTTTCCAAATATGCCTTTGCAGTGCCCACACGAGACCAATCTGCGGAGACCACCGCCAAGGCTCTATATCGGCACCTGATCCTGACCTTCGCTGCCCAGAGAGGATCCTGTCGGACCGAGGTGCGGCCTTCAATCATTGCTGATGAAGCAGCTTTGTCAGCTCTACGGAGCAGGAAGGACCGGACCACCGCATACCACCCACAGGGGAATGGGGCGTCTGCGAGCCGGTTCAATCAGACCCTACTACAACTATTGAACTCCTTGACCGACACAGAACAAAGACAGTGGCCAGACAAGCTGCCCGCCCTACTCCAGGCCTACAACAACACCATCCATCATAGTACTGGCCTAACCCCACATTATGTCATATTCGGTAGGCATGCGCGGTTGCCAGTTGACTGGGTCACCCAATTGACCCCCTTGAGACGCGGGGCTGGAAGGATGGGTCAAGCACCACCAACAGGCCCTGAACCACGCATACCAGACAGCGGCCGAACGAATCCAGCGGTGCCAGGGCCGAGACCAAGCCCGCTACAACCACCGTGCCCGACTCGTCCCCCTACTCCCAGGAGAACGAGTGCTGGTGCGAAACTTTCGCAGGAGAGAACGAGGTAAACTGGCGCAAGATGGGGCCCGACCCGTATGTGGTGATGCACCAACTCAGAACGGGCCATCCAGTCTACGTTATCCGCCAGAGGGTAAGGAAGGTCCCACTCCGGTGCACCGTAATAACCTTCGTTCTTGCCCTATGACTATGTTCCAGGAAGAGGAGCCTGTCATACAGCCAAACCGCCCGAGAGCCTCCCGCCGACCTCCTGGCTACCCAGGCTCGTTGTTCCCCGATGGTCCCTCCGGCGACCACCCAGACCTGTGTCCCCACCAGCTCCACCTGACCCTCCTGCGCCCCCTCCACCCCTGAGGCGCTCCCAACGTACCACCCTTGGCACCCAGCCCAGGAGGTACCGGGTCTAATTGGCCGGGACGACCAACGTCAAAGGTGGGGGGAAAATGTCACAGGGTGCCGGTTTGTGCTTTATGTTTGTTCTCTCTCCGTGTGTTCTGGGAGTGCGCTGCCCCTTTAAATTTTGCAGGCACACGGATGAACTCGTGATGGGGAACACTCATCACACCTGTGCAATCACTGGCACCAATAGAATGCACCTGGGGCTGGTTTAAAAGGCCCAAAAGGAGAAGCAGGAAGGGGGAGAAGCAGGAGAAGCAGGAAGCAAAGGACAGCAAGACGGAGAGAAACGGAGAGAAAGAGACGGAATAAGGAACGGAAAGAGACAGAGGAAAGAACACCCAACACCACGGAGCATCAGCCCACCGACAGGCAACGGAAAGCCGGAGAAACCGAGGGGAACATTGCAGACAACGCTCTAACTCAGCTAAGTGAAGGAAAGTGTCCATAACTGTGCAGAGGCTACACCTATTCAAGCTGGTTTGCTTGTGTGTCTAAGCCCGCCCTTTCCCTGTCCACAGCGCTCGCCTCCCTTTCGAGGCAGGACCTGAGGAGTGACCGGCCGGACTCTCCGCGGACCCAGAGAGGACCGAGACCAGGAACCTGTACAACGCCTATAATACGCTAAGTAAAGGGACGTATCCCGTGCCCCCCCCTTGTTTGTTGTGCTGTGTTTTATTGGAGTTTTATTGTGTGGTCGTTAATTCGACATTTTTTTGGTGTGTCTTATAATTAGTTTTGGCGCGGCGTTGTGGGGACCTTGGAGCCCATTGGGACCGCCGAGGACGCCAGCCCTCAGACTAACCGCCTTGTGGCACGGACTGGAGGCCGGGCCGCAACCGACTCGCTTCCCATAAAGACTGCCTCCCACAGTCCTCAGACTGTTTTAACTAAACCGTGGAGTGGCTGTTACAACCTTCCACCGAGCTTCTTAAAACATTGTTTTATTTTTTATTCCTTTTCTTTTATCGGCGTGTCCAAATAAACTATTTTTTTTAAATCTAAACCTCAGTCTCCTCATATTTCTTTGTGGTAAATATTTGGTGATCAAACGAACCTGCACCTGCAGCCGGTGACATACACGTTTACACTGGTTATAGCTGTAGGTACACGTTTACACTGGTCGTAGCTGTAGGTACATGTTTACACTGGTTGTAGCTGTAGGTACACGTTTACACTGGTTGTAGCTGTAGGTACACGCTTACACTGGTCGTAGCTGTAGGTACACGCTACACTGGTCGTAGCTGTAGGTACACGCTACACTGGTCGTAGCTGTAGGTACACGCTTACACTGGTCGTAGCTGTAGGTATACGCTACACTGGTCGTAGCTGTAGGTACACGCTACACTGGTTGTAGCTGTAGGTACACGCTACACTGGTTGTAGCTGTAGGTACACGCTACACTGGTCGTAGCTGTAGATACACGCTACACTGGTCGTAGCTGTAGGTACACGTTTACACTGGTTGTAGCTGTAGGTACACGTTTACACTGGTTGTAGCTGTAGGTACATGTTTACACTGGTTGTAGCTGTAGGTACACGTTTACACTGGTTGTAGCTGTAGGTACACACTAAACCGCTCATATTATCACATCTACCTATTACAGTTTGTTTTTTCTCTTTTCTCCCTCCCCCTAGGGTGGACGCAAACCTCTGACCTGCTGGGTGATGTGTACCTTTGAAGGCTCTTTTGGACTGAAACCGCACCAAATCCTGATAAGCTTGGTCTCTTTCTGTCCGTAAAGGTCCAGGGAATAATATCCAGTAAAATAATTAGGTCCTCAAGACATGTTATATCCTCCAACGCTCAAAAACTGCAGAGGCAGTGGCAAAGTGGTTAGCACGCCTGCCTCACAGCAAGAAGGTCCTGGGTTCGATTCCCATCCAGGGCAGGGCCTTTCTGCCTTACAGCAAGAAGGTCCTGGGTTCGATTCCCATCCAGGGCAGGGCCTTTCTGTGTGGAGCACATTTGCATGTTCTCCCTGTGTCTGCGTAGGTTTCCTCCGGGTACTCCGGTTTCGCCACTAAAAAAACATGTACAATATAGGACTACAGATGGAAATTAGCTGTTAAGCTATAATCTGGTACAAGCATCTCTGCTCCGGCTTAATGTAGACTGTACGCTGTCCTAAAGAAATAAACAAATCTAATAAAAAGAAGTATTTCCAACTTGAAATCAGCAGCAACATTTTTTGTCATTTCTTTTGATAATAAAAGCCATAAGTCCTTTTGAGACCGCGAAAAAAGCTACTAAAATGCTAACAGGAAGTGTTAGCCTTCGATTGACACCTATTTCAGCCAATTCTGACGAGTTTAGAGCGGGCGGGACCTGGATATGCGCCAATGGCGGCACAGACTCTGCGGCCATTACGCATCACGTAAACGCTTCTAGCACGTTCGTTGTTCTCCGTATATGGTCAACATGACAATAGACGGATAGCCAATGATCTCCCGAGTCCAACGGTGTAACACATGCCTGGGTTTCCTTCGGCCTGAAGCTTCTGTGCCTCGGCGGAAACACAAGCCTTCTCAATGAGACAGCTTGTGCGTCATATGTAGGTTGACCAGATTTCTCAGAGTGGAATACGGGACAGACATAGAACCCACAGACCCACAACACCTACTGCACACATACAAGTATTTACAATTAATACTATTGTTAGCTATGTGTGCATATGCTGCGTAATGTCGGCTCGCCCTCCGTGAGCAATGGAAAAGCGAGCCCCGCAAATGTCGCATCTTAATTTACTTGCCTCTGATAGTGACTCTCTTTTGAAAAATTTAAACTCTTTTTGAAGATCGTCGTTAAATGTACACGCACGCTTCTTTGACATCTTTGCACCTGAGGCAAGCTTATCCGTCCTCTCATCTCATATACTGTACACTTAACTGTGACATCGGATTCCGCCTTCACTAACTGCACGTTGATTAAGGGAATTGTGATTGGATGGAATTGTCCTTCTGCCTTCTCTTATTGGATGGAATTTTTTTTTTCTCTAAAATATACTATAAGGTGATTTGCTAGTTTTATTAGTGTATTCCGTATGAGAGGAGTACTCACGCTATCACTCAGCAAAAAAAAAAAAAAAATTTATATATATATTAACGATGAAATACGGGACAAAACATGATTTTTTCATAATAAGTCGGGACACTAAAATTTGAGTTGAAATACGGGACTGTCCCGGGAAAAACGGGACGTCTGGTCACCCTAGTCATATGACGCGCGCATGTTTATTGTGCTTTCACAGTCTTTTTGGCGTAAAAACTATGGCAAAACTTACAAAAATAATAAAATACTTTTTAGAGGATGTAGTGGAGGCATGTGCATTTCTTTTTATTGGCATTTTGGACCAGCAGCAGTTGGAAAGAAAGCGTTTAGAGGGGGGAGGGGCGGATGTGGTCTGATGTGAAGATCAAGATATCACATCTTTCCTTTGTCCTTTCACAGAGGTGCAGTAAAATGCTCCACATGTGACATGCTCTTGTGCTTTCTGCCAACAAGTAACAATGTTGCACATATATTGTAACATTGACACATATATTGTAACATTGACCCATATATTGTAACATTGACCCATATATTGTAACATTGACCCATATATTGTAACATTGACACATATATTGTAACATTGAGCCATATATTGTAACATTGACCCATATATTGTAACATTGACCCATATATTGTAACATTGACACATATATTGTAACATTGAGCCATATATTGTAACATTGACCCATATATTGTAACATTGACACATATATTGTAACATTGACAAACAGTTTTATAACCTATGTATATAGTTTGCAGTATGTTTTTTATGTGTGGATATTATTCAAAAATATATATTTTGGCCCATAACACTCATTTTGACTATTTTTTATGTAAATATGTCAATTTTATTGTGTTATTATTATGGAATATTAATTTTCATAACTGATAGAGTGATTATGTTTGTAAATACAGATTCCTCTAGATG